>CM067350.1:60635640-60683140 GCA_034190875.2 Urechis unicinctus
ACATCAATTGGACAAGAAACATGCAGAAGCTCCAAGCCATAGACAAGAGTATTAACCCGTGGGTTAAGTCAACGAAAGAGAAACGAAACGAAAGATGAATATAGGTTCGGAAATTATCACGCCCGATGAGATCCAGCAATATCTCAAAAGTTCACCGACAATTCCGGCAACCAGGCTGCTTTTGGCATCTAAGGCAGCAACCAAGACTATGTCAGCGCTTACTCAAGTCCGCGTCTTGAATTAGCCAATTGCCAACGCGCAGGCTGCATTCTTTATATGAAAAAATGGACGAAGTGTGCAAGGCCAAATCGCAAATAGGAAATGGTCACCATATTGTGTATGTCGAGGACCATAAGATGGCTAGGGTTAATGGACCCGCCGAGGAAGTCCTTAATGAGTGCCTCTACAAAGATATTGCTAAATACACAGCATCTGTTAGGGCTCATTCCATTCTCCCATTTGTTGTTGTGTCTTGGACGGGGAGACAATTGGATGCTGGATGGGTAGCTGGCCCATTGAGTGCGGAGCTCGGTAATGCTGGGGTCGAGACGAGGTAAAATATGCTTTTTTGCCAACCTGTATTTGTTTTGCAAACTGTATTTGGTCATAGAAGGTACGAGGTTGTATTTGACTGTCTGTGATGTGAAGTGATGATGTGAAGTCAAGCATTTATGTTGGGCAAGTGTTTCAAACAGCTTACTCCCGAAAGGGGATAGGAATGACTTGGCGAAGTTACTGCTGCACAACACATCAGTGCAGCCGAAGAACTATATTAAATGCCTCGCTGGATCCAAGAGATCTTCAGGATGCCAAATTTGGTCAGCTATTGTGGTGTATTTGGGAAGTTAATCATGTTGTCGTATATTGGATGATTATATTTTATATGCATGTAACCCGCTGGTTTTCAGAAGTACCTGATTACGACGTCACTAAAACCCGCCTCCAAAGATCCACCGCAGTGGCTGGTAAGTGATAATGCTTGTCCAGTAATCAATTATCGCCTACTTTGTTTCTATATTTGACGGTAGACATAGACGGTAAGAGTATGTTTTATTTTTAGGGGCTAGTGGAAGTTGTGTGCAACAGGCTAAGGCATGTGAATCCCCAGAAGAAAGTAATGAGTGACTCACGCTTGGTCCAGGGCTTTGTTGATACGCATTTAGTCATGGGAAAAGTGTTTATCGCGAAAAGTGTACGAAAATCAGGAGTGCAATTATACCCGTTAGCGCCACCATTCGAGTATTGCAATCAAAAGGCACGACGTTAAATTTCGTCTGCAGTAACTAGTCCACCTTCATTGCTCTTCGATATCTGCGATAAGGTCGCGCTCGTTTATGGATGAGCTTCGTATGTGATTAACTACATCAAGCTGAGTATGTTCAACAAGTATTGCATTTTTTCTGAAACATATCCAGTCGCTGATGATGGCGACTTGGAAAGGGAAGTTGAAGCTGAAGATCAAATGATCCGGGTTTCTGAATGGTTTATTATTTATATGTAATTCGAATGTGAATGCATTATTTTCAATGTTCGTTCAGGCCACAGCTAAACCAATGGTAAAAGGAAAAACACTACTCAAACATGAAAGTTCATTCCTACAAGCCAAACGTGAGGCGTACGTAAATGGTGATACAACAATGAACGATATTATCCAAATATTGAAAGACGAAATTGTCAAAGCCTAAGCCGATTTGAAATGGCCAGGGCCTAATGTTTCCATAAAGATCAACAGAATGGGGGACATAATAAGAAAAACAAGAAATCATTAATAATAAGATGTTGGATATGTGTGCATATTCCATAAGCACCTTATTGTTTCACGTGTGCCGGCAAGGGATGTGGGAGGCGTATATAGATGAGAGGGGTATAGGAGTGAGAGGGGTGTAGAGATGAGAGGGGATAGAGATAAGAGGGGTATAGAGATGAGAGGGGTATAGAGATAAGAGAGTAAAGAGAGGAGAGGGGTCAAACGATGAGAGGGGTATAGAGATAACAGGGTAAAGTGATGAGAGGGGTATAGAGATGGGAGGATAAAAAGATGAGAGGGGTAAAGAGACGAGAGGGTAAAGAAATGAGAAGGATATACAGATGAGAAGGATATAGAGACGAAAGAGTGAAGAGATGAGTGGGGTATAGAGATAAGGGGAGTTGCAAAGATGAGAGGGTAAGGAGTTGAGGAGGATATAGAGATGAGAGGGTAAAGAGATGAGCGGGGTATAGAGATAAGCGGGGTATGGAGATGAAAAAGGGATAGAGATGAGGGGGTTAGGAGATAGGAGGGAAATAGAGATGAGAGGGATATAGAGGTGAGATGGGTAAAGAGATGAGTGGGGTACAGAGATAGGAGGGATATAGAGATGAGAGGGATTTAGAGGTGAGAGGGGTATAGAGATGAGAATCGTATAGAGATTGGATGGATTTTGGGGAGAAAGGGGTTATAGAGTTGCAGGAGTAAAGAGGTGAGAGGGGTAAAGAGATCGGAGATTATTTTAATCCATGTTGTCTTCAGAAACAACAGCTTCTTTATGTGAGAATATCATTATTTATGTATGGCTTTCAGCAGTAGAGAATAAATTGCCATCCCCTTGCCCATTTGTGCTTCGTTCTATATAGATTCAATAATTATCGAACAAATTAACAAAGTAACTGGTACGGAAGGACCACTATGTAACATAAGGACCATCGAACGTAACCAATGGATCAATATGTAACACGACGACCACGCGTGATGTAGCGAACGAACCACCGAAGTAACATAAGGACCTTGGTGGTCCTGATGCTACATTTTTCGGTAACAAAAGGACCGTAGCGGAAGGACCACTCACGTCTATCCAAACATCCATACATCCATACATTCATACATACAAACATACATACATACATAATACATACATACATACATACACATACATACATACATACATACATACATACATACATACATACATACACAGACATACACATACATACATACATACATACATACATACATACATACATACATACATACATACATACATACATACATGCATGCATACATACATACATACATGCATACATACATACATACATACATACATACATACATACATACATACATAATACATACACATACATACATACAGACTTACATACATACATACATACATACATACACATACATACATACATACATACATACATACATACATACATACATACATACATACACATACATACACACATACATACATACATACATACATACATACATACATACATACATACATACATACATACATACATACATACACATACAGACATACATACATACATACATACATACATACATACATACACATACATACATACATACATACATACATACATACATACATACATACATACATACATACATACATACATACATACATACATACATACATACATACATACATACATACATACATACATACATACATACATACATACATACATACATACATACATACATACATACATACATACATACATACATACATACACACACACAAATACACACACAAACACATAAATACATACATCCATGAATTGATGCCGAGGAGCATATATAAGCGTTGCATACCATACCTTCTTTGACGAATTGACATGCTAGGTACATTGATATAATGATTCATAGATGCATGCATCAATTATAGTTGACAATTATGGCACAAAATTTCTAAAATCCATAATCATAGTAATACGTAATTCATAGTAATTCCCATATTGAAAACTTCCTTTCTAATATCTACAGCGAAATCTCAATATGGCCCACCTTAGTCGTCTAAAACACCCGTTTACAATATTATGATATATGCACCTAAGCAAATTTTATCGACAGGTATATGCATCAACTCAATCACTATAGAATACATCATTGTTTGCTGCTATTCTTACACTTTGGAATGGCGATGGATGGTTATGATGATAATCATGTGCGAGAGTCAATAGAAAGTAGTGTCCTCGGCACTTTCATTTTGGATTGGTAGCCTTTTGGGTCAAGTGCTGGATTTCATGTCATTGGTTGCAAGCTGCATGCTAGGCAAGGGCGTTCGCAGATCAGACACAAGGTAAGGATAACAGTTGTTCTCATATTTAGCTGGGTTAATATGGCTAAGCTTTAGATGACGTCATGCTTGATCTTCCATTGGCTCCCGGCACATCATCCAACACATGACCACTAACGCTTATCTATGAGCTTGAGATGCATGGCCAATCGGATTACCTTTTCTGGCTGGGGTAAGGTAACAAGCTACACTTTATACTGACGCAACTTGATAACCTCATTCACTTCAGAAAGCTAATATAACAGCAAACCGCCGACTGTTGCCAGGTGAAAGTACCAACGGCTACTTAAAGCATCAAGGGTATTATTGACATCACATACAATAAAACGCATGCGTGTTTAATAGATGGAAAGTATACTTCACATGCCTTCAGCCCCCCCCCCACCTTCCCCCCAACTCCCCAAAAAATTTTCTTTCGTGTGATTAAGAAGAAATGAATGAATATTTGTATAAACATCAATCCTGCGCCGATGTAACAACAAACAAGCCATCGATTCTTCCTTCGGAAACGAGTGACAAAAACAGGGCCAAATGGGAACATATGATGCTCCTCTGTCATTTGTGGATGTCGAGACGCTCATAACTCAAGGATGCGAAGACGACGTTGAATCAATCGGATACATCCTGGTAATCGACTTTTTCCCCGTTTTCAACGTACTTACGGTTATGTATTTGTAATAGTTGCTGATTGCAAGCCATGCAACCCATATATATATTCAACGACGATGTGTTTGTGTGATGTGTGCTTATTTGAATGCTTACATTCGGAATGCTGGCATCTAAATATAGCATCGGGAAACGATTATGCATATAATAGACTAACAATCACAATTAAACGTCATCATTATTTGACATTTAATTAGTCTCTTTGACAACCTTTAATGTGAACAGTCCACTCGTCGCGACATAAGAGTTTGGGTCAGGAAGCGGGGTAGCTGACCGCTAAATTGTCGAAACCGAATGACTGCTGTTGAAAATAACAGCTTTGTTCACAGTATGTTTTCACCAATAATACTATGTGAATATTCAGCAAAGCCGAGAATGTGATGAAGTTGCAAATTTGCTGGTAGCCACCAAGGTGCATTGTCCACCGCTATCTACTCTAGCGAGGTCAAGACCGTGGTTATACATAATAAGTTGGCTAGTGCGCGGAGCTATCTTATCACTTGGGTAGACAATTCGACAATCTTTGATGATATGTGTACCGCAGAACTGGTTCTGTTGATCGTAGCTTGGATCGGCACCAGCTTGAAAGTATAAACAATGTTGAAGTGATATGTTTTTAAGAAGAAATCACCGTAATATATAAAACATGAAAATAGCATGCATTTACTGGGTTATGTTAGGTTGAAAATGTGACTCAGTGATCTTCTTAATGAATCTATCAAGAGGAATGAATGCGTTGATGACGGGTGTTCAATTCAAGTTCATGGGTTTTAATCATCCAAGGGTAACACCTAGAAGGTTACTTTCGATCACAGAAAATTCTGACTTCTGACATCTAATCCGGGTTACGCATGTTTATTGTTATATAAACATGGTATCGCATCCATTTAATAGGCGCGCCATTACATGGACGGCGTCAGCTGGAGAAAAAACTGCAGGTAACAGCTAAGCAAGAAAAACATTCGATATGTCTGCGACATCATAGAAAAAGCCCTAATTTTCTAAAATATAACTTACTTTTGTGAACATGATGCAGCTAAGATATATTTATACTACAAATATCAATTGCATTATTTCGCTGTATACCATACTCTCAGTATGTAAGTCAAGCATTCACTATATTCCGTGAGATCAAAAGATAGGGTAGATATTTTTGGAATTGTTTGCCATCATGCTATCGTAAGCTAATATTCCTTGTGAAAATAGATCATACCCACAGGGCTGCTTTTAAAGCCATATAAAGCTTCCAAAGACGGCGATCCTTTATGATGCATGTTGCACTTTTGACCAAGGAAGCCACTAATGTGCGCATCAATGTTTGGTTGCTCGACAAATGGGGTAAATGCAATAATATTTGACTACAATACACTGTCGTATTGAGATATGCACTTGGGTTTTATTTATTCCTACTGTTGAAGTACGGCACCACTAGAATATACTTAAAAACGATTCAGCAATCGTAGGATCCAAATATTTTCTAACTTGAGACGGGTGCGAAGAAAGCACGGGTCGGTTTCGTCAGCGTAAGACGCAGAGTATAGCAACAAAGGGATAGATATACATTGTTTGCGGTGATGACACGGCGACATGTTGTGGCTATCTAATGGCCTATTTATAATGCTGCTACCCAAATTGTACATATATGAGTGAATGTATTGATCGCCATCTTAATAGCTGCCTCTCTCTCTCTCTGTTTCTCTCTCCCCCCTTCTCTCTCACTCTCTCGTACACATATATACGCGCGCACCACCCCCACCCCGCCACCTACTTTCCTATCCTTCTATTTTACCTGACGATTGGGCTGTGGACATTAAAAACCTATTAATGAAATGGCACAGTTTGATTGAGGTAAATGTGTCTTTGAATATATGGAACTGATTCAGGTTTCTGGACATACATTATATTTCCCTGTTTGTGTACATAAATGTCGTCGATATTACGAATCGTTGCGGAAAGAATCCCTGGAATACTGGATTTACCAACATTATTGTGAATCGTTTAATACCGGGTCCCAGGTCGTTCTTCTGGCATAAATGTCTGATGGCAGCGTGCAGGCCCATTGATTTTTGATTAGTTCGAGTTTAATTTAGAACACCTGAAATTCCGTATCGAAATGGCAGCACTCGATCTTTTTCGCCATATGCTAGGCCACTGAGTATGTCACATGAAAAGTAAACAGCCTAATCCTCCCCGAAGATACATCCTAGAGCTTCGATGCAAAATGTCGCATTTACATACATGTATTAGGCAAGGATAAATCCGAATAAAAATACCTAATGTTATTTACTACATATTGCGTATCGTCATTAGCTAGCGAAGGTCGAACGAAAATTGAGCATGCTTTGACAAAGGCAATTCTTTGTCAAAGCCAATTTTTTATTCTAAGCGCTTTGTTTAAGAAAGCGTCTTTTAATGACCATGGGAAACTGACACCACTCCATCTGTTACGCAGAGTAAGAGTAAGTTTCATTATAAGCTCTAGTTTTGTGAGGTCAGAGATGATTAAATGCTTTAACAATTGGTAGCTATACACCACGGCCCTGTAATTCAATATCTTTCAGCGATAAATGAGGACAAAGATGACGCTGATTACACTGTCCAACGCGGCAGTATTGAGCAATAATTTCTGCACGAACAGCAAGAATACAGCGTGTAGCGTGCTGATTGCACGCTTTATTTATGAGCTTGGTTGTGAGCATCCAAAATGTCTTTTCTGTTCTACATTCAGCCTGCGTTGTCTATGAAAAGTTTACAGGCCCAGTAAAACGATCGCTGCTGTCTGCAACAGCCTATGTTGATAAATTGTCGTGTTTTTTGCGGCTTGTTCTTCAGCACATTGCACCATAAAGCCATTAAAAGTTACATACATATCTTGGGATTGGAAACGACAAGAAGCCTCATTCCTAGAACATGGGTCCTAGATAATGTTGTGAGGTCATTGAGGACGCGTATCGGTGCAATAAGTGGTCTGTATTTGCCTGGAGGAACCGTTGTCGGACGCATCCGGTTAAATAAGGCTGGACATATTTTCACCAAGGAAGGATGTATGTTAAATCGACACAAACATCTTTAATTATCCACTCAGGTGTCATTACCTGTGCATCGCTGGGATGTGCGATTACTGCTATTGATTAGTACTGCCCCTGCTGTACATTGGCCACAAAGAAAAGAAGCATTGGGCAGATAATTCGAAAGGAGCCGAGGCAATGCGAATCATGTCTGTCCGAGAATAACGTGACTAAACGGGACGGAGATATTAAGCTTTCAATATAATTGCGAGTTCCATGAAAGGTTAATTGGAATGTCTATGGAAAAGAAATGGGGGAGTTAATCTAATGTGCAAATCTCGAATCCAGCTTATGTTATCTTTCACCTAGCAATAATCTAACTCTCCCCTGTGCTTTTAAACGACAGCAATGATACCCACGATATTATCAAAGAACACGATATTATTAAAAACACGCGAACAGCATTCTGCAAGGAAGTAAAGCACGGCTTTGATCAACGAAAATGCTCATGCCTGGTGCATGCGTAACTGTTTTGTCATCTTAACTTGCACGCAAAGGAAAGAGCGGTGTATCTACGCTGCGCTGCCGACAAAACTACCGACATTTCAATTATTCTAACTGCAATGGGACAACGCCGTGCACAGAACAAAGGTTTTTGAGGAATTTGATGGTGGTTGTTTCTGGGTTTGTGATTCAAGCAGACAGTAGACGTTACTGGTGTACCAAACACCAACGGTGCTCTAGAGGAACGTTGGCTCTAACCATTTGCAGCAAATCCGACGACAAAAATGATGAAAAGGATCACCATCTTAGGCAATGCGACAAATCATCAGCTAGATGGTCATTACAGGCGGTATATACAGTTAAGCTGTCACTGTATTATTGCAGTTATGTTAGTCCTGGGGTCACTGTTGTGACCAAGTGTGTGAAGAGGGTTTTTGACCTTTTGGGGATGAAATTATATGAGTGTTGGCTAAGTTACACATGCATGTTAATCCATCGCTACCACGATTACTGGTTGTGATTGGAGGGAGCGTTCATCCTTTTTTAATACGCCTGGTTGCAAGTAATCTCCACCTTCAAGTTTAATGAACATTTGAATCCCTATCATTAGAGGTTGAGGCTAGTAAACGAATACATGCGCATGAGCACGACCAGCATCGAGAGGCGTGTCGTTTGGATGGGACCGGTCCAGGTGTACTCGTGGATGAACCCATATGTACTGTCCGCGACCAGCGCATATAATTATAATGTTCTCATGTAACCTTTCCATATCTTTACCTCGCACGAATAATACTCCATACCGAGATGAATTGCAATATCGCCAAAGCTGATTAACATGATTTAGGTTCCAAATTGTCACACTAATAGTCTCTTGAGGCGTCTCTAATTATATATATGATGTGACCAAGGCCATGTGCCAGTGCGCTGTTAGGGTAAAGGCTCACCGGGGCCACTTTTGTAGTCGATTGTCTTTCTTGGGTAGCTGGCTTAATGGCAATGCATTCTGCTATATTGAAGCAGAATAAACAACCTCGATGGTCGAGCATAGACTGATAAATTGCTTAACTTGATGCTGTTCCCACCGATAAATATATTTTCTTGTGCTGCATTTGGACGGGTGATTTGAGCACCGTGTGTATTACAGATAAAATTGATGTATATTTTCAAATATGCAGCGTTAAGCGATCTGGGTGTCATTGACATTCGTCAAATATATCACCACGTGTTACAAGACTCGTGGACCGACGACCAGTTCATGTCAAATTTGTTTATCATGAGTGCAATTTAGGAATCGCATAGAAGGTGTCATAAAATCGGGTCAATGAAGATATTAATGCAATAAGGGGACTTTATAGACCTGCGCAAACATTCATAGGATATGTGCTTGCTACCATTGTTTTGCGTATTCCCTGTTGGTTAATCATCTTTAAAAGAACAAGCATCATTAGGAACAGTAAAGATGTTAAGAAAATAATGATTGCGTTATTTCAGGGAGGTAATTGGAAATAAGGGGAAAATTGGTTCTTTTAATATAATGATGTCAGGAAATGGAAGTAGTACTGTTAATACAAATGAGTATAACATAGTTAATCAATCAACGGCCTACACGTCGAGCGTTACGACCAACAGCATTGACGTGCGTTTTGGAATATTATGCATTATATAAAAAAGTGCATGTCGATTGATAACAAGCTTCAACAATCATTGGGTCAAAACAACTTCGGGCATAATGGTTTTATAACAAGTTAAGTCTATTCAACATCACATTCCGTTGCTCATGATTGGTAAAGTGCTTACTGACTGTTGTGGATTATATATTCCCTACCATTCTAATTAATTATTTGATTATTCTGACCTTATGAACCAGTTGGGTTGCAACCACCCCTCTAAGTTCTCGGGTGGTTAAAGGGGACGTGAGAACTACTCGATGCGTTGATGCATTGCATCGAGAAGTTAGCACACGGTGTCGTCACTGTATACAAAACATCTAAGCGTGACCCCGTCCCAACTCGTTCGCATCTGGCTACTTGTACATGCTCGTTTTAACATTCGCGCAAATAGATCCACCAAGAGTGATATCACTGCATAGAAAAAGACTTTGTGGGCCAAGGTAAAACAAACAACAATGCGACAATGAAATGAATAGGTCCGAAAAATTGCTAATAAGATACAGGCTATTTCAATGTCATGAAAACGGCAATAAACATACAATAAATAATGTACAAGCGAGAATAAGCGTATAGAAATCGTACATAACGTCACACAATAGCAGCACAAGTTAACAAAAACTGTAAGCAATATTAAAGATTAGTTGCATTCATCTTTATCAAGCAAACATTGCGATTTGGGAACGAGCATAAACAACTTCTCAGCCATCTCTCATATTATTAACAAGGGCCTGTGAAAACCCACAGTAATATCGTCTAAATGCTACTGAGCAGCAGCCCAGTACATCCCAGCGTTTGCAAGGACTCACAGCTTCGTGATCGGGGCTACTTATAGGGTCAGAAACAGGAAAACCTATCACTCATTCGGCACCTCGACAAGGGATTCCGTCCCCGTTCCGCGAGTGTGCGGTGACAATTCATCGGCAAAGTCTTAAATGGCGGAAAATGTCACTTATTTCTTTGAATGTATTATGCGGTGTACATAAATGTATTATCTACGGCTGAACGTTATTCCTCTGCGGCTATAGCATGTGTAACTACGTTAGTTCAATAGATGTGAGCGCATCATATGCACGTAATATTTGGTATTCCCTAGTCATTGTAGGTGAATAAATGGCCAGCAATCGTTCCAGGTCATTAGCAACATACTTCTGAGTTTCGAAAGCCATTTGCTTTCTCGCACTTGTATTGATGTGTTTGATTAAAATGAGTTTGTTTTGTTTTCCTCTATTTTCATCAACTGTTTCCAAGCAAAAGGCACCATCGGTTAAAGTGCGTGAATCGACCAAAAGTGCTCTCACGTTCTACAATCAACTGGAGCTGATGGGGGTGGGTAATCGGGTTTCCTGGCGATGACCTTGATCAATATTTGTTTACTTACGTCCTTATTCACAAATACAATTACCAAAATGCTCCATTATGACCATTATATGTGATTTAGCCTCTGATTCATATTAGTGCACAAAAGCATTAACGTATGCTTGTCCGCAGGAGGTCTAACTAGCCTTGTTCTTTATATACGATAAACGCCTGCCAACGACAGCACAAGCGACTTATGTCATGTACGACGACCAGATCACATTGCTGGCTGTATAATTACATGCGAATGGATAGTTGGCAGTTAATAGAATTGCCATTTAAAAACAGTGGCTTCATCAATATTGCTGTAGCACGTATGTCTTAATCACACCAGTGGTAGTAGACCTTTAAGTTACAAATGATAACATCATCTAAGTACATGCAACTGGGACGGTGACGTAATCTTTCTCGACGAAATTATCTTTACTTTGGAATGAACTTTAATGACAAATCCAAGTTCGTGTATATCGAGATAGACAAATTAAAACATTACCTTTTTCATGCGCGATTAACACTGTTCTTGTCAGAGGGATCGACTATGGTTAGATCTAAAGCTTCGAATTGTGAGTTAACTTAGGCGGAATATTTCACGCCTGCAAAACGTATCAACCGACGTTGTACTCCATCATTTAACAGCCAATAGGATTCACATGCTTGAATCGTTCACTCGTGCGGCATTGTCTAAATTTCATGGTTGCAATGAATCGACCCAGCAATATTTTCAATTATTGTAATGAATGCAATATTTTATCAATACCCCTTTTGTTCTCAGCAAACGACAACGCAGACCTGTCGCTGGCAATGGCTGCACCTGATGAATGTATCATTACTCTGCTTAATCTAATGGTCTTATTGACATATCATGCGATACTTTGGACTTAGTCATTTATTCATCTTTCGTAAAAATGAAGGGCGCTCATAAAACTAAGAGCTTGCATTAATTAGACTGCTCTCAGATAATAAATGCATTCATGGAGGTATGGCTGTGATATTATCTTCTTTTGTCTTCTTTACAACTGCTGCATCTGATTAATTAAATGCCCACCTAAAGTGGAGGACTGCCATGAGTCCTTGCAAATATGGGAAGACTGAATACGCGTAAGGTCGGAATTTGTTAATCATGATATGTGTGACTGAGTTACAGGGGAGGAAGGGGTGGGTGTGTGTTTGTATCCCCTCGGAATGTCGTCTATTCGTCTATGCGACTTGTCTCGCTACCTGTCAATGGGCGGTCACTTTCATGGCCAAGTAACGATTCCCGAGTGTCTTCGTAGCATGGATAACCATAGTATCGGCAACTCTTTCTCTCTCTCTCTCTCTCTCTCTCTCTCTCTCTCTCTCTCTCTCTCTCTCTCTCTCTCTCTCTCTCTCTCTCTCTCTCTCTCTCTCCTCCTCCTCCTCCTCCTCCTCCTCCTCCTCCTCTCTCTCCCTCTTTCTCTCGCAGTGTAGCAGCCATTTGCAACTCTATTACACAAAATTTACAGTGATATGGGCGGCGACCTGTGCAAGGTATTATTAACATGCACGCCGCCATCAATGTAGGATGTGGTCTTCACATTTGTTAGCTAACTATTGCACAAGCTGTCATAGATGCCTTGATATAAAATAAGACCAAGGTACCCAGAGTCGGCAACGATAGACGGAAAACAAGACTCGCTCTTAGAATTATGAATCGCTTACCCTAGTACTATATCATACAACTGTAAAATGTCATGCGAGGTCTCATAACCTATGCACTATGCTTTGCATCCCCATGGTGCACATTGTTTTAGCTGGCCATTGATTGCGGTAATATATGCATATGTCCATGCAGGCTATGTAGCCTTTCACAACTATGTGAATTTTTAACTTCACCATTAGATGTGGTTTTACTGGAATATCCATAGAAGATATAGTGAACATCGGTGGAAATAATGCAGTTCTGTTCAGATGCCTATTGTCTTGAGTTTGTGGCGGCGGAGGTCGTTCTCGTCTGGGACTAACATGTGTCATCACTTATGAGCTTATTATCGCAAATGAACCGACAGTTTTGTCTAAGGTTCTGTTAACGCAGAAGCCATCAACATCATGATGCAGAACCGGAGACGCTAACAAACCCAGACGCAAAAACATCGTTCTCCGCTAGCAATACCAAATAAATAGCAATATTTCCCTACCATTAACGAACCTGCCCAATCATTCATTGATACTGGTAAAATGTATGTTTGCGTCAGCTCGTTAGAGAGGCTTTATTGACAATTATGCCGAATTGTTGCCTTAATTGCATACCCCTCTCCAAGTATAAGCTGTATCTATCAACGGTGTCTAGGAAGCAGGCCTCGATGTTAATATGGTTGCTAAGCATATTATGGCAAGTGTTTGATGCGTTTTGTGCCAGCCATTCGCATCGACCCTGCACTGAGGAGTTTAAGCTATTTACGCCCATGATACTGGCTAACAATCCTCGGTATATAATGAAGTCGAATTATGCTAATTCTACGTAGGCGCTTCATGAACGGACCTCAGGCGCGTTGGACCTACAGGTGCAAGTTATATTAGTAAACGGGTCAAGTTTCCATGCAAGGGCATATCACGCATGATGCATTCATCATGCTGAGCCATACCGCACAATTACCTGTCGTTAAGCATTCCATGCAAGCCATTTTGGGTCAGAAACGCTTTTGGGTCCTTGACACAGAATGCATTTGAAAATTAGTAATAAAAAAGCAGTGCTAGTAACAAACGAAATGATAATTCTATGCCGTACTTAAGGTCCGGAGCGAATGGAACATCCCTTGAAAGATGTAATCCAAAATGATCACCTGCCCATGGACCAAACTATGTAAAACTGAAGACTCTGCTTGCTCCTACTTATATGAAAATCCGAGATGTGGTAGCTGTCAACATCCAAGCAACTATGCAATCAAAACTGTATTGGCATGCCAAATAAACGATATTGTTTGATGTGGTTCTAAAAAAGCGCCGGTATCACGTTTAAAGGCAACGGTTTTGTTTTCGATGGGGGGTTATATGACACTAGACTGGCGTAACAATTGTCCTGCACTATCACAGCAACGACATCTTCTCATTATTGAATAGGGCGTAAGACTTAATTTGTTCATCTTATTTCAATGTTATTTATATGGATCAAAACGTAATGATGTATAAATTATGTATACAGTGGCCCATTACGAACGCAAATACATTAACCGTGGGCAGCACTTGGCCACACCTGACAAAATAGCGTTATGCGCTCATTAGAGGGGTAATTATTGTACCTTCTGATGGATAGATATTAAAATACATTTTGCCAGAACGCCGTTGTTTGCATCGTAGATCGTGTGCAACATGCATGCGAATGTCTCCACGATAACTTCAATTTTGTGTAGATAATTAAATGTTCGACTTGGGATTTACAAAGCGTGGTATTATCAACATTCATACAGTGTCGATGTTATTATATGCTTCTCAGTTTGATTACATTCAACTAAAGCTTTTGCTTTGTTGGTCTAAGCTAGCTACTACTCAGATCTCGACAGCGTAGAGCTCAGGCTTTACTTTTTATCATGTAGAAATCAGATTCCTTGTTATTGCAGAGTGCAATAGCCCTGGTTTGGGCAAAGGTCTGACGATACATCATGTCCGTGCATCTGTGATCAAGATTCAACCTCTTTGGTTGATATCGAAAACTAATGATGAATGGTATTACTTTAGCACCATACTGGATCTCTTATCTGTATTCACTTGTTGCTGTGAACAAGCAGCTTGGCTTAATTGAAAGCGATCCACTGGCACCTGGTGAAAAATAGTAACCTGCAATGACGAATCGATTCGATTGTGATAGAATCTGGCTAATTATTTGTTTTGCGGCTTGTTCTGTAGTTTAACAACTTGGTAATATAATATGTTTTGGCTTCATATTGCCAGTATCAGCAATCAATCATATCGACTGGTGTGGAAAGATTCCGTGACAAAGGGACCAATTTAATTTTTCGCCAGTTTATGTGTTCAATTGGCACCCTGGCTACTGCGTTGATGAAGATAATTTGAAAAGTGATATCAGAAAAAAGGATCGTCTTTTCCCGGGAGTGAAGTGGCAATCGAGGGGAAATGAGAGAATCGAAATATAATAACAGTTAAAAGTAAATGTTAGTAAGAATTCCCATTACAAAAGTAACAGAAGAGTTAATTGTATGTTCTTTGCTTGCTATCTATGGCAAGTATCATAGAAGCATACATGCTGCCACAGCATTATTGTTCACAAATACAACCTGTTAATTTCTTCTACCAGGCGCAGACCAAACGTTGTAAATATCATGTTAATGAATAATTAAACATAAATGATTGAGACACCTTCAATGATCTTCCCTTAAACTTATGCCTAGTACATGGACGGTGGCATAAATAATGCGAAACAATAGCTCCCCCTGACAGAAGTCTCAGTTGTTTTTTTGCCGTTGGAGGTGTATTGTATTCCCATCTAATTACATCAGATTTAAACCAGAACTTGCCGGTATCATCGATTAACGAGGTCCATTTTTCAAAAAATTGTCACAGGTTTGGTAATTGAGGTTTTGTCTGATAAGCTTATTTAATGACTTAGATAATCCCAGATGGTGCCCCAATCCATATGACTAGTGCATCACACGGAGTGATATTGTACATGTATGCAGAATGCTGTAAGGTGACAAAGCAACAAAGAGAGTCTTGAATGGTGGTCTCGATATATCTTTTGCGGGTCGTCGTTTTACAACTTACAAAAGCTCCTGTAGTTGCATCAAACCTTCCCTAACAAATGTTACCATCTAGTAAACTGGTGCCCCGACGGCACATAGAGCGCTGGTTTATAACCGTCCTAAGACCTTAATGGAGTAATACAGCTAAATGACCCGGCGTGTTTACTTCGAACATGGTATGTGCACAAGCATCAACTTAACATCTTAGAAGAGGATGGACTATGGCCAGATAATAGGGTTAGATACTATTAAAAAAACATAATTGTGAGATAACTGGGGCGGGAGTGTACCGTGCAGTGTATAATATATGGATCAACGAATGAAGTATTCCATCATCGAAGCCAATTAGATTCACGTGCTTGAATCATTCATTCAAGCGGCATTGTCTAATTGTCATTGTTGCAATGAATCGACTTATCCATTATTTCAATTATTGTAATGAATGCCATATTTGATCAGTGCCCCTTTTGTGCTTAGCACATGGCAGCGCAAACCTGTCGCTGGCAACGGGTGCACGTAATGCATCATATGCTGATAACGCCGATTCTAATGGTTTTATTGACATGCCACGCGATATTTTGTCTTATGACATTTATTCATCTTTCGTAAAAGTAAAGGGTGCTCATAAAACTAATACCATGCATTAAAGAGAGTGCTCTCGGATATTTAATGCATCCATACATATATTGCTGTTATATAATCTTCGATGAATTAAATGCGCAGATCTTGTATTACACGGTCGTTTTGCAAACATTGAAGTACACTTGAGGTATTAATGTCTTAATCACAACATGCGTTATTGCTCGGAGGGGCAGTGGGGTGGTCTCCTATCTCATTGGCATTCCATTTGACTTTGCGTCTTATCATGCTTCCTGTCAGTGGGCGGTCACTTCCGTTGCCATGATGGTTAAGTAACGATTCCCGAGTCTCGGCATAGCCAGAATAACAGTGAGGTCGGCTAATCTCCCTCTCCCTCTCTCTCTCTCTCTCTCTCTCTCTCTCTCTCTCTCTCTCTCTCTCTCTCTCTCTCTCTCTCTCTCTCTCTCTCTCTCTCTCTCTCTCTCTCTCTCTCTCTCTCTCTCTCTCTCTCTCTCTCTCTCTCTCTCTCTCTCTCTATCTATCTATCTATCTCTTTCTCTCTCTATCTATCTCCCTCTCTCAGTCTACCAGTCATTAACACCGCTATAACACGTAATTCACAGTAATGTGGGTGGCGATGGTGAAATGAATTATCTATGTTGGATGTGGTTTTCACATTTGTTAACTAACTATTGCATGTTGACTAGCTGTCATAGTTGCCTTAATATCAAATAAGACCAAGGTACCTAGAGTCGGCATCGATAGACGGAAACCAAGACTCGCTCTTAGCATTGTGATTTGCACATCCTAACACCATAATCATACAACTGTAAAATGTCATATAAAGGTTTATGACCTATGAAAGATGCATTTTCCCCGCGGAGCACATTGTTTTACCACACCATCGATTCTGGTATTATATATGCATATGTCCATGCAGGCTGTGTAGCCACTCTCAATCATAGCTTAAACTTTACCATGAGCTATCGCGAGGTGTGGTTTTACTATCGAGTTTGCTGTATCGTTTGTTTAATAGGACAATCGCATTTTACAATTTATGGTACACAACAAACAATCACATTATGCACTTCCTCGAATATTTACTCTCAGTATTTGTTTCATATCAGACTGCTCCTAACATGTGTAATCTCTAATAAGCTAATTATCGCAAATGAACCGAATGGTTTTCCACGTACGTACGTACGTCGATCAATGAATGAACCCAGTGCATGCGCCCAACAGGAGAGTGCGACAAGAGGTGCCAGATATAGTTTACATACGAAATACGAAGTGATGTATTCCCCACCTTTAGCCAACCCGAGCATCGGCCCATTCTTGCACTTACCGTGCTTGCGTATGAATCGATCGAAGATCCAATAAGCCATTCACGGGAGCCCGCAGGCGGGAACTATCCACAACGTGAGTAAGAGGTCGATACACTAAAGCGTAATTGGTAACAAACACGAATAGGGATAGCATGAGAACAATATTCTGCAAGAGAGTAGTGCATAACAGAAATGGATATATATATATGCAGATATATATATATATATATATATATATATATATATATATATATATATATATATATATATATATATATACATATATATATATATATATATATATATATATATATATATATATATATATATATATATATAATATATATATATATATATATATATATATATATATATATATATTCATTGGCTGCTACCATACCGATTTACAATTATCTGATCTGCGTCAAAAAGTGTGGATTACATCCCGCACCGCAATGATATACTGTTAGACGGTAGGAGCAACGATGAGATCACGTGAACATGTAGTATTGAAAGTGCCACCATGATATATTTACTTCCGCGCTACTGGCATGTAGGCATTGTCAGGTACAAGGCCATTGAGATTTTGTGGTTTGAAATAAAGCAGGTAGCATTCAACGTGCGCGTTTTTGGAGCGTTCGAAATTTCCTTGTATTCCCTATCCACCTGTCTTAGCCATACTCGTTTATCTTCTTACTGAGCCGTTACAACTACATCAATCTCTTCTAGAAGTGGGGGCTGGACGATGAAATCTTTTACCCGTAGCGTTCTTGGTCACAATATTTCTCACTTTAAGTGAATGTTTAGTTTCGTCCACTCACATAAAATATAATTTCGCAATGGTGCCTTCTTGACTGCAACACCACTCTCCCCTCTCCATGCATAAAATGCACACCTATATTGCGGGAAGATAGCAATGCGCACGTGTTGGGCAAGTCATATATTATTGTTTGAGCGGCGATTCGCTCCATACCCGCACGATAGTGCGTACTCCCACCGTAAGGCACACATGCCTCAAACGAGACAGCTATTCGCAAAATCTACATAGCTTATCTTTCCCTCGGGCCACACTCACGTTCCAAGCAAAGCATATGGCACGGCTTGTATGTCACTCTATGAATGAATGTCTCAGGTGGGTACCTCAAATGTGCAAATGATGTGAGCCACTTTTATACCGCCCCCCCCCACCCATCTGCACCTGTCAAGCCTATTTGATGTGTTATGAAACAGAGAGCCGGTGATACTAACAAACCAAGACGCAACACCATCGATCTCCGCTAGCAATACCAACTATATAGCAATATTTCCCTACCATTAACGAACCTGCCTAATTATTCACTGATACTGGCCATATGTGTGTTTGCGTCAGCTCGTTAGAGAGGCTGAATTGACAATTACGCCGACTTGTTGCCTATATCTCGTTCCCCTCTACACACATAAGCTGTATCTATCAACGGTGTCTAGCGAGCAGGCAGCGAATATGGTTGATAAGCGTGCTATGGTTAGTGTTTGTCGCATTTTGTGCCGCCCATTCACATCGTAAGCGCACTGAGCTTATGTAAGCTCATTACGCTTATGATAAAAGCTAACAATCCTCTGTCTATAATCAAGTTCGATCGAGCTAATTCTATGTAGGCGCTTCATAAATTGACTCAGTCGCTCTCATCCTACAGGTGCGAGTTATATCAGTAACCGGGTCAAGTTTCCACGCAAGTGCACATCAGGCATGATACATTTATGACTGTTAGCAATACCGCATTGACACTCCCATAGTATTCATACACAATTATTTGTCGATGTCGTTTCATGCAAGCTATTAGAGAGATAGAAACGCTGTTGGATCTGTGGCATAGAATGCTATATAAAATAGAAAAACAAAATAGCAGCCCTAGTAACAAACGTAATATGAATCTATGCCGTATTTAATGTCCGGAGCGAATGATGTAGGCGACAAAGATCACCCTCCCATGGACCGAACCATGTAAAACTAAATACGTGGTTTGCTCCCCTATGTATAAAAGCCGTGATGAGGTAGTTGTCAACAGTCTAGCAAAAACGTAGCCATTAATGTATTTGCATGCATAATAAACTGCATTGTTGAATGTAGGTTTTTTACGTGTATTTGACGGCAGTTTGTCCTTTGAACCATTTCCTGTTTGATTGTTACAGGAAAACTGCAAGAATCTCATCGCAGACGATGTTTTGTTTTGTGCAGCAGCTGCTGATTTGAAGCTTTAATAGAAAATATTTCGCCCCGGTTTCACTTTTAAAGGCAACGGTTGTGTTTCAGATGAGCGATTATATGACAGAGGCAGTAGACTGGCTAAACACTAATCCTGCACCATCACATCAACGACAGCTCGTTGTTATAGAATAGGGTGTAAGACTGCATTTGCTCATCTTATTTCAACGTTAATTCTATCTATTAAGGTATACGCTATGGCAGAGGGCATCTTTCAATATTTCATTCGGTTAATGCATAATCTAGTTCATGGCTGATAATGGATGATGCTCTCGATGCCCGGTGCAACATCAATTAATGGTGTAGAGAGCGTCCCATTACGAACGCAGGTACATTAACCTTGAACAGCTCTTGACCACAATCGACGATACATAAGTTATATACCAATTACGGGGAAGAATTGTACCTTCTTATGTGTGGACATTGAAAGATATTTGCCCAAACGCTGTTAGTTGCATCGTAAACCCTGTGCAATATGTATGCGAATTGTCTCCATGGTGACATTTTGGGCAGATCAATTTTTCGAAAGAGGGCCGTCAAAGCGTGGTGGCCATCGTCAACATCCAAACAGTGTCGATGTCTTGATATGCTTCTCAGTTTGATAACATTCAGTAAGGCTTTTGCTTTGTTGGTCCAAGGTAGCAACTATGCAGCTCTCCACAGCGTAATGGTTAGGCTAAACAAGATATCAAACGACCCTTTCTCAGCTACCATGCGGAAATCAGATTGCCCGTTATTGCAGAGTGCAGCAGCCATAGTTTACGCAAAGGTCTGACGCATAATCATGTCCGTGCATCTTTGATCGAAATTCAACCTCCTTGGTCGATATCGAGCCCCAATAATGAACCGTATTACTTCATCACATTACCGAGATGAACTGTTATTCGTATGCATTTTCAACCGCTCGGATCGACGATCTCCCATCGTTATTCACTTGTTGCTGTAAACAAACGGTTTGGCACGTTTGTGGTTTGATTTACAGCACACCACTGGCACCTGGTGCAAAATAGTAAACTGCAATGACGAATAAATTTGATTGAACCAGAATTGTTTGTTTCGCAGCCTGTTCTTGGTAATCTAAAATATGCAATGTTTTGGGATATTCTTGCCATTATCAGCAATCAAACATGTAGGTTTGGAAAGGGTTGGTGACAAGCAGACCAATGTAAGTCTACGCTAGTTTATGGATGAGGATTTTCTGATATGAGAAAATAGATAATCTTTTCCCGGGATTGAAGTGGCACTGGGAGGAAAATAGGGAAATGAAGATATAATAACGGCTGCAAGGAAATGTTTGTACGAACTCTCATAGAACATTAACAAAGAGGGTGGGGTAGTTGGTTGTTATATTATCAGTTCCACCTCATGCTGATCGTTACTAGGTATACATAGTCATTATTCTTATGGCAGGCATGCTGCCCCAGCATTGATGATAACATATACAAACGGTCAATGGCTTTAACAAACGCAAGCCAAACGTTATAAATGCCCTGATTATAAATCATAAAACAGAAATGATGTCACCTGTTACATGCAAGGTGTCATCAGATAAGTGACGATATGGCGCCCACTGACGGAAGGATTGGCGCGTTAGGTCAATGATCGCATGATAGTTGATAATCCAAAGCTCCCAGCCCTATTATTGCTATTGGAGATGTATTGGGTTAATATCTTAGTGCATTTGCTTTAAACCATAATCAGTTGGTTTCATCAAATTATGCAGACATCTTTAACCGAAATGCAGTTCTCTAAAAAAACAATTGCAGGTTCGGTAATTGAGTTATATCTGATGAGCTAAATTAATGATATAAATGATCCACAATGGGGCCCAATTTCGTTATGATCCAATCTGTATAACCAATACACCACTTGGAGTGATATTGTGCTCGTTTCTGAACGTTGTAAGGTGACAATGTGGCATAAGAGTGTTGAACGTTGGATTCGTTAAAAAAAATTATGGGGCCTTTTGATCAGTAGCATAATCATATATTAATTTGTTTGATACTGATGTGTCGTTTCACAACTTGCAAAATCTACTGGTGCTGCACATACTAACTACATACGTATCTAACCAAATGGCGCTTTCATCTATTCCTCACGCTAACTACTACTAAAAAATAGCTCATATCGAGAACTATATGTGCACCAGCTGCGACCTCTTACCCCCCATGGCCCAGATTAACACCAGTCAGTGCATTACAGAAAGTAGCAGCAATGATAATGGTCTGTGTGGCGTGCTAGGTTGCTTCCCGTGAATTGATTCACATTGCTATATCTTTTAAATGGACATTACCCCTTGCACGTCCTTTTGAGCTGGGTCACGTATAGTTAATGTTACCTCCACTGAGGTTTCCCGAAGTCTTTTTCTTTGTTAAAGTACAGGAGAATTCGGAAATAATACTTGCAGCGTTCTACAAACGCGATTGATGGCGAACATATTTAGCCGTCCGGTTGCAACAGCACGACTTGTGCATTAAATTTGGCTGTGCTTTTGTCCATTCACTGATGACGCAGCAAATGTCGATGCTTCGATAGCGCGTTGCATTTTTGTAGGAACGCTGGGGAATTTCCAGTAAGTATGTTTGCATGAACACTCGGAACAACTATCTGATGGGTAGGCATAGCTCAGAAACAACGGATATCATACTATTGACGCCGAGGTAGTCTCTCGGTGACGCATGATGTCTTTATCTTAGTACACTCATCTGTATTCATTTATTTCATGTCAATTTATCGCACTATTCTTGTTGTGCAACCAACATCAAAGTTCACCTCGTCACGCATAATGTATGTGTTTGGATATGAAGGTAGCTCACCTACATTCACATTGACTCACACTAGCAGTCTGCGGGCTATCATAAACAGCGATCCTTTGCGACTCAACTTAAGAACTCAATTATATTTGTTTGTGTTAGAAACAGGCCTATGTTTTGTTTACAATGTTTAATTCATATGACTTTCTGCAGTATGAAGTGCTTTGGGATTAGAGCGTCATTGACGGCCAGTAATTATCTCAACGAGAGAGTTCCGATTCGAAGACAATTCCTATGATTCCAGTAACACTTGCTCATGTGTAAAATTGACATCCTGGAAACCATGTAGTCTGGGAAAACGCATACCAATGCTAAAAGAGGTCGCTATCAACGCAGCAACGAGATTAATGATAAATCAAACCTTGCGTTTGAACGTTTGCGGTGCTCTCTTCTTTAATAGGTAGGTATGACAACAGGTTCTATCACCTGCCGCTCGAACTATTTACCTTGTTAAATGATAGTCATCGTGAGAAGCAGCATCGCAGTGGGTGGTTTGAAGTGTATTAAGAAAGATAAGTTTCGTTATTCCGAAGAGTTATAATTATCGATGTCAGGAAAACGAATGAAGAAAGCATAGTCAATCGTCTGAAAAAATCTAAATCTGGCTAAAGCTTCCCATATCACTTGCGATAATTGACTACATGCTCTGGGATTGTTTGTGATGTAGCAACAACTTGATGACTGCTTCTGTCTTGCACCGGCGGGTGGTTGTAAATGTTGACGAATCATTACGGAAATGAGTGGCGTTTCTATTCAAAGCCGCACTACTTTAGAACATTAATGGGAGAAGTGGCACGTTAAGCGCTTAGATATTTTGAATGTCTGCGTTGCCTGGCCCGGTTTTGACCATTCGAACAGTAATCCATTGAAATTGTAGACACACTGCGGTATCATAGAAAAAAAATTGTCTTCAAATCACAATCACCTTGCTGCGAAAATTTCGACAAAATGTAAAACTTGCGTGCAATTGTCTCAAATATCGATTGGCTAGGTATTTGGTTCATAGAGCCGTGATCGGGGCGACTTATTGGGGTCAGAAACCGGGAAACGCTTTACTAATTGGGCACCTCAACAAAGGATGTCGTCCACATAAGTTACACTTGGCTCGGGGTTATTCAATAGTTTGTCGTGCACGTAATCGTTCAACGTCATTTGGCGCATTTTTTGGGGTTTCGCAAGCTCTTATGTGTGGCGTCCGATTGTTTACCAGCGCTTTTGTTGATATGCTTGATTAAAATGCGTTGGTTTTGATTTCGGACCAAAACTGTATTTTCTCTTCTAACACAGCGAGTAATCTTAAGACCAGGCAGCACAAAAGGTTTCGTTGTCAATTTGTGTCTAGTAGGCATTGGTATTCACAGGGCCCTGTCCCAGCATCGCAATCATCCTCATCAATTACTCTTTGAATGTCACCTGGTAGATCCAATCCATATAAAACCACACTGTTTCATGAAAGTGTCCGTGGCCTCAATAAATAACATGGGCAATTGTGTTAGCGGATACATCGCTATCGGTTCACCTGCTTGAATCAACGAAAACAACAACGGTGAAGTGCTCTCACTTCCTACAATCAACTACAACTGATGAGTGTGGATAATCGGATTTCCTAGCGAAGCCCTTGTTGGATTGATGTTTACTTTCGTCCTAATCCGCATATACAATTGCTAGTATGCTCGAGCGTGACCAATACATGCTATAAGGCCTATTTTTCGTCTCAGTCCGGAAGAACAACTGCTAAGCTGTATGCTGTATTTGAGTGTATATATAAATCACCATTATGTGATACACCTTTGTATATATATCACCATTTACGCATGCGTGTCTGCAGTGGGGCTAATTAGCCCTGTTATTTATATACGATTAAAGCCTGTCAACGACAGCACACGCTACATATGCCATGTACAACGTTCCGATCACATTGCTGACTGTAGGATTACACACACACACACACTCAAATGGATTAATAGCAGTTCATTGAACTGTCATTTAATAACAGTGGGAATTTTCATGAGTCACGGTTGAAGTATGCGGATAAATAATGCATGCCACGCCTCCGTATGCCCATACGCAAATAAATCGTAGATTTATCTGTGTATATTTGTTGTCAGTCAGCTAAGGACTGGCGGCATCGATTATGGTTCTGGTAAGCGGGCGCAAGTGTGGTTAGATCTTCACTTGGATACTTTGTCAGTTAAAATGGGCAGAATATTGCACATCTGCAAAATGAGTGTGCCGTTCACTGCCTATTATGTGCTGCCATGCAGTGTATAAAAATGGATCAAATAATGTAGTACTCCATCATTTAAAAACTAATTTGATTCACCTGCTTGAATCGTTCACTCAAGCGACATTGCCATGATTGCACTACATCATTCTTTCAATATTTTCAATTATTGTGATGAAAGTAATATTTTACCAGTACCCCTTTCGTTTTCAGCAAATGACAACGCACACCTGTCGCTTATAATGGCCGCGCTTAATGCATCAAATGCTGACAATGCTAATTCTAATGGTTTTATTGACATATCACGCGATGCTTTGCCCTTAGTCATTTATTCATCTTTCGTAGACGTGACGGGTGTCCATAAAACTAATAGCATGCATAAAATAGACTCTCAGATGTTATATGAATCCATAGAGGTATGCCGGAGATTTAATCTGATTATGACTGATTTATTCCTGTTGGAACCGATTGATTAAATGCGTATTACAAATATGGCAGCACTTAAAACACGTGAGGTATTAATGTATTGATCTTAACATGTGTAATTTAATGTTCGGGAAGTTTGGGGAGATGGGGTGCTGAATCCCTTCTCAATAGCATTTTGCTTGACTATGCAGTTTAACTCGCTTCCTGTAAGTGGGCGGTCACTTCCGTGGCCACAATGGTTCAGTAACGATTCCCGAATCTTGGCACATCCAAAATAACAGCGGTGACGGCGAATTAAAACTGAAAAGGTCTCGATGCTATACTTTTTCCTTTCTCTCTCTCTATCTCTCTCTCTGTCTCTGTCTGTCTGTCTGTCTGTCTGTCTCTCTCGCTCTCTTTCTCTCTTTCTTTCTTTCTCTGTCGCTTTCTATCTCTGTTTGTCTCTCTTTTTCTCTCCTTCTTACTCTCTGTCTCCCTTTCTCTTTTTGTCTCTCAGTCTCTTTTTCGCTATCGCTACTACTGTCATGCTTTTATGCTACATGTATGATAGATGTAATCGTAGTCCAAAAATGATGCGTAGCATTAAGGCGTGAACGAGCATCGGATTGTTTTGTCCCACTTGGTACACAAATGCAACATTGTAGAAATATGGACATTATTAATCATTGGGTGCGATCCCAGAGCGTCACCGTGTACAGATAGGTTACAACGGGCAGTAGTTGTCATATCTTACGGGACATTCGTCTACATGTCTTGTGTTTTATCTTCAGCCTCATTATAACAGGCAGATATGTCATGTGGTGAGCAGGCAAGCCATTGCTACGTAGTTTTTGGACATTTATAGTTCCTGTCATTCAATTACTTGTTCTTCTGCATGAGCAACCGTGACATTTGAAACTGTATGCAGTGTAGCAAACGAAAGGGACCACTAACTGCACTGACAGCTGTAAGGTAGAATGCAGCATTATAAGAGTATGCAAAGATGATAATTATTGGGGTATATGATGAAGCTGCTCTAACAAGCATCATCTATCACAGTCTGTGTTGTAACCGATAGTTGCGGGTGATTATATGTCGCGGACTTCGTTCCAGACGCCAACTAGTAACAGAACAGGAGGACGTTGATCGGGTTACCACACATGCAGTCATACTGCTCTTTACAATGGTCTGTATTTCCTTGTGTTCATGTTTTACCATGCAATGCTCTTTAGAGTTTATGATATACCAAAGACATACAACATGCTTACATGGTTGCATCAGCTCAGGTAGACCCTCAATGATATTTTGCAACTTTTCACCAGTATTTGACATTGCATTTGGTGTCTTTGTGTTCATTATGTTGTGTTTTCTTTGGTAGTGGGCTAGCAGAGTTCTAGAAAAACAAGCAAATGTTATTTTTCTGTTTGTGTTGGTTCGATCAAAGAATAGCACAGTCAACTTACTTTATTAATCTAGTCCATTAATTCGAGTCCGAGCAAATAGCTGCAACTTAATTTGCCACACTACTGGTCAATATCAGACAAGGTCAGCTAAGGTTCGGATAAATAGGATCCTGCATGCAACACCTGGAATGATAATGTGCAGACAGAATCGGATTCATTATAGATGGCCATGCTACACCTGAGCTGCATTCATCTTCCCATTACTATGCAGATAACAAACCATTGCGGGGCGCTGGACGCATATATCGTGGCGAATAATTGCTGGGAAATTAAGGGGTCCACGCTCGCAATAATTTAGCTGCTCATACTAACGGATATACCTCCGCATTCATATAAATTAGAGATGACCGAATGTAGCAACGAGGATCATCAGTCGGTCGGTTGTTCGGAGGGAATAGCTATTAAATATGTCAGCAGAATTTGCATTGTAGTCAGTCAAGTGGCTTCAGCGTTTTGACAGCATTCTGCTAAACTTTTCATACCGTAAGCTTTTCTGCCCTTTATCCGCCAATCGGAGTAATGTCCCATCCATACAGTACAATGCACGGATATATTATACTTATCTTATCATTAGTCTTGATCCTCGCTGTATCGCCGAGTCTGATAACCGATTCCGACTCCAGCCTGCTAAACATCAGAGTGTATCTCTGTAGCAACATACCATGCATTTAAACTGTCGAATATGTGTCAACAAAGGATATAATTGTCATGATTAAATTATTTTACATGTTTCACGTGGTATCAGATGTTTCGCACACTGCTAGTATTAACTTGTTGTAATCTTTGCATCATTAATGAGATGGGCTTAACCTATGGTCTCTTCGATTAATGCAAATAGCCAATGTACACACGCTGTAATAACAGATTCTCTAAGCCTCCTCGTTTATGTCCGACGCCATTCTCTTCTGATTTAATGTGATAACCTAATAGCATGGCAGACAAATGCCGATTTATGATGGACTAAATACAGAGTGCCACTTTGCGGGGTTGGGATATACAGGAGAATATCACAAAGATATGTTCGGCGGCTACCTAGTCACTTAAGACGCATGAAACATCAGATTGCAATAAAGTAAATGAGAATTTTATCATAAGACACTTGCGTAAAAAGACGATATTTATGTTCAATGATATACATAGTTCAGACGAAAAATTTCAGATTGTTTATATTATCTCGGGTAGTAAATGCGTTTTGACATTTTCCTTTAGTTGCGATAAAAATAACAGCGAGCACCGACGGCAGCGCTTAGCGAAATGTAGTGGTTGACCTTCTGTGGTCATTCCGTGAAGCTTAAGTGCTGACATTATCAAGTGCTGTTGGAATATAAATGTAGATGCTATCTTCTGACAAATGTGTTCATATGGTGCACTGGATGCTGCTATGAGGTTCTGCTAGAAGTCGTGTATTACAATCATTATCTGTAAAAGGTAAGAAGTAGAAAGGCTACAACATAACTGAAGGTGAAGCATGAATTCATACCTCTAGGACTGGCATGCACACATCGAATATTATGGAACACACGTGGAGAGCGCAGCCACTCACTGCAACAGGCCATCTGCCATTAAGTCCGCTCGCCTCCACTACCCGCTCCATAAGTCGCGCTCAGCTAGCAGAGGCCATAATTAGGCGAGAAGCACGGGAGAGACACGGTAAGCAGCGGCGGTGGCGGCGGCGGCAGCAGCAGCAGCAGCATCCGCGCGGCAGTTCACTCTGCTGCCAGTCGCTGTCACAACAAAAGCTCTCCAAGGAACAGCCGCTTTAATTCAGTAGAGGTGCTATGGAAAGACTTCGCAGCGGAGACATCCGGTAAACAGGGATTACATTGTTGGATTACCAAGTCGCAACCTACGTCACTCTGTTGTTCAAGAATAACCAACCATTTCACTTGAATGCGACGTTGTAAGTCAATGCCTGTGGTAAAGAAAAGCAACAGGTTTCAGTCGCAGAACGCTAGTTTGCTGCTCACCTATGCTTGAGGATACATTGCCGGTTTCTGATTAGGATACATATCACTGTGATTTGGTGTAAAGTAGTTCTAATGTGTCATTTGGTTGGCGACAGTCTTTAGAAAGAACGCTAAATTAAGTCATCAATATGGATGTACTTTCTATGATCAAGCACAGTCTAGTGGCGGATGGGTCTAATCCAATCAGCAAACACTTTCAACTAGGCCGACAGGTGGGCACTGCCGGACCCGAGATGATCTGGAAGATTTTTGATGCAGTGCGCCTGCGTGATAATAAGGTGAGTCGGAATTTGCGGCTTGTGATATAAATATATCGACAATGACATGCATCAATTTAGATTGTCAACTAATCTACTGCTAAATTGCGAAAGAAAATCGGGAGCATTACCATTTTTTATCGACCCTCGTGATAAGCCGGAAGACAAGATTGTCTCACTTGTAATGAGAGCGACGCTATGAATACGTCGCATCCCTTAAATTACATGTGCCTCACGCCAGATTGACATTAAATGTCTGCCGCGCTTCCTCTGTTGGTAACTTCAGACATGTACAATCGCCTACATGATCAAACAATGATTCTTTAGAAGCGCACAGGAATAGGTACCTGTTATTGAGAAAGAGCTAGGTGTGAAGCAGATATTGGCAAGGTAATGGATGGCGGTGTGCCGGCTATAAACCTCACTCAACTTTGACACCCTATACAAAATATATTGATTGGTCTGCTATGTTAAGTTGTGATTGGCCGCAATCATTCTACCGTTGTGATAGCCAATATGATCTCACATTGCATATTAACATAGGTGTTGTTGTAATATTTTGTGGGCGTGTATATGAATGTAAAGCCGTGATTTCATAACATAGGCAACTTTTGTTCGATGTGTATAATGACCGTTCTCTCATTAACAACTATTTTGTGGTACAATATGTAAGGAAAATGGAATCGCATCCAATGCTCACTGGCGGTGTGCGTTGTGGTTCATTCGATGGGCAATATGTTTGTTATAGACAATGTTTCAATCTAAAAGCCGGGGTAAGCCTGTATAATTATACATTGCTATGGGTATCGCAAACAAAGCGTGTGCCGAGTGGCTTGTGAGGTCTGGGAATGGATGTATAAGTCGGATCATCCCGGAACGTTAACTCCGACACCTTGTTGTGCCAGCGACGTTACACCAATCCAGGTGTACGCAAACAATGAACCGTTGCGAATACACCGGGACAAAATGATCACTGTAGTCGTTTATCGCTAAACACTATGACGTGTAAATAAGACGCCATAGTCATCCAAACAAGGACACAATGTACCGCAATACGTCCGTTGCAGATTTTCTTAATCGACTGAACTAGATTTACCACAACCGCTTTACGGTATCCTTGGTTAAAAGTAACGACCACATTTACAGAGCCTAAAACTACGCGGAATTAACTATTGAATTCGCTCCTTTAATGTTTTATATACACGGAACGACGTATGTTGACTGCCTCTTACGGTATATGTAATGTTGACTTAGTAGCCCGGTTCGGGGCTACATATAATCACTTTTCACATGTTATACGGCATGTGGTATTACATGTAACGGTTAAGCTACCATATAATACTCTGACATAGAGTATTGTCACATTCTTATACCTGCTAATACTTGTCCTGGGCTATGCGTATTCATTATATTCATACGATATTCATGTAAGTGATGCCTCGGTGCCGACGGCAAATATGTCAATTACATAGAAAAACACCGGAAGCCTAATTGGGATAATCATGGTCCGCCAGGGCACGTAAATTACACTTGCTATCAATTACAGTGGTAAATGCTATATTGCAGCGCGCTTGGCCACTGTGGCCTAATTTTGGATCATGCACAGGTACATATCTACTAAGATAAATCTACCCTGCGGTGATTGCACGTCATGAAGTTACCTCAACGAAAGTATATATTATATTGCATTGCGTTGCTTGTAAGTCTAGCTTTGCATGCGTTCTTTTGACTGGGTCACTGAGGACAACGTGACTGCATTATATGTCACCATAACTTAACTTATTAATGGATTTGTTATCAGCCCGAATCAACGATGTCCACCGCATACGGGGTTTATAATATACTCCTGATTTAAGATTACAACAGCTGATACGTTGTGCGTGTGGGCGCTTCAGACAGGCGCGCGTCTGCTGGCATACAGAGTGGGCGTCCATTAATACCAGTGAGAAATTACATTGATCCGATGCATTTTCGCTAGCGAGCAGCTCCTGCGGCTACTATGACATTTCTATCTTCACTTGACACTAGCTGCCTAGCACAACAGCAGGTGTGGCTAATGCTTGGCTGAGCTTGCATATTGCTAATAGATAAATTGCTAATGATGCAGCATAGGTTAGAGGTGCGGTTTTCTGCCACGATTCAGCCGATTTTAGGTTTTGTCTTTGCAACTGAAAACGCGTTGTTCAGAAGAACCATGCTATGTAGCAGTATAAACTGTTATATTTGGATACTTTTATTCAAATTATGCCAACTTGTTGAAGATGGATCAACTGGCAGCCATTTCCTGCTCAATATTTTTTGCTGCGGACTAGACTAAGCGCACTTTTGGTAAGTAAAGGGGTGATATGCGTCATATCCTGAGTCCGGATTAATGTGTTCACTCCTAAATGGTGTCGGCGTACAAAACAGATCAAATAACGATCGATATTAGATGTTATAAAAACGCTAAAAATATATTATTATTAGCTGCAAATCATTACAAGGAATGGGGCTACACAATGCCTATAAAGATGATATTATGTTCATACAGACTATGAGAAGCTGACGTTGCAATGACCACCGAGCGCTGTGACAATCAAACGGTAAGCACTGTGTGACTATCACATTGTGCTAATTGTGTTGACCCTGTGGAATAGAGAATATGTGTTTGAGCTAAACCCTTACAATAATGCATTCATACCGTAATTCATATGACAACTCTCGATCATCGCGAATGAGGCTTAACCTACTCGGATAGCATGGATGTTTATAACATTATTGCCAAGGAGCGATTAGTTGTGTTAAGTGAAATGGCGACCAGCCATTGGGAGACATACAGACTTCGTGGAGTATCCATGGCGACCAGGGTCCAAAGCTCGGGAACATGCAAGTGGTCCATGCATTTAAGCACATGGAAAAGATTAGGCGAGGCAGCCTTCCTATCCGCAGCCCAGTGATCTATCTGTCGTCACTCGTTAAGCAAATTGGTCTGCTTCTGTATGACAGTTGTGGTACCCAGTGTACTTGAATATGATTCCCTTCGTTTGTGTAACGACATGGAAGTGAAAGGTAGCTTAAGGCTATACCACGAACAGCAGCAAATCTCCTCACTGCGATATGCCGATTGGACCTCGTTAATCCAATAATCAATCCTGGTAGATAAGAAGCATTGCTCGAGATGTGATCTTTCGTTGGAATTGAAAAACAATTTATGCCCCTGGTTGCTCACCATTGATCAAATATTTTGTTGAATTATTAAAATCGCAGATAATATTGCGCATGCAAACTCATCATTGACTTGATTAGTCTGATTGATGTAAGGCAATAATTTCTCGAATCAACATGACTAGGAAGTGCGGTACCATGAGTTACATGAGGGAATTAGCCATCGTGACAATGTTTCAAAGTTGTTAACCAGTCTCAAACACTCATCGTAGGTATTTATTACAGAGACGCTTATATGATTGATGTATCCCCAATAAATGTGTTACAACTGGGAATAGGTACACGCAGGTAACGCAACGTGCGCTTGGTAACGCCTTGTCATATCCAATCGGTAATTTGCTCTACCGAAAAGCACCATTTGGCACCGCGATGTGACAGGCATCCAAATCATTTATCAATGTGGTAAGTATGGCCACATTTTGACTCTTGTCGAAAGCGAGTACCAGGAATATGTACGACTGTAACACATAGGCTACAGCACCATGCATATAAGTTATGTTGCGACCCCATTGTTCCATGTACAGCGGATGATGTAAGTGAATTGTAGTTTCCGCTTAAATTTACAGCTGCACGTGCAAAGATTTTACATTCAATGTCAGTTAATCTTGAAATTTGGAGACCAACCAAATAACCGACTTAACAAGCGGTCCGCTCGCCCACAACCAACTCACATTGCTCGGGAACTTAGAATATACGAATTCTGCAGAAAGCGGACCTACTCACTCATGAACACCCCTATCGTCATAGCTGACCCCTTGCACGATAAACCTCCTGTTGCCAACATATTTGTTGTTGAATAATGTATGATTGCATCAATGCGTGTACGCAGATTCGCCAGTTCTCATTCATTTGGCCAAAGTGTAGTCAGTAACTTTTTATTGTGCCCCTATGTCTTCCAATGCATATGGACGTCAATATGTTTCAAGAATTAGCAGCAGTTGCATGCCTTATTGGTATATACAAAGAAACAATTTGACATGTCGTTTGATCCTCCAGAAAATTAACAATTAGCGGGTTTGCAACGGTCTTAGGCCATAGTCGATTATGAGGTAATATATATATATATCAAGGCTGACATTGGCTAACAAACTGCAATGTCCAGCGCGCAATATGCCATATATCCTATCTTCGGTTATTGTATTTGTGTCTGCCACTAGGGTTGAGCTCTGAAACATAATTGCTACCTAGGGAAAATCAAATTAAAGTGTATTTCTGACCTGAAAGGTCCAGAATGATATAAGTAATCGACTGGGTGGATTGATTAGCAAACAGTATTCTGAACAAGCACAATCTATTCATAAACACAGCTGTCGAGGTGATTACGACTGGCCGCATATTGCAAAAGGAATTTCCAATATGTCAGTTACTTCGAATAAACGCTAGTGAAGGAGGATAAGAGTCCACGTGGTTAATGGTAGCAGGTCTCAGCATGTGCATAGCGTCGGCTTTATTGATGATATATTCGTTTCCATTGTCTTCAGATGCTGCATTGTGCATTATTATGTAAGGCTGTTAAGTGTTGATCTATGCTGAGTATAGAGGTAATTGTGTGATCGACGGAGGGTCGGAGTATGCTTAATCATCGCATATTGTATTAAGCCGATACATCTGTTGTCGGAAGAATGTAATGACTTCAATTTTCGCACCAACTCACTGCCTTAATATGTATTCGATACGTGTAACGGCTAAATCATATAGATAGGTTTTAACGTAAGATATAGCTTGGATATTAACGTTCGATGTTCGATAGATACGGACGTGTTTTTACCGTACATGACCTTGAGCCAATGTCAAAGTTTTAGCAGTTGTTGCAAGTGTGGGACAGTGAGAAACATCATATCGCCACAGTGATCTTAAGAATATATCAATATTCGGATGCGTTCTTAGTGGAATTCGAAAAAAGGGAACTTTATTTTGCTATGTTTCGAAGAAATAGATTGCACTGTGAATAACTTACCTATTGCAGTAGAGCATTGGCGGCCATCGGTATAATACCAATAGCGTTAGAGCTGGAGTTATTGAGCACGGAGAACAAATCTCCCAATAGGGTTGGGACAATATGAATAAAAAACTCTCTCTCGCGTGTATTCATAAGTGTTCTTAAATACTGGGAGTCCCAGTATTTAAGAACAATTCTGAATACACACATCTCTCTGTGTGAACAGCCATCTGACTGTGCGAGATGGATGTAAAGATTAGCTGGAGTGTATGCAATGCATTGCAAATTAACGCCGCAGATCTCGGGTCCATATCAAAGGCAAAATACTGTTTGAGATGAAATGGGGTTTGCAGCGGAGATTCAACGCCTACCATAGATCTATGTATATTCTTCTATGATATATCCAGTGCATGTTATTTATCGGTTACCTGCAGGTAAAGATAAATTGGATGAAGAGGATATACCATTGAATCGAATGTATTGTTTCATTCGATTACACAGGCAGAAACGAATTCACGATGATGACAGTTGATTGGAACACTTATGAAGCGCTTTGTACCTTTGCAGATCTCGCCTTTATCGATTTAATTAGTGCTGCTGTTGTTAGTATCTTGCATCATAGTGGTTTACGATGAAGTGATCAACATATGCTGAATACATTAGTTTGGCTTTTGATTCAGCAATATCTTGTTCAAATCACAAAGAGAACATTCGCGATTATCGTTTTTGCAAATCTAAAAGACTTAATAATGCAACCACAAAGGGACTCTCTTGTTGTTGATTGGTCAAGATATACATCACAATTAGCGAAGAATTATCTTTGGGCGTTTTTGTTTCGCTATTTATGATATACTGCATGGAGATCGCTGGCAAAGCAATTTCGTTGAACATAAGTTTACGCACATCGGCAATTCAATTGTTTTGTAATACGCTTACCCTCAGCACACACCAAGAAAGGTTATGATACAAACACTTATATGAGATGCACTCATTATGACCTGACGAAAATGCAAATGACAATGTTTGCTTGTTGATGGTTATGCTGCCTAACAGTTAGCCAGCGCAACGCTTATACATTTGTCTGATTAGCATGTCTACTGCAAACTGTGGCGTTTGTATTGTGAAATATATATGTTCATGCACGTACATGTATACACACATTCAGATATTAAACTTTGCCAGAAGCGGGACTTATATTTTGATATGACAGGGGCATTGTACTTTGGGGTTTGGGATGAAGGCAATATTATGTTTCTTGCCGAGCAGGATAGAGCGGGTGGTCCGATAGTTTTCTATTACAAGCCCAATACATATATTGGCGTTGCATTGATGTTGATGAAAGATGTACAGTGGGCATTGTATGCCATTTTTTCATCATTCACCGCGCACTACATACATTTCACAATAGCATTTGAGGATGAAACAGCGGGTTCTACTGAAAATGCACGTGCCTGTCAATTATTTTTTTTTACAAAAAACGTAATCACAACGACGCAAAGATCCTCTCCTTTACGTCAGCTACATATGAACGTCACGAGAGTGTCACAAGAGATGATACTGTTGATAGTCACTAATTCCAACTGATAATCATTTGTGCAGTTGCAGACTATTAGGTAGTTGCTCTATCGACTTTAGTATAGGAATGGCAACTGCAAGTGTATGACCTTACACAGGTTGAATAACAGCAGCTTAGTACACTAGAACATCAACCACAACGATGCTGTCCTCGGGCACCGAGCAGATGAACGGAGGTAATGGCATTTTGTCTCTGATAAATAGGGAACTCCTAGTTAAAGCTAGCTGGGAGTGTGGGTGCATCCAGATATAAATTAATCATTGTTGAAATTCATTATGTCAATGGAGGTGCAGCTCACCGCATATTGCCTATAGAATTTCCAATATGACATTTCCTCTGATGTTGTATTGTGGAAAAGGTATGACCATAAGTAGAAGAAAAACATTTCTTTAATACAATCGATACCTGTTATTAGGCACAGTGATCATTGCGGCTGATGGTTGTAGTTTCGTTCGATGGCTATTTCTATAATTGCTACATACCTGCAAGTGACACCAATCATCGTGACAAAATCAACTCAAGCCATTTATGTACTCACATGTCTACAGCACGCTCTAATGCTAGAAATATACGACACCACCACTGAATATATGTTGGGGTATTAACTCCTCTAATGTCTGAAACTTTAAGCGATGTCCACTCTTTGTAGGGCGTTTAATTGAGCGAACCAAGAGATTGCATCTACTGTAGCATTTGCTCTATCAGGATTTTAAGGCTGAACTTACTGAATGACATAAATTCCCCGGCCGCATAATTCATTCCCTCCTGAACAAGACCCCTCGAAAGTACATTCCAATCGAGCATTGGATATGTCTAGTCACCTGTGAAGAAAAATAGTCACCCTCAAATCATATAGCAGTCCAACTTGCAGCTGCTAGAATGCAAGCAGTCGCTCTTTTCGGGTCTTGATTATAAGTGAGCGAGTGAGGTTAACAGCAGATTGCCACGGGGTCATGGGGGATGTGTGAAATGTTTCGTGTTTGCTATATTGATTAAGATGTGACGAAGCACCCTTATCACAGCAGAGATAGTTTGCTCAGCTCGCGTAAGACAGACTGTGCAGTCAAGATGCCAATTAATGCCCTGAAGTTCCTTGCTTGAGATACGCCCCAAAGGCGCTCGCGCGGACTGTTTGTGATTCATTAGTTAACAAAAATCGAGATTTGTCGCCGGATTTGTTCGATTGTGAATGGATGAAAATAAGCAGTAAAAGATTAGTACGTGTGTAGGTGGTTGCGTTTTGGGAGCTTGCCTTAGGAACACTGTCGTTATAGGTACAATTGCAATGGATATTGCCAGCCATTGTGCTTCATACTGACCTACAAATTGCTCATGGCATGCTTCTGCCCGTCCCAACAATAGAATTTAGCATAAATAATGTAGTTCAGGCCTATACGTTCTTTTCGTCATGATTGATTGTGTAAAAACAACATCTGAACGCTGTTCAAACATATGAGCAAGCGATTCATTTTCGCGGAATATATCCAACGATCGACGACGTTCAACATCAATGATTCGATGTTTGATTTACAACAAAGCTGATCTTCGACGAATTTTCCATTTGTAGCGTAATGACAGAAGCAGTTGTCAACGTCGTCGTACATACGACTCAGTGTTATTGTGAAATATAAGTAACTTCCTTTACACATTATAGCATACAATTGTTCCTAAGAGTCGCTAATTCACCAAGTACAAATTACAACAAGCAAGGGGATGCTTGATTAGTTACCCAGACATTGGTAACACGTCATAACATTTGGGTTGCTCCTGTTTTAGCCTATTAGCATTAAATTATGAGCAAACACGTGAGTATCGCTATACCCATTTTGCCACCTAGTGCGCCCGCCTGTATAACACACTAATCCGGTTGCGAAATCAAGAGGATAACAAATTTGACATATGCATTATTGCCAACAGTGTTGCCGTCAGTGTTGCGTACACAAAAGCTTGAACCCTCAAAGAGCCGCAGTTGTCACCGATGTCAACACGACCTATATTTAGCAACAATCTATGTAAACATTCATTAGTATTGTCGAAAAACAAAGGTGACACGGAATTGTACCTGCTTTTCTGCAATAACAGGCAAGGCTAATAGCTGTTTCTGTAGAAGACCTGCCTGATATCATCACATGAAATTCATAGATATATCAGATGTGACTTATCCATTACTGCGTTATTGGCTTCATACATATTCGGTACTGCATTTAGTCCTGCAAGCTACTTCTCCTACTGAATCAAATACCAACACACTAAGATGTGCAAATATCATCGGTTTATTGACGAACTGATTACCAAAATCAATAATAATCTTTGAAGCACACTTCTATGGCTGACAACCACTGTGACTGTCTGCCTTCTATTGCGTTTATAGCACGCTGTTGACAATATCCCTGAATATGCCCATTAATGAAAGACGATGCCGACTTTTAAGGCTCTTGAGAAATAAACTCGGTGAGGATATAATCAGCCATTAGTGATCCAGTTAATATAGTTGTTCTTGAGGTTATATAGATTTGGGGTACATATATACAAAGCCGATAAACACCATCTCAAAGTCAGTACGGCGCATTGATCGGAATCGATTCCGTGTAATAACGGTCAATAACATTTTAAAACGGTATGCGTTTGTATCTAATATGTGCGGCGGCGAGAGGTAATCACCTCACTGTTTGGTTTGTATTGGTTCTAAATAAGGCTTCATCCACTGGTGAAGAAGGTGTATTAGAGTGACACTGATTGTGATCCTTCTTTTTACCTCTAGTCTGTCTGTAACTTTATCTGTATCTGTTCTATGTTTGAAGCGCTAGACAGAAGGCCTTAGTGGTCCTGGTTAGCTGTAAATATCCTGTCACCTGGCGCCGCGCTGCGCTAAGAAATGCTGACTGTTTTTCAATGGCTGCTTCACTAGCCGCTCAATGTATCTATCTCCCTGATAACATTAATGTTATTAGCCAGTTTCATGGGCTAATTTAAGACTGGTACTTATCCGTGCCTAAATATAAGAGGTGATTTTGGCCAATCTCGACATGCAAGTGGTAATTAGGTTATTGATGGTGAGCACATCTAGACTGGCTAAGGCTGAATCGCATCAAATGATAAAATTCTAGCATCCTGTCTACTATGTTCGTGTTATTGCGGAAGTAAACAAATACCCGTCAAGGGCTTCACAGGGCAATCAGATCATCCATCCTGATTAATTCCACTTGATGCACAGAAATGACAGCCATTCGATGTTATCGCCTCGTTTGTGAACAGACGGTAAGAAACCGAGCCGCACGATTGAGCATTGTGTTTGTAACAGCCATCACATGTTACAAAACGTAACGTTTATACATTGATGTCAACACTCAGGTGGCCTCACCACGTTGAATGTTGAGGATTACTTTACTTTACTGGGTTCCGTTAATTGCAATGCCCACTACACTGACAAGCAACAAGTCCCATCGAGCCGCCGGGTCACCTGATTACTTGTCCGTGCCATTGGTCTGAAGGGGTTGATGCAAATATAGATACTGTTCGAATAGTAACCGTGCTGCCAACGACCAGATTATATCTTGACGGTAAATGATTAGGGTGAGTGTGATGGTAGAGCAACATTTCTTGAATTACACAAACCAGCAAACTACGCGATCCGATCAACTTTCCGGCCACCCGATTAACCATCTTTTCCATTTGTCCAGGTAGCGTTGATGCTCATTGATATTTCACGGAAGAAAAAGTCATATTTCAAATAAGCAGGTGGAAAAGTTTAATATTTAGTGACGCCCTTGTTCAAATTTTTCAAATTGGGAAACGTGAATATTAATGAGTAAGAAACCGGCTTTTAGTGAAGTAATTTACGTGAGCTACCCCGGCGGAGTAATATAACGATGGCTATGATAGTAGTATAATAGTTACATGTTTGAATACCAAGCGCGCTTAATTTAATTGAATTGTTATACTAATAATCAATTGGCCTATCTCCTTATAGCTGACCTGCTATGTTTGTCTATTTCCAATAACCTAGACCATTAAGGTAATCTCTCAAGCAGTCTACGAGTACCCCTTTCTTCTTTGATATCTGCGTTTGCATGTCACAGTCTTAAACTCAAGCACCCCAATCCCACATCTTGAAAGTAAAATGACATCCGGCATCGAGCCACAAATAACGTCCTAGTCGTCTAAGTTGCAGCAACGGGAAGCCATATCCAAACATTTAAGGCTCTTATGCTAAATGGACCCTTATAATCGGCCCTCTCATTGCAATATGAATCCCAATCGTAGCCAACTGAGTAATCTTACTAACCCATGTGATTTTCTATGTTACCATCAGGTAATTAAGTACTGTTCAATGTAGCAAATACCTAACTTGCGACAATTTAAGACAATAGCACTAAAGTTACCTCTTCTCATGTGAATTGATGCGACAAAGTGATTATGTTTTAATTCGAAGGCTTTCCAATGACAGCGAAATACACCTGAACTGGCAAGCTTATCAGGTCATCGTTCTGGTTATGGTCTGTACAGGGGCTATTATTCCATATTTCTGACCACACATATTATACATATCTAAATCGTGATAAGGAAAAGTAGCTGAATGATTTACATGAGACAGTGAGTTACTTAACAATGATTTAAGCAATTAACGACTTATTGATATACAACATGAAATCGAGAAAGGTTTGCTGGCGTTAGAACTAGTCCATAGATGAAATATTGTTAGATCGCTTTACGGTGCATGTATGTTTGGCCTTTTCAACCTACGATGGATATCGCAGTGCCTATCAAGGTCAACAGTTTCACCAACATACCCTAGCCGCTGCAATTTTGTTGCACAATCCGCGTTGACTTATATTGTAAAACATTTAGCGGAATGCGACGTTCAGCGCATGATTGATAGTGCTATATTGCTAACTGCACAGGTAATCGGCAGAGGTCTGTGTTGATGCACAAGCATTTCCTTTCTGATGAAATAATTGAACCCAGTGCGAGGTAATAGAACAAGTGAAAAAAGTCGATCTACATGTCCGCGAGTCTTATCCGATAATAGGCTATATTTGGTGATTGTTGATGTCATTCTGCTCTTAGATAGAGCCTAGTCCAGTAGACCCATTTAATATGCACGAGAACAAATCTTGAAAGCCTCACCAACTCCATTCTAATATCAACGAATATAATTATTTACGAGTTTGTCATTAGCACAAGGATTGCAGTGGATCAAAGTCATTCGTAGCACCAACTAACCGTGCAAATATGTTTAAGGCTTCAACATAATTGATTTATCAGCAAGTGGCTGACCACAAGCTCCGCTTCAGTGTAGAGGCTCGCACTGCCAATAAGCAAACGATCCCAGAGAATAATTTGCCGCCCCCGGCATTAAATTGAGAGCAATGAGTCGTACAGCGCCAGCACACATGGCCTTGGTAAAGTAGGTCAAATCTGTAATCTGGTTAGGAATGCTTCGGCAAAGTACCTGTGTGTTCAGTTAGGACAATACTTTGTAAGAGTCTGATAAATGAGCTGGGGGTCATGGATTCGAGGCATCGCAACTTATATATATGGCAGGAAGAAAGTCGCACTGCTTGGGCGGCTGAGAATGTCGATATATTTTGCACGATATCATGCCATATATATATATATATATATATATATATATATATATATATATATATATATATATATATATATATATATATATATTATAAAATCACGATATGGCAGAGCATAGCGTAACTGACATGATATATATATATATATATATATATATATATAGATATATATATATATATATATATATCTATATATATATATATATATATATATATATATATATATATATATATATATATATATATATATATATATATATATATATATATATATAATGTGATGTTAGTTACGCTATGCCAGGATCGTGATTTTCCATCAACATAGCTGACGGGAAAGGTAAATTAGCCGCCAATTTGGTGATTTTCTACTTTGAAATCGCGATGAGAAGCGATGTGAATGCCACTCTACTGTACGGTTATGAGGCAAATGCAACAGCCATAACTCGCTCAGGAACATTAAAACATAATGGTCTACTTTCTGTGATTTATGTAGCTGTCAACGGTTGGGGTTCATTACCACAACGATTGTTGGGGATGATAGTGATGCACGAACAGATACATCATATGGCTCTTGGTTTCATTAAATACTGTATGAATTCAATGAAAAATCTCAAAACACATGAGCAGGGCTGAGAGATACAATAGATCGTTCATGTGCATGGACGATTACAATAGACTAGTTTTGGTTTTTATCTAACTGCATTTATCGCATTATGGCGATTGCTTGAAGAAGCGGACGATCAACAGTGGTCATTCTATCTTTTTTAAAGGGGTCAGTAAGTGTTTGTGTGTGTTTGGCAAATTGTGTTGTAATTGAGCCCCACTTACATTCATCACTATAAAGTGTATTACCTAAATGCATCATCGAATGTTCAATATAAGAGGAGGATGTCATTTAATAACAGTAAATATCGCGTAACTCATTCATCACCGGTTGGGCCAACCATTGACGTCATAAGCATTTTCCTGGCGGCACCCATTTATGATTATTTTGATTTAACTATTTCTGACAAGTTGGTGATCACTTAAGATATAAATGAATCTAAATGTATGTCAAGGTAAAACAAAATTAACCGAGTTTGTATAAGTGGAATGAAATGAACAGTAACAACAATATTTGCCACTAGCAGAAGGCTCAACTGTTAAGATTTCTGGCAATTATTAAGCCTGTTGTCGTACTGAAAGAGAGCGGTTAGTGATCAGACCGGGGGATTCCCCCTCAGCATTAAAGTTGTCTTCGCCCATACATTGTGAACTCTACGGGTAATAATACGGGGTAACTTTCGATGTTAAAGCATTGCCTCAATGGCGAAGTAACCATGAAGATAGAAGCAATCAAACACTGGTCAATAATGAATAGCTCGTAGACAATGTAGCTTGCTTAAGTACCGGCGAGTTCAATCCGCTTAAATGCTTTTCTAGCCCCTCGTATATCAGCCTACTTTTTCAGGGCCGAAATTCCCCTTCGCATTGCATGACGACTCCGTACGCTGGCATATGACTTGGCATTTATTTTGCGTATAGTCGAGTGAGGGCTATTACGCTTGGGAGGGTGGATTCAAAAATTTCGTTTTTCAGAACACTTATCGCCACATGTCTATGGCGCCACCGTTACCCCCTTCTTGACAAGTACAAATGCTACAACGTGCTGTGAATGTTGATGTGTCTGTGTCGCAAACTACCGAACGACGCGTTTAATGTTTTGATAATAACATATTTACCCGAGATGCATGGGTGAGAAAAAAAAAATTAAAGTGCAAATGAAATTTATGTGAAATTTATGTGGAAGAGTACAATTCAATATTCAAATAAACATTACAGATGCTACATAATGGAAAGTGTCATTACTGAGTAAGATGCTCGCAATTCACACATAACTACATGATTGATTTATCCCCTGTACAATTTAGCAATATAATATCCCATTCGGCACCATACTTGCTTTGTAACACTGCGTCGCAAAGTATAAAGCCCTACCCGCGACACCGCGGAGTGCATCTTGGTACGAATATAAACATACCATATAAGTGTGTGAGCTATTGTAACATACGCCAGCGTGATTATTGCTTGAGGCCCGCGTGCGGATGCCCCTGAGATATATATGTTAAGGTTATGCAATTAGTAAATAAGTCTTCAAGTGCAAATGTATGTTCGAAATGGAAACCGAGAATCACATTTCCAAATGGTCGAGGCGAATCTACCGACAGTTTTATGGACATTGACATTGACAAAAGAAGGTCACGCCTATTTACTATTCAGTGCGGCATGCCTGTGCAGCCCCAGCCTTGATTTGTGTTGATATCGGACAAAGCATCAAACGGTCTAGGTCGCCGTAAATCAGCGCACTTCATACCTGCTGTACAATAAAACCGCAGATGTAGTCGTTGAATAAGCCAAACAAAACGCTTGTCATTATTTACTGTGTTAATTGAATCATGCCGTGGAATGATGGTTCGCATCCTTCATAAGACTCAATGCCATTGTGTCATCTACTCTCTACATTCAACGGCCCTTGCACGATACATTAATTATATATACAATTGAATCAATAGACAACACATGTAATATGCACCGCCTTGCCAGCGCAACCGATAAGTACCACTTGTCTCATATTAGTGTTACAAGTTAAGCATCATTTAGCATCGGGCTTCATGTAACGTACCGACCGTCAAATCCTTTGGATTGATACATAAGCGCAATCATACAGCAATTGCATATGTTACAATATAACTTTCTTTATCCGTTGATTCTAGTCATTGTGAAAAACAGAGCATAACACTCTAGCACTACCAATTGGTATCACACGGCTAATATGGTGCTTATAAGCAGAACTTCGTTGACAATAATTGTTAGCAGTGTTTCTGACAAACTTGAGTCCCTCTGTCTTTTCAATTTGGACAAATACTGAACATACCGGAATGAAGACGACTTTTTGGGATTGATAAACTAACTACGCCTTAATGGTTCCGGCTTCATTTCATTTAGTGTTTTACAGTAAATCAGCACATGAAGCAGTTGAATAAACCAAACCAAACGCTGGTTATTGTTCACCATAACAAATATTTACAAATGGCTACAGAAATTAGAGTATTAACCTTCAAAGGATCTTCTATCTGTGGACATTAATCTAATACAAGTCTCCAAATATGACTTCATACGATGCCAGAGCGTTTGGAAATGCAGCACTATGCATATATATATATATATATATATATATATATATATATATATATATATATATATATATATATATATATATATATATATATATATATATATATATATATATATATATATATATATATATATATATATATATATATATATATATATATATATATATATGTATGTATGTATGTATGCATGTATGTATGTATGTATGTATGTATGTATGTATGTATGTATGTATGTATGTATGTATGTATGTATGTATGTATGTATGTATGTATGTATGTATGTATGTATGTATGTATGTATGTATGTATGTATGTATGTATGTATGTATGTATGAATGTATTTATGAATGTATGTATGTATAAATGCACGTGTTATTCTTGGTGAATGATAGCTAGGCTCAAGACTGCCGAGCTATCGTGTGGCCTCAAACGACGTTTATGCCCCTATGGATCCTTTGTATCCCTTCCACAACATGACAAAAAGAACGACACGGCTTGTATCCGTAACATCGACAATGAACAGTATATGTAGACTTTATAAAGACTATGTTGACTATTCGCGGCTAATGCGTAATGATTCCATGCAAATTACTATAATTGTTGCCATGCCTAATCACCGAAGTTATGATATGTACCGGGGTCTTTTAATGGCCACTCACACGACCCGAAATGTCGATCATATCCGTCGACGCAAACCCTCCTAGCTGCGACAATAAAGACATCCCAAAGTAAATACTCTTCCACGCCCTCCGTAAACATCGTTTATTCTAGTGGTTGGATACACACCACATCTTGAAATCGAAGCTCTTCTAAAGATAGTGATGTTATATCTGATACACCTTTTGATTGATCTTTGAAATATAAATATAGAATGAACGCTTGCCACACCTCCTCACACCTGTACAGCATGTCTTACGTCTGTGGCGTTTTTGTTATAACTGAAACCGTCCGTATATTTTGTTTTGTTTTCGATGGCTGCAACGGTGTATTACCTATTCTATATGGAATCAACAGAACCTGGTTGAAAAGTGGTCAGTATATTGTTAAGGTCAATTCCTTGTATGACGTATGCATCAATTTGTGATGGTCTGGGATGAAGCACAACTGTCCTGTTTCGGGGATGATGCAATTATTTGTGGGGGGGGGGGGGGGGTTAATCAAGGCTATGCAAAAAGAGGGCAATAATTCCAAGATCTAGACTATATGATGAGTTTTTGTATGGTTTTCCACAGCATTAACATAGGCTACAGCTCGACTGCGGAAACAGTATATCTGCTCGCTTTTCTACGGTACCATCAGAACCGGAAAGCCCTAGCTTAGTTAGTGATAATGAGTTTATTATTGATGTAATTAATTGAGGGTGACCTCGACAACCACATCACTGTTGAGGTTCACGAGGACAACGCCTCATTCACCACAACATTAACATAATAGGGATATTAACCGTTTTTTCGGTATCGCGGTTTAAAGGCAGAATGGACAGACAGTAGCTTACACTAAAGCTCATAGATGTAGCGTTCTATCCGTACAATGCCTAGGTATCATTGCATATCCTCTAGCATTATATTAAACATATTTAATGCCAAAGCCGTATGCTTGATTAGAATACACCTATGTCTCTCTGAACTTAGTAGAACTTCTTTCATGGTGTGATTTTAATTGCGATGGGTGTTCTGTAAAGGACATTCCTTTGTTTAGCATGCATGTAAAATAGAAATCGTCCATCTGGTAGCAGAGAGATACCTCTGCGGTGTAGATCTGACTACCCCGTACTCTTGTGGTCCATGGTATGCGCTAATGAATCAATAATTCAATCGAACTATAATAAATAAGGCGGTTTTTCCCTGAAAAGCCACGCTGTATTTACCGAAGGTATAACAAGTAAGCGTATCTGTGCAACACGTACGGTACAACGCACGTCCGCTGATTGCCTTGCCACATTATACAGTACCTAATGACTACCTTGAGTATGGAAATGCCTAATTGTTGATCTAGTAATGATATTGTTGCCCACAGCCATTACAACCAATGCACAAAACCAGTGCACACATGTCGTTTGCATCCCCCACGTTATCAATACAATCAGTACATCTAAACATTGACTATCATGAACGACTTGCGTGGGCAAGCATTTTCCACATCGTGCACTTAGTCGTGTAAGGCTCCAATCAATAGTAGTACTCCACATTTTTCATCTTTTCAAAAATGGCATGGGTAAGGTCTTATATTAATGGCGCATAGGGATGTCGACCCGACATTAAGCAAGACTGGTGCATGTTGCTATAGGCGGTGTGTATTTGTGGAGGCTGATGTAATGGCAGGGAGCTAGACCAGAACGTGTTGATCTGTGCTTATGTAATTAAATGACGTCACATCTAACAATGGGGCATCTTCAATAGCCCTGAGGGTAGATTTACCGACATCAAATTGTCTTATTTACGGTAATCAATAAATTCCGATTTGGGTTAAGTCTCTTTTTTGCAGACAAGGTGTTCGTCATCATTATCTGATACGATTATGGTTCTTGGCTTTTTTGAAAGGCAAGTAGTGGGTGACGACTAGAATATCTCGACACTCACGGGGGTGACAGTAATTGGACGCAATGAAACAATAGAGGGTAATTGATAGGGTGACTGGGTCTATATAGAAAATGTAACCCGTGCATATGGATAACGCTAGGTGATTGCAAGACCAGGAACTTCCAGAGAGATAGGTCTGTGCATTTCCAGTGTTAT
>CM067350.1:60688140-60705640 GCA_034190875.2 Urechis unicinctus
TGACCCCGTGTTTACTAAATATGAAAGCTGATTTTTAATAGTGTCTATTTCAACAATCCAGCAAAGAGTAATCATTGGCCAACAATGCGCCCAACACACGATTTGGAGGATTTTTGTTCTATTACCATCCGGGTGCCATCAATTTGCATTGCATCATACACACAAGTTTAGTTCAGCCCATTTGCAACTCCACCTTTGCACTGTCATGATATGTATCGTCCATTGCCGCTACCATATCACGCATAACCACGCATCTTAGCTATTGCCTGTATGTCTCAAGTACCACAGTATTAACCACCACCATGGCACATATATGATCAGTACCACAGGCGTACAGCATGTCTTTGCAGCACCCCCAGACGTAATATGGTCACAGTCTGATTTCTAACTAACATATTCATAAGTACCATATCCGAATGTACAGCAGATTATATTAAACGCAATGAAAACAATATAACATTACCAGATATATTTGTGGGTAAAAAAATAAGGCGCTGAGACGGAATATTTTGACGGCTGCATGTAAATTCGTACAAAGATGCATTTTGTATTTCGTGCCTCATAATGTATAAATGATTCAAGCCACTATGGATATCTGCCATAGCTTATAATAGTATGACGTTGTGTTTAAAACTAATAATCGCAAGTATTGTGTGTGTGTACAGGAGGTTTCGGTATTCTTCTTCGAGAAACGAATCGCAGACAAGCTTCACAAACCCAAACGGCGCGAAATAGTGACAGAACTTCTACGTAGAGAAGTGAAACAACTGACGCGCTTTAAGCACTCCACGATACTTCGTATTCTTCATCCTATCGAGGAATGCCAGTAAGTCAATCGAATAATTTGGAATAATAGATTATGGCCACATAAATATATGACTCGACAGAAATGTAGGCGGTTGGAATACGATATATGTGGTGACCACGATATCCAAGGTATCCGTTTCAGTCAATAATGTGCTGTAGTAGAGTTGTATCAATGTAGAATTAGATCAACCCGATGGACAATTTGAAATCAAGCTCGACTTTTTGCTGACTGTGAAATATGATGCATTTTGGTATAAGCGTAAACACGCTACAAAGGTCTGTCGATTTCACTTGCTGAAATCTTTCATAGAGATCAAACATTGGCATGGCGGAAAGGGATATTCCTAAAGCTTTTCCAAAAACTGCTTACTTGAGATGGAATGACTAGACACGCATTGTTACACGAAGTGGATTATTAGCCGCGCACGACGGTAATATAAATATATACCGCCGTGCCTGAAGATATGTGGTTCGTGTGGCAATATTTTTATTTCGCATGCGGGTAGCTTCTCATCAATGTTGTGTACTTACGTAATTATATAAGTCGAGAATTGAGATGAATATCCGTTTAACCGCACTATTTTGGTTATCCACTGTCTCGTGATTATTTAGCAATTGTCACATGAACTTTGAGAATCACAACTTTAGAAATATCTTGGAAATATGACGTCACATTACGCAGTTTCAGTCTCACTCGCCATGTGGCAGCAGGTCCCGAGGTTGGGGGCACTTAAGTATATAGAGGTAGTATACATGGGCCGGGGTATGTTTTTTCGGCCTCCCGACGGGTTTTGTTGGGCCTCATATTTGTAGGACGTGGTATGCTTTTGCCATTTTCACCATGGATGATGGGTACGGGTTTTTGAGATCCCGGGGCAGACCCCTACTTAGGACAAGGCCAAGTGTCCCCTCCAGGCTACAGGAATCCATGTGTTATCTTTTGTCAATTGTCAATGTGATATCGTTGAATACATATCCCTCCTCTTATGTAGGTATTGCCAAAAGATGATCATTGACAAAATGACACATATACTTAAATAATAAAATTCGGAAAGCAAAAGTTCGCTTGCGAAGAACCTGTCTGCGCAGCAACCTATCTTGTCATTCAAAATAAACATGAACTTCTCAAAATTTGTCTGGCCGGATTAAATCGCCTTTGACGAAATCTCACACGTAAACTAACTCAAGTTGTTAATAAACATTCATTTATGTGAAAAATTATTCTTCATATGTACATTTGTGTAATTATCGTGAATAAATGGCACTCACCTATCCTTCACGCCGAATTCGGTTACGATCTTTGCACGACGTTTATAAACGTCGTGCACGGCTAGTGGATTATATGGCATAAACAGCGATGCCCCATGGAAGCTGTTTTGGGGTTGTCAATCAATGCTACATAACTGCAGTTCGTTCTTCTTTGCAATCTGTGGTTATTTGCTTTGCACAATCAATGTTGCAGAATTTGGAGATCTACATGAGAGGAATGAAAGTTTTAGTGGACACTATTGTGCCTAAAGCCATTGATGAAATAAGTGTGATAACCTTGATCTCTGAGTCGTTGCTATGGATATGCGATACTACGACAATGCAGTCGAACATATACGCATACGTTGATACCTGAGCCGTAACGTAAGAACGCTGATTAAATACTAGCAGTACTAAGAGTGACAGTTTCCTTGTGTTGCTGCGATTTATTTGACAACACTGACGTTCAATGCGTTTTATTGAAATCGACCATAGCATGTCTGGTCATAAGTCCATCACAAAGAATAATCATATTGCTTAACACAAGAGGTGGCTACAGCTTGTCGGTAGCTAACTGGGACCCTACTACAACAATGCCAACCTTAAACAGGATAGATTATCGTTGCATGTCTGTGCAATTAGATTACTATACAGGTGATAGTAGATACACCTTTCGCTGTCTCAATCATAGCCGAATAGCTATACAAAGTTTTCATTATGAGGTCTATACGATTCGCAGGCCTTCAATATCTTTGCAATTCATATGTTGGTTTCAGTCTTTCTCGCGACAGCTGTCTTGTGGCATAGGAACTTTAATTTCAACTATTTGTACGTGTTCCGTAAATGAAGGTTCCTAGATCAGTCGGCTTATAATATGTTTAATAATAGTGATAACAATGCATTTCAAGCAACGGACCCATAGTACATAAAACATGCGTACAGCGCAGAGCATATGAAATAGGAGATTTTAACGCGAGTATCCCAGGGGGGCGCAATGTATTTCTCAACCCATGTCGAATTTACATCTTCCTGCAGACATTCAAATTTGCCCGCCTTGAATATTGTTTTACTGCATCACGTTCCAGTACTGTTCGTTAATGGATGTAAGCTGATAGCTTGGCTATAACAATATAGAAATGTACACATACTAGGCATTATTTTTGCACGCATGAACGCAGCCAATTTATAGCATATGAGATCATTTCCCGGTCGTTCATTTATTGTTGCATCCAGCTATCCTCGTACGCTATATCTTGGTTACTTTCTCGTTTTTCCATTTCAGTGACAGTCTGGCATTTGCTACAGAAGCTGTTATAGGTAGCCTGGCAAATCTTATGGGAAATTATGACCGAATGCCAGCTCCAGTAGCGCAAGATATCAAGGTGAGGCTGGAATATCTTGCACTACCCATTACACCCAGTGCTGCTCGCAAATAGAAGGTTCACTATGTTCGTTGACGATAAACCTCCATATTACCTGTTTTCTTTGGCAGGAACATTCATTTCTTGAAGCGGAGATCAAGTACGGCATTTTACAGGTTTGTGATTAATATGTATACTTTTCATATATACAGCATGGTAAGCTAAACCATTACGCTGCAAAGTGTCTTAGTTCAATACGCTCTGCAATGCTTTATTTCCACTAATAAAATGTTTCACCTGCAATCAGTTGTATGTATATGAATACAGATTGGCGAGGCGCTTTGTCACTTACATAATACTGAACACATGATCCATGGTAACGTGAACCCGGCCAGCATCATCATCACTCGACGGGGGATGTGGAAACTAGCCGGACTGGCCTTCACAGAACGGCCGTCAAAAGACAGCAAGCAAAAAGTACTATCTAATGTTACATCTGAGCAAAATCTACCTTGACCAGTGTGCATGATACCACATAAGCTGATCAGCTGTATACAAATGCATATTTTGACTCGTTGTGCGTAATGTTGACAATCATCCTGTTTAATGCAGTCTCATGACGGGTACCGGCTGGGGCCCTGGACATCTAAGCATCCTAAAATGGTGCAGCCTGATCTGGACTTCATGGCACCTGAAGTTCAGCTAGAGGCGCACTCTACTGGGGCGACTAGTGCATGTGATATGTTTTCTTTGGGTCTGACTATCTGCGCCATATACCGCAGCGGTAAATCACTCATTCAGGCCAGCCACAACGCCAGTAATTACATCAAGCATTTGGATCGGGTGAGTTACGGCAGAGGGAATTGAACCAACATGGTCGGATTAACATGCCACCTGCTCCCACAGAATTATATCAATATGCAAACCCGATGAAAAACACCCGTAGTTTTATGCCCGTGAATCTACTTATTTGGGTACTTGTACATCATAACACAAACACACACACGCCGGTACATATCAGTCACATTGGTGAAAATGCAATCATGCCACTAAGTAGGCTTACTAAAATACTGGTGGGGTCCTAGAGTTTAATTCAATCTTTGTCGGCTATCGAAAGCGTGAAATAACACTATTGCTTCCGACAGACCAGCGCTGATTTTGAACCATGGATGTAATATTTATATCATTAATGACTGTTTTGGAATTGTTCATCCTATATGTATGCAAACCGAGCGCCATTCTGGCGATAAACCTTTACTGTGCCAATCATTTTAACACCTACAAGCAGCTGTCACTATTAGAGTGAAGCAAACATGAAACGTTTGTTAGCAGCAGTTAAGCTGATATCTGCTCATTGTTATCCAAGTCTTAACCTACATGGAATAGTTTAGCATCGGTGAGCTTCAGCCGACGCAGCCAGCGGCGTAGCTTGGATGGAATCAATATGTAGGCCGAATTGTAGGGGGGTCTGGGGGCATGCTTTATTTTAATTCTCATGAGTGGAATAACCGCTGAGTTTTCGTAGCTTACTACTTGTTCCAAATGCCCCGGAGAAGAAAACTACAATAATAAATAATGGTATATAAAATTGAAATTGTTACAAGACAAAGAAAAAAAAAAAAAAAAGAAGCTGGACGGGGAATCGAACCCAGTATGCCCGGGAGCGAGGCGAGCACTGATCCCCTATACTATTGTCTCTGTACAACATTATGTGTATTATATGTTATTAATGCAATAATTTGAACATGGCCATTTGAAAACAAAAGTAGGATTACAAAATAATAACTGGTTTACATAGTAAATCTATCTTAACTGGATTACATATCTGTTTCTTACATGAGCACGCAATTCAGATGGAAATATCCGTCACTTAGGGTAACTGTTTCGTAGGAACTCGGCAGAGACTCGTTCCCGCCAAAACAGTTACCCTCAGTGGCGGATATTTCCACCTGATCCAAGTATCTCACGGTAGAAACATTTTCTTGCATACTGTCTTGCACTTTAAAATAGATATTGAAATACAAACTTGTCGAAATGATGCATTTTGATATAAAAACAAGTGTTTATCAGATGCTGTGGTTGGGAAAGTGACGTCACATTGTTTATAACATTACGTTACAAGTAATGCACGCGAGTCGTCTTACATGGGGGGGGGGGGGGCAGCCACCGCAAGAGAGCAACTAACGCAGTGCGTTGTGTCTTAGGACATCATTACCTTGACCACAAATAATAAACGAGCCAACATAGCCATGAAATATGTATTATTGTAACCATTGATGTATGTTCCTATCTGTTGATATCACAAATGCAGATTGCTCTCTATGACCAAGCAAAAATCGTTTCTAGCTCTCAGTATCATTTGCTGACGAAGAAACACACGACAATGCATATTTAAATTATATTCATTATCGGCCTCTTTAACTGAGCCGTCTCGTTGCATGGTATTATCATATACCAGAGTAAAACTCGGTGTGTGGTTGGGAGGGGGGGGGGGGATATTGCCTCGAATTGGTGTTGCTTGCCGCTAATATCATATCCATTTGTCTGTAGATGACAGAGTTATTTTCGGAAGTGGCTCATAAGATGCCTCTGCAGCTGGTGGAGCCTGTCGAGAAGATGATAAACAAAGATGTCCGATATAGACCCACTGCTCAATCCTTTATCATGGTAACTTCGCCATACTAACATCATCAAATCAACAAATGTTTTGGTCAGAACATGATATGGCAGACACAACGTTTTGCGAATGAGTTTTGGATGTATCTTGAATGTTTCGCTACCAAATATCCGCTTTTTCTACCGAAGGAAGCAGGGTGTGTGGGAGGGACGCATGAGGGATGATATTTTCAAACAACGGATCAAATGTATAAAAACAATTATATGCGGAGAACATTTTTCCATTATGTCCGCAATTAGGTAAAACCCAGGTGCAGTTATCTTGGCTATAATGATACGAGGCGTAATTATGACGATATTTTTAGAAAAATCCGGAACTATTACGATGCAAAATCAATTTGGCATCTACCAAGCAGTTGCCTATGTGTGTTTTCCCACGTGACCAGCTGAAGTTCTTTGATGAGGCCGTCACACGTTGCATGCAGACCCTTGACGAAGTGGAAGCCAAGGACCTTACTCAAAAATGCGAATTTTTCACACGCCTCGCTCAAACCATCCCTCACTTCCCTAGGGTAAGTTATCTCGCCGTCAAAAGCATTTAGCTCAACACACAGTTCTGATCACACGCTCGGGAGGGCTTGTCGGGTGTTGTCATGCGCTGTAGCCAGAATTATCATTTAAGTGGGCCGCTGAGCATCATACATGATTAGGTCTACTTGACAAATCAGTCATAAGTCACGCGAAATATGGCCGAAAGGTGGTAATCTAACTAGGATTGTAAATGTCTTATATGCAAGCCGTTGGTTGTATGTTGACCTACTTCAATGCATATGTCACTCCAAATTAGGGTATCAAAGTTTCCTCTTTGCTGAAAATTGTCAACCAGATTATTAACGATAGGCTAGATGAAGTTTGGCATCATTACACCTGAATAACGAATACACTTGAGTCTAATGAACACTTGATTATAATTGTACACGTATGTGTAATGAATGCAACGAAAACTTAATCTTTAAAGACATATTGATAGTTGATATAACTGACACGAATTGAGGTCTATTGAGTATTGTCAATATCCTTGCATTCTTCTGCAACTTGTGACACTAATCCGAGTTTTTTGTATGTAATTCGGTGTCAATGGTGCTTTGCAGAAAGTATTGTACCGGTCCGTCTTCCCCATGCTTCAAGAGCAATTAAGTCAACCGGATATGCTGGTGCTCGTTCTGCCATCTATATTGGCCATGGTGGAACATGCCACGGAAGAAGAGTATCAGCAAAAGTTACAACCGGAAGTCAAGCGTCTCTTCAATATGGCGCGACCAGTACAGGTATGTTTCATGACCCATCCTCATTTCGCCACCCTACCTACTCTACTCGCCCATCTCCCACAAACCTGCTTCAAACACAACTACTCTGTGAATTATCATTGATGCGTCTACTTCTGCATACGAACATGTTGACATTCGAGGAAAAAGAGCCTCATTATCAATCCCTTCTGATAGCAATTATGTGATAACCAGCTGTTGAATTGTTCAAATGTCCCACTCTGAAACCAGCTCCACCTCACACTACCATGGAAATGACAATATGCAGTAGTGTGACTGTCCCCCATAATTTCACTATCACCACTGATATTGTTCACTTTTCGTTACCGATCGTAAATTATCCTATTCCAGTCGAATGCAGATGTTCCCGCCTCAACTTGTTCTTTTCCGCCCCCTTTTTTATACGTTCGTCACAGTGACCTACCAGCTTGTTCACCTCCTAATTGACATATCCAGTCCATTTCCCTCTTTTCACACAAACATACCCTCATACACACACACATACACACCCATACACACTCACACACACATGTACGTTTGCATCTGTAAATAATGTTCATTTTTTCTTGACAGGCAACTGTGTACCTTCTTGATAAGCTACCTGTATTACTGAGCAAAGCGTCGGAGGAAGAGATAAAATCCGAGGTCCTGCCGATGATCTTTGCAACACTAGAGTCCAACTCCATCCAAGGCCAGGTACTTATTTGTCCCCTTGCATGCTGCTCGGTAGGCAAGTTGCTGTGGAATATGAAAAAGAATGACAAACATGTTATCAAATCGATTATTACACTGTACAACAAGCCGCTTTGCAGATGTCAAAGCTTATTTGTGTGTTGTTCAAATCTTTGTGACGTTACAGGAAGCAGCAATCAGTGTTTTCAGCACAATTAAGAAGTATCTGGACGATCAAACTATGAGGAAACTCGTCCTGCCAAAAGCAAAAGCCTTATTCAATAAATCGACTAACATACGGGTATATCTACATATTGCTATGGCTATGTAAAGACGCATGAAGCAAGTTTACTTCTGCAAAATTGTAACAACGAAGAACAAGGTCCGATTCCACGAACCATTTTGCGGAAAAAAGTATCTTTTCTAAATCCCGTAAGCTTCCTCAAATTTTGCATTCCACAAAACGTCTTACCGACTTAGCGACTACATTGCACTAAATATTTAAAGTATTGCTACACTGCAGCAATGATCGATAAGCCTGATTTAAGCTGAAGCTAAGACGTTAAGCGGAATCGGACCTTGGTTTTCTGTTTAAATCATCTTATTTAGTGTGGTGTGTTCTAAGTGACATGATTGTATCATCGTGTAGAATTTCTGTGTGAATCAAGACTCGGCTCAACGCGATGGCTTGTATAGACAGACTGCTGGACAGTCTAGATAAGATGCTGATACTGGACGAGGTGCTGCCATTTCTGACTGAGATTCAAGGCCAAGATGTTGACATCATTATGGCCATTATAGGTATGTGTATGCGTCGTTGCGGTCAGCATGATGTTCTTGTCTTATGCTCCATATTAAGCGCACATTTCGCAGGTTACACATCTATCACATTGCAGTGATCCGCACTTATACGAGCTATATTTGGTACGTCATATCTTGAACAGATAAGTCATCAATTATGAGGTTGTTATGATGAGACTCTTCACCTGATACATTGCCGTAGCAGGTAGTGCCGGGGAGATAAATATAGACAACATAGCGCATTTATCACTGATATTTGTGTTCGCTCAATATTGTTCCCAGCTAACAAAAGTTTCCAATTTCTATCTATTTCTTCAACCACGATCATGTTCCCTTTTCAGCAATATATAAACACATGTTAAGCGACAAGAAGTTTGGTTTAACTCACAACCTGCTGGCGACCAAAGTACTTCCTGCCCTCATACCGCATACTGTTATCCCTGGCCTCAACATCGAACAGGTATCTCATCATTCTACCGCCATTATACCCTATCAAATCCGCTTTGACCGCATGAGTGTCTATGCTGTGCCATATTGCATGACTTATAAAGATTAAACAGACTATGGCCGTGTAGTATAAGTAATAAAGGCAACATTGATGTCCATGCAAAGAGTGTCCAGCCTAATCAATCATACCCGATATTATCAGTGAGCCTGACTAGATCATTCACTCGCTGTGTAATACACACAAGGACACAGGGGGTATGATGTACAGTGAGTTAGTTGCCATCAGTTCAATGGCGTATAGGGTCAGTGAACGCAACTATGTGCACACCATATTCATGATCAGCCGTTATCATCCAACCCACAAAATTCCTGCTTCCGAAGAATTATTAAGTTCGCTGATTATCATTTGCTGATGTTAACTGACGTTTTTTGCAGTTTCAGATATTAATCGGGGTGTTGCGCGAGATGCTCGACCAAATCGACCGTCAAAGGCGAGCTAAGATGATGAACGAGGCCCCAGACGACCAGGCCCTTGAGCTCCGGTATGTCCTCTACTAGATTACCCATAGCAGCACACCTGTATGACACCTATAACTGTAATGATCGAAGTGGCAATATATAGTTTGATATCATGATAACTTGAGTAGGTTAGGTGTAATTACCCGATTGTTTTGTGCAAAGTGTAAACATTTGTACTGTGACATTACTAAGAATGAACCATATTGTTCAAAATCTGAGGCAAGGGGTGGGGGTGGTGGAAGGGGGGGGGTAGGGGTTAAGGTTGTGGATAAACTTTGAGAGCTTTCACCTACGTAGTCAAGCGCAGGACTTTAATCGTTGTCTCTTGTGGTTCATTAGCACCGCATTAAAGTGGGCGTACAACAACTAATCAGTGGCACTAAATCAAAACAAATCTATCCAGCATCGATTCAATGGCATACATGACGTATATACTATGCGTTGCTTGGTCTCTACTTAGAAAATCATGATGTACCAATCAAGTAGTTAATGACACTCACTGGATGCTTGGTAGTACGAAACGAAACTTATTTTCGTCTACATTCTGATTATGGTCATATATTTCGAGTATGATTAGATATTTGAGTTTGCGTACTAGTGGCTCATAGAGATGCTTCTCTACGTTGCATTAGCTAGAAATGTCGACGCTGTGGCTGTTATAGACAGACGCTATTAAATTTCTTTTGTCTGAAGGTCGAGCATGCAACAAATGTATTACTTAGCCTCGCGCGCGCAGTCCCTCAAGCTTCCTGAGGAGTACCAGGTTCTGCGTCAACTGGCAGCAAAGAGACCCAGCTGGGGTGGAAGTTCCAATTCCAGTGTTGGCTCCAACTACTCGATGGGGGGCCGCGCTAGTCCCAGGTGAACCCCACGCCCACTCCACGCATCCCACACATCCCTACACACCCCTGTTATTGTTTTGTTTTTCGAGCATGCTCTGGGTGTGCTTGTGAGCACACGTCGTTACGGTGGAAATCAAGTTTAGAAAATCAACCACGCCATTTGACGTCACAGCACGCAGCATCGCTCCGGGCATGTAGTGTTTGTCCCATCTTTGGAACAAAATCATTAACCATATATATTATGTGAACGAACACATGCAGTGGGAAAAAAACATAACAAATGTTATCGATTTCTTATTTATGCGCACTGTGACACCAACAGGCCGTATTATTTGACGCTCCTTCACCGCGCATGCTGACTATTATGTGTACGCATCGTTATACAATCAGATGCCTCTTAAGTTAAAGAAATATATTGAGTTCGATGATTTATTGTTTTGTTAAGTATGCATGTTGCTTATAGTTTTTTCGTTGCTGATAATGAACATCTATATTTCCGGTTTACCCTAAATTCAAAGAATTTTGTAATTTTCAATTATCGTTAGTAATTGATGTCGTTTAATTTAGCTTTTGCAGAAATGTATCATGCCAATAAAGCGTTCTGCGCGCTTTAATTTCAAAAGTCATCATTTTCAAAAGTACACAATTTTACAGCTTCATTTGAGTAATTTCTGTGTGTCAGGAGAACTTCTATTGATATGCGATACAATGCTCTGGATGGTGGTAGTGCTGGCAAAGTAGAGAACAGCATAGCTGGGGGAAACAAATACCTGCTAAGTGTGGACGAAGCGTATTACTCCCGCTGTCGACGTAAGTACAGCTTTCCACGACAAACTGTGTATCTCATCGGGTCGGTTGTAGCATGCACCAACACCCAATTATTAGATGCAGCTTTAATTTGAAAGAATACACATCGGCAATTCAGATGATAAGGTCGGACTAAGCTGCTGCAATGAAACGAAACAGCAAGGCTAGCATGTTTCATACCGCTATTGACATTCACAGTAGCAGCCACCGCAATTCACAATCAGCCAAAATTTAGTACCACAATCACCTAGCAAACGTCCATAGTCGGTATAAAAGTCGATTAACCTCAACATGCAGTAAGAACGACATTTTACACCCGCCCACCGCCCATGTACACTGAAGTCCATAATCATCGCCCACAGGTAGCATTTGAGTCAAGACTTAACTACGCACAATCAGAGGTGCAGGCAATACTGCGATCACAATCAGCGCTGCTCTCCATTCATCGCCAGATTCAGCCTCAATCAAAGTATGCCCTCAGTACCTAATAACGTCAACACACAGTCAGCGCTGCAATCGATTCACTTACACTAGGACGCAGCACCAAAGTCAACGCACCAACATCAACAGTCAGCGCTGCAGTGTATACACAAACGGCCTTAATCAGCCATATATATATATATATATATATATATAGAGAGATATATATATATATATATAGAGATATATATATATATATATATATATATATATATAGATATATATATATATATATATATATATGTAGATATATATATATATATAGATATATACATATATGATATATATATATTAATATGAATATATATATATATATATATATAAATACATATCTATATATATACAAATATAATATCTGTATATATATGTATATATATTAATATATATATATATAACCCATATATATATATATATGTACATATATATATATATATATATATATATATATATAAAATATATATATATGTACATTTATGCATTTGTAAGATATGGTACATATACATAAGTATATAGACGTATATATGCATATACATATTTATCTGAATATTTATATGTATATATATATATATATATATATATATATATATATATATATATATATATGTATATCAAAACATGTATATATTTGTATATATATATACGTATATATGTATGCATATAATTATATATATGTATATTTTATATATATATATTCATATTTATATATAAAAATATATATGTATATATATACATATTTATATATATATATAAATATATATATATATATATATAATATCTATATATATATCTATATATATATATATATATATATATATATATATATGTATATATATATATGTAGGTATATGTGTGCGTGTGTTTGTTGATTGTTAATTAATTGCTCCATTCGCCCTGGTGTTGAGTTGGTAGAACTCTACTTACGTGATTAGCATGCGTTTTGGTTAGCATATTATGGATGCTTCTTAACATGGCACTTTTATTCATGCACATTCATCAGTTGCCTTTTTGCCTCGTTTAGAATTTTTCACAATGCAGCGTCAGTTTTACACCCTGCAGTGTATGCTATTTTTATTGTCGTTTTTTACTATTGTATGTCTTTATCTTTATGGTAAATGGATTGCAGCGGGTCATTTTTTTTTTTAATTGGCGTTATCGTCAACTACCACCGATCAACATCACGCATGATTGTTGTATAATGGTTAATAAACTGTGGTGCTTTGACACCATACAGTATTTGAAGTTTGACAGTCGCAAGATGCTGACTGACATTTCTAATTGTTGTATTACCCATCCCACGTCAGGATGATTTACATCTGAATAGCTTTGTTTATCCAATTTGCAATCAAACTTTTTCCTTGTAGCTAGCTCGTTGTTTTTCCCGAATGAAATATATTAATATATTTTTCACTAACATTTACTAACACGAATCGTTGGCTTTAGATGTAACAATTAACACTTGCGTAATGTTTGTCGTGGTTCTGGTGCAAATATTTATGCTATTGCATTGGTGTTGTATTTGCAATTTCATGTTTACTGTGTTTGACAAGGTGGTTCATACAATAGATATGGTTATCGGCAAGGTAAGATAGGGGTGTGTCTAATCTATCCCTATTCGTGTGTCTCCTCTGTGGCATTACGCATGGTTACTGACGGGCAAAACAAAACGCTATGGGCTTTTAACAAGCATGCATGCTGTACAAATCAGACTGGATATGTTGCACACCACAGAGATCTCACTTAAAATCCAGCGTCATTTAAGTCCCATAGTAACACTTCCTAGTCATCTTCCTTCTCATCTTTTAGTTGGATAGATTTTGGCTTGAAGTAAGTTTTGCTGAGGCTTTGCAGTATGTGGTTTCTCGTTGTGTTGAGTGTTTGTGAATACTGATACACGGAGTGAGAGATTAAAGGTCGTGATGGCAGTGAGGTATGGGCAATAACATTTTCCATGCATATTATGACGGAGAGACATAACTGGGTATATAGGTAGGGGTGATTTGGAAACATAAGAAGGTCTGGTTGGGCACAGTCCTTGGGGCGTATGTGTTACACAAGGGGTCCTATGAACGAGAGAGAACTTTCTACCGAGCTAAGCAAAAAGGCTTCGGACAAATGGTGGCAATAGACAAATTAGATGGTGCATGTATATGTCTTTGTTGCGAACTGGGCCATTTTTGCGAAAGCAGCTTTTTCCGTCGTGAGGCTTTGTACTATGCTTGCCTTGGCCAATTGTGATGCAGTGAACATTGACTTGTGAGCGTGTGTGTGTTTCATGCAGCTAAAGTTACACCGCCGGACACCCCAGCCAATGGAAACACTGGTTATTCCTCTTGCTATGACCATTGCACGTGGCCTGTATAGCATTAGTTAGGTGTGCTTATTAGTGTGTAATTAAGCGGCCTTTACCTCATACCAAATAATAAACACTGGCCTACTGGGGCAGCTTTGGGTGTGATGCCAATCGACTGCATGTATCTTCTGTAGAAGCCTCCAGATACCGCTCGTAAAATTGATAATCAATCATGTACTATTTGACGTCGCTTTGATAAGACGACACATATATAGGTATGTCATACGTTGTTGTAGAATTTAGATTTTCTTGATATTTAGCGCGAATCCCTATTTCGTTGGACACGTACGGCTTCAATAAGCAAGCATTCTCTGAAGGCTTGTGTAGAGGCCAGTGAGCATTCGTTTTATGGTTGATGGCGCGCTTTCAGCACTAGGCGTAGTGTTTGCAAAACTTAAATTCGAGTACAAAGTTATCAACTTTGCGTTTACTTTTCATCTGCCCCAGTGCAGCTTCATGGCCTAGATATGCATTGCAAACTCATAATGAGTCTCCTTGTGCGCCAATGTTATAGCGCGCTGAGCACAACGCGATGTGCGCTGCGGGTCGTCTGTATGATGCAGATAACATTTGCGCGTGCATGCTGTCATAATATACAATATTGTGTGTACACCCAAGATAGCCCTGCGCGCTGTGTGTACTGCTTCAGTCATTCAAAAATATTATATCCAATTGCTAAAGCTTTCATGTACACAATGTGCACACTGTCAGGTCAGAAGCGCCGTATAATTGCAAATCAAGTGTTGTGTGCACCCACCGTAGTCTTCGCTGTCGAATACAATAAACTCTGGGCGTTTTGCTAGTACTCTGTGCACGTTCATCCAAAAGCATATAGTTTACAGCGCCGTATTTTAAATTTCCCATGTCCCTCATGCTGTAGCCTCGTTTTCAAATCATCTTTAAATACTTAATGTGACGTCATGGCTCTCCTGATATAGATACCAACATGCAACGCTTCGTGGCTCTCACTCAGCGTATTCATCTGATAACCCGCCGATCTTCTCAATCAGATGCGATTAAACAGCTCATTGCCGCGTCGAAGTGCTGCATTCATATCACATAAGACGCACAAATCGTGTACTTCTATTAAGTGCTACCAATGCAGAGTCGATAATCTATTGAAAGGATCGCGTTTTTCATTGGGCTATTTGCTAGCCAAATTCGAAAAGGCGGTAGCAGCCTACTCAGTTAACTCGTTGGTTGGAAACAAAATAGTATGGCTATAAATGAATATAATGAACATATAAAATGATCGGCATAAAGTCAGTATAATGGAAGCAATTGAAGAATAAATAAAGGTTTTTTTTGAACAGTTGTTTCAAATTTTAGATTTATCAGTGAATATGTAAGCGTCTATCGACAATATTTCGTGACTAACGTAGATTATTAATGTTGCAGCACCAAGCACTCCCGAACTCCAAACTCGAGGCGGATCATCCGAATCACTTGGTCCTAAGGCCTACAGGAGACACTCAAGCTTTCAGGGTTTGGGAATGGTTGGTATCAACAAATGGTCCGATGATAAGTGATTCCTCTCTTGCGGAATAAGCTTTATATTCCAACATGCATGCACACAACCCTACCGCGCATATGACACCGCAGCCCAAATTAACCCAATGCTTACAGGAAGAACAAGCTGTACTCGAGAAGATCGTCCGTGAGCGCAGGGCTAGCTTAGCCCCTGGGCCAGCACACGGGTCAGGGGCTGCGCCTCATATACTCGTGTCAGAGCCCTCAACTCAGGATCTCGATGAGTCCTTCTTCTACGGCGGACCCCCGAGACGGGCCAGCACTCAGAGTATGGGCCCTGTGGTAGTCCCCGTAAGTTCCAGCATGACGTATGTGAGTTTCCCCTTTTATATTTCTTTCATCCCTGCAGTAAAAAGGACGCAAAGGGTATCTCGCATGACTTTTCGCAAGTCTAGATATCATATTTTATACCCATCTGAATTGAAGTCATTTCGATCATAAAATTGATATCATGGGTGTCACCTTATGTTAGCATTGTATTCAGCATGGGCTCATATGGAATGTGTTATGAATATTCTCATTGCAAAGTTTTTAACTTACTTGCGCTAAAGGCGTTCGATGTGATCTCATTTGTTATTATGTGTATATGTTCGTCAGTGGGATGTGTGCAAAATTGAGAAATGCCCATCGCAATTAATGAATCATCACGAAACATGTCCCACTTTGCCGTTGTCCGATCTCTACCCTTGATCATTGAACCCTTAACACCATATCCACCCTTCCTGATGGCCCCAACTCACCCGACACGTTCGTAGTAAGGCATGCAAGTCCTCTTTTAAATTTATCTCACTAATACAAATAACGCACGGAATCAGCTACTTTGAGATTAGCCATGCCGAAGAAAGCAAGCTATAACCTATTAAATCATTACTGTCCCTTCATTCGTGAGGCCTTGTATTGTGTTGTCGTCGCTGCCTATCACTCCGGTGATGTGGGCAATTTGCATCAATGTGTGTCACAACGTCTCTACGCATCCATTGTCGGTGCTTGTTTTGTCATAGCATTTGAGCCCTGGGTTATCGTGCATGGTGCTCTGCTTGTGACTAAATGTGAACTTGTGAGTCATTATGTGTCAATGTTGGTAACGTTCCCACTGACGGTAGTCAAATGTATCATTTTGGCTATAGATCATTAACGGCAGTCAATATATCAGTTCTCTGATTGACAGACAAGGAAAGTCAACAATACGGAGTCATTAAGAGTTTAATATGGCGAATTATTAACGGGTATCATGATCAGTACCCACTATCACAGAAACCTGTAAATGATTTGCACACAAATCAACCAGTAATAAATTTTGCTTTGTGTGTGTTCTTTGGCCAAGAATATAATGCATAATGTATTTTGTGAATTGACCTAGCTTGTCATATATTATTGTCATAAACAACTGCATTGATGTGCCACATCGGGATCGTCGTAATTAAGTAAATTTGTGTTGGAATTATGGCAACAGATTGGTCGCTTGTCGTGTCAACATTACGACGTACACAAGTTGCTAGAATAACGACAGAGCATCGTGATTAAACTGTGTTTTCCAAGGCCGTTATGTGTGGTCTAAAGGACATGTTACGTGCTAGTTTCTGTTATTTGTTATCTATGTCAACTAATATACTGACGAGTGAAGCAGTTTGTTTTATTGGCTACATTTACAACCTCTGCGCTATAATTACTCCGACAGGAACCCGGGCGTCGAGA
>CM067350.1:60710640-60743140 GCA_034190875.2 Urechis unicinctus
GTTTTTTACGTTAGTAGCACACTGTTGACAATATTCCTGAACTCATCTTTGAGCCATCAATGACAGCCGGAACCGCGCCTTTGAGTCTATCAGGGATAATCATCCATAAGTGACCCTCCTAATATAGACGTTCATGGTGTTATATACACTTATAATATGTATGGATAAAGTCGATAAACACAGTTTCAAAGACAGCTCGTTGCATTTATCATAATCGATTCCGTTCAACAACCGACAACTCATCGTATTAGTTATTACTGAATGTGTGCGGTGGGGAGAGGCAGAATAATTGCGTTGCTGTTTGGCCTATACTGGTTCTACATGAGGCTCCATCAACCGGTGAAGAAGGTGTGTTAGAGTGACACTGATTGGTTAGCTCTAGTCTATTTGTAACTTTATCTTCTCTGTGCATGAAAAGCTAGACAGAAGGTACTAGTGAACATGGTAGGCTGCAAATATCCTTTAATCTGGCCCGCTGCGCTAAGAAATGGCGACTGTTGTTCAGTGGCTTCTTCATTAGCCGCCTAATTTATACCTCCCTATGCGTGTTATTTCTTGGCCAGGGTTCCATTAGTTTCAATACCGACTACACTGAACAACAACGCGACCCTATGAGCCTCTGGATCACTAGATTACTCGTCAGTGCCATTTGTCTTAGAGGGTTGATGCCAACAAATTAACAGTGTAACTGTGCTTCAAACGACCCGATAATATCATGACGGTTATTTATTAGGGTGATTGTGATGGTAGGGCATCATTCCTTGAATGACGCTCACCCAACCACAATGGGACCCGTTGAGCCTCCCGGCCACCAGATTAACCGTCTGTTCCATTTGTCCAGGAAGGGTTGATGCACATATTATTCAAAAACAGAAAACGTCTTGTTTTCAATTATGCAAATGGAAAAGTTTAATATTTCGTGACGCCCTCGAGCAAATTCAGTTAAAAAGAGTACTGTGAATATCTTTGAATAGGTTACTGGCTTTCATGAAAAATAATGTACGTGGCTACCCCGGCTGAAGTATACAAAGAGGGTTACTCAAGCAGCTGTAACATAATTGAATACCAAGGATTGAGTGCAAATAATGATAATATAGCTAAGCACATGCTGTGGCGATGGATGGCAGGATGCAATTACGAACCCTACTTCCACAACGCCAACCATAAACATTGTAGATAATTATTAATGGTACGTGCTTTGTTCGCCAAAGAACAATCAAATTACTATACGTACTCTAATTGATGCACCTACTGTGTACTCCATCATAGCCGATTGGCTGAACGAGAATTGTCATAACATGTAATAATGATATGTAGCATTTACATGCCTTCAATATATTTGCAGAAAACTTACTTTCTATTGCAACCAATATGTTTGTTTCAGATATTTAACGACACTTTTCTTGTGACGTCGGAATAAGAATCATAACTATTGGCACGTGTTCCATATTGGTAAACTCCCAGATCAGTTGGCGTATACCAAGGAACGTCTTACGATGGAAATACCCGGTAGATGATCTACCAAACAATACATCCCTCTTGATCACAATGCGTTTGTCATCAGTGCAGCTGCTTGCTCCATAGCTGACCCATGACCTTTATGCCTTATGTCTTGTTCACATAGCTCTAATTGTCGTGGATGTGCGTTTGATTAGCGAGGTCATGTGCCAATTATGACACTTTACCAATATGAGTCTTTCTCTCGTGACAATGTTAGATGCATTTGTGTTCAGGCAGCTTAATTGTCCAAGTATAAGAGTTAATGGTTTCCATCCACTAAAGACAGATAATTGATAGAGTGGTTAACTTGATAGCTTCGCTCAGAATCTTATTAGCAACTCTTTGTAGTAGAGAAAGACACTGGGTCTTGTCATCGTCATTGGGTGGGGCAGGATAGACGGTGACACCATAACGTGCACGTCGTAATCACGGCCCCTTCTTAATTTCTCGTCAGTGAAGGCATATATGTGGGGCCGTGGTGATTTTTCTTGTAGTTAATCTACCTCACTTCGTTTACTGGCCGAAAACATATCCCACCAAGAATTGTGTTCGAAGGGAAGCTTAAAGACATTAAAAAGGATGGCCAGAAGTGTATCTAGGGATATGTGTAACATGAATCAACACAGACTTCATTTCAACTGTCACCGTTTGATATAAACATAAGTGAAACAGAATAATTGATACCATCTTTCTGTTCTCGAATACTTATGCTTAGTTTGATACTCAAAAAATCATGCTGGAAACGATAAATGGTGACGTTATTGGGGCACCCAGGGTTGAATATTTGGCGTCAGACTTAATTTCACTCCGTTTTCATCAACCTGCATCAAGTCAATAGGGACGCAATATTTGTTTCAACCCATGGACAAATTTACATGTTGCTGCTGCCATCTCAATTTGCCCACATTACATATTGGTCTTGTGACGATCGCATTGTGCTCTTGGTGAGCTTCGAGTGCCTGATACCTCTACCTGGCAACAGGCAAGTGGTCAATGCATTTGAGCACATTATATGGTTGAGCGAACAAGCCTTCCTCTCGGCTGCCGTGTGATCTCTCTGTCATCACTTCTAATTATATTTGTTTTCTGCTATATCACAGGGTAGCTTAAAGCCTTGCCACAAACAGCGGCAGGTCCCAGATTAAACTATCTCCTGGCTACTCACCATTGATTTAATCTGTTATTGATATATTAGAAATATTGGTGTGTATATTCGTCTGCTGCGCATGCAAACTCAACATTACCTGGATTAGTATGACCTCTGTTAGCCAATAGGTCATCGAAACAGCATAACGAGGACATCATGAGTCATAGGAGGAAGGTAGCCATCAAGACAATGTATCAACGTTGGTAACTAGTTTCACTTCAAATACGCTTGAATAATCGATGCATCCCCACTAAATACGTAGCAATTAGGAAAAGATACACGCAGTTGACACAAAATGTTGACTTGGTTACACAGCGTCATGTCCCGTCGGCAATCTAGACAGCTGTAGCCGCACCTCCGAGTAGCACCATTTGGTACCATGGTAGCGGTGACGAGATATGACAGACATCCAAATGATGTATTAAAGTAGTAAGTATGGCTACGTGTTGCCTTCTTATTGCATGCAAGTACCAGGAATTAGTACGACTGTAATACATTGGCTACAGCACCCTTTATGGTAAACAGGTCGCAATACCTATTCTGCAACGTACAGCTGATGATATAAGGTAATTTAACCTATTTAGCCTGATCGCATTATGTACTGGAAATGAACGTTATTCTGACACATATATGCTAGCTCTAATTTACATGGCCAGTGCATTGTTATCGGCATGTTATTGCGCAATGCAATGATTTCGGTTGTCGTCGCAATCAAAGAAACAATTTCCCATGTTATTCGATCGAAAAACATGCCCTTCAGAAAATTTATAATTACTGCAGCAAACTGTGATCATATAATAATATATTTATATCCAGATTGATGTCCATTCTTACGATGAATTATCTCGTGCCCGTTTTTTTACTGTTTAAAATATAATGTTAGAATATCGCTGGTGACGCTAGTTCGTCGAGCACCGGTTTGTGCACCTCGGCCATTCAAAGACAAACAATTGTCTATTGATGTACTTTCTCCAAGCACACATAAGTAGACAATGATGCAAACATCTATATGAGATGCACTCGTTCTGGCGTATTTGAACGCAAATGCAAATGATTATGCTTGCATTTTCTGCTTATGTGGCGCGCTAACCAGCTTTCCCCATTCCTATACATATAATGGATGAGGATGTTTATTTGACAGAGTCATAATGGCGGCAACTCGAATATAATTGCAAATTGTGGCACTTTCATTGTGCAATGAATTTGCTTATGTACAAATTGTATATACACATTTGAATATGAGGGCTTTGTGACTTTGTATGTGATATGAGCATTGAATGTAGAGGTAAGGTAGAGCTGGTGGTCTGATAATACTGAATAGCGCCAGTTTCCCTATGTCTAATTGGTTCTCTCGAGTTAAGTATAGGATGTGTTAATGACCTTATATAGAGTAAATACCAAAAGCTGAATGCACTATGATATCAACAAGAAAGATGCTGAACTCGGCCAGCGCGCTTGGATGTTTTGGCATTGGATCAGTGATACATGGGAAAACCCCAAGTAGAAGCAAGCTGTAAATGTGCATGTATCCAGATGTAAATTAGTCTCGGTTGGCTAGGGGCATTGTATATGAGCCTTACCACTTCTGTTTGAGCAATAAGTATACCTGCAAAGGTATACGTCTTCAAAGATACTTCAACTGGACACTAGTAATAAATTAATGACCATAAGCAGACCGAAAACACTGATTTCATTAAATTTATACCGATGTAAGGCACAATGATAATTACAGCTGATGTTTGAAGTTTCGTGCGTTGACTATTGCTATTATTCCTACGTACTAGCTCTATGCCATCAATCACCCTGACAATACTAATTTAAGCCATTTATATATATATCCGCATGTTTACTGCATGCGTCGGCACTGGAATGTACGACATCTGTATTGAACATCTGTTCGACTGAGGTACTAGCTCGCAAAGATCTGAAATTTCAACTGATGTCCACTCCTTCTACTGCGATAATTGGAGCCAACCGAGTGATTGCACCTGCTGCTGAATTTGCTCCTTCATGTGCTGAGCTTACTGAATGACATAAGTTCTCATGCCGCGTTATTCATTCTCTTCTGAAAAACATCCATAAAAAGTTTATTTCAAAATAGCATTGGATATGTCGTGGCACCTGATAGGAGCAATGATCCCCCGTAATTCACATAGCAGGTTACGCTTGCTTAGGCGTCTAACATGTTTGTAGCTGCAATAGAGAAGCAATCTCTTGCTTGGGATCTAGATTATAAACGAATGACAGCATCGTTCATGAAATATAGCATGCAAGTATTCGTCATGATTAATTTCAACAGGCTCAACTAACATGCCATTCACCGTGGACAAGCCTGTATCATTATGTTACATGCTTTCGAATTTGTCTCATAGATAGTATAATCAGCATATGCCGCATGTCAACAATAACGTTTGATACAATAAACAAAACTGTGCTTGAGTGTGTGCTATTTATAGGCATAAGAGAAGATACCATTTCTGGTCAAATGTTTTTTAAGGACGTTGAAAAACATCCTTGACCCAGCAGGAGTAGTTTGCTCACTTTGCGTATGAGAGACTACACTGCAAATATCCAATCAATCGTGGCGTACCAATTAATGCGTTCCCGTCCCTTATTTGACAAGGCTCCCCCGCTGACTATGTGAAGTGCATTAGTTGTCGAACATCGAGGTTGTTTGATTATGAAATGATACAAATGGGTAGTAGAAAATCGGTACTTTGCGTAGGAGATTGTTTTCGGTTTTTTAGCCTTCGAAACACTGTCGTTGTAGGTAAAGCGCTAACAATGGACATTGCCAACAATTGTGCCTTAAACTGACCGAACTATCACTCATGGCTTGTGTCTGTTCACCCAAAGATTTGTCTAAGAAGGTGTGATAAAAATACTGTAACTGTTTGAAAAAGAGTATATGTGCTGTCAAGGACACGATATTAACATGACAGTAGTTAATGAGGGTGGTTGCGAAGGTATGGCAACATACCTTGGGTGAAGCAAACAAGCAGACAATGTGATTTTTCATCCATCTAACAGAAGCTATGTTATCTGAGTTCGCAAGTGGCAGTTTTTGTAACTCAAGCACCCCAATCCCGTATCGTTGCATAAAGTATTGTCACTTCTGGTATCGAGTCAAACAGTACGTCCTAAATCTACGCGACATCAACATGCAGTCATAGCCAACCAATCAGGGTCCTTACACTGCATTGTCGCCATTCATCCTTCCTTCTCATGGTGCAAGAATATTGGTAATTATCTCAGGATGGACCCTGATAAGCAGGCCACTCACAGCATTCTGAATTCCCTCTCGTGGTAAGCTGGGTAATCTTACCAACCCATAAGGTGATTTGATAATTTTCAATGAAGCAATTACCAAACTTGTGACAATTAGAGGCTATAGCACTGCAGTTACCTCTTTGTATGTGAGATGCGACTAGGTGCTTATGGTTGATGCGAATGCTTTCCAATGGCAACAAATTATATTGAATTAACTTAAGCTTATCTATGTGATAAGCAATTCACTAACCTATTGATACGTAATCAGGATCGTGCGAAAGGTTGCCTGGTGTCATGAATAATCAATAGATGGGTTGTTGTTCGATCGGTGCACGGTGCATGACGTTTAGACGTAAGAGGGTAAACGATAACATTAACCGGTTGGGCCTTTTCAACCTGCGACTGACATCGCAGTGTAAATATATGCTAGTATTTTCCCCAACATACCCTAACAGCTACAATTTTGTTTGCACAATTCGCATTTAAATCCACCCTTAGATTAAACAAGGTGCATAATTTCCTTACACCTCTCAAATGGCCCTCCCATGTGCATGTTCACTCTGTGGTTAATATACAACAGGGCATTGCTTGTCCATACCAGTCATTACTAGTTCTTATGAGTAGCAGGTACGGGAAAATGTTTAGGAATGAGACGTTCAGCTCATGATTAATAATGCTATATATTGACCTGCACACGTAATCGACAGACTCCTGTGTTGATGTACAAGCATTCCCGTCCCGTTGAAATTAATGCACTGCCTCATTGAGCCCAGTGCACGATATAATCTTCACTCAGATCAGTAAAACCACTTAAAGCACTTGCAGGCGTCGTCATCATATACCTAGTCGCCAAGTCATGTATTTGACGACTGTTGATGTAACTCTGCTCCCCAGAGAGAGCCTCGATCTGTAAACGCATTCATTGTGCTCCACGTGGTTCTGCGAGTTTGCTATGTGTACATTAATTGCAGTGGATCACAGTCGATCGTAGCACCGTCTTACTGTGCAAATGTGTGACCAACTTCACAATAGGCTATTCATTAGCCAGTTGCTGATCCGGCGCCAATGTGCTCTACTCCGACCCAGAGGCTCACAATTCTAACAAGCAAACAATCCCACAGCGTCATATGATAGCCTGGCGGTCATTGAGACCATTAATTCCTGCAGCGCCAGGACACATGGCCTTTGTTAGGAAAGTTAATTCTGTCATCTAGTTGAAGGCGCTCCTGTAAATTAATGTGTGTTCAATTAGGACAGTACACTGCATGAGTCGGATAGATGAGCTGGGGGGTCGTGGATCTGAGGTTGTAGACTTTGAGCACACCTGCAGTGTGCATTTAAGTGAGGTCAGTTCATAGAGCGAGGTTTATCTAAGTAGCACAATAGGTGATGTCAGTTACACGATGGAGTCATGAGGAATCATCTACATGGCTGATGGGAAGAAGGGAATAAGCAGCCTGTTGGTGAGTTTGCATTCATAAGTTGCGATGAGAAATGTTACGGAAACGGGAGAAAAGGCCTGTGTAAAAGCAACCATAATGCATAACCAGCGCATGAACATTAAGCCATAAAAGTCTGCTTCTTTAGCACCTTGAATAGATACTCCATACACAAGACAAGATTGCGCGATGTTCATTCAGCCTGCGGTGGTACATAGTTGAACTGACTCGTCTAAGGTCGGGCATTTGGCATTATAGTCAGTCTTTCAATTATCTGGTTGTAAGGGGATTCTCATATGAGCATCTATGATATTGCTTGAACATGTGTGTTGTGGAGACTGGGAAGTTCCCGCCGTTTAACCAAAGTTCACGTTGAATGCAGGTCACACTTTATCTTGCCACACATAGCGAACGGCTCTGGTACAATACTTACGTGCTCATTCTGGCGCAAACATCTATCAATATGCGATCGTTTTTTTGAATTTAATACTTTACCATTTTGCATAAACCATTTACAGTAGGTCTTTCTTACTTCCATGGCTGCGATGAGCTGGGCATCTTGCAACCCCTCAGGTACGCCAATGTTCCATTTCACATATCGTTGCCACATCCATTCCCGTATCTTGCAATCATCCGTCCCCATAAACTGCATATAATTGTCAAAATTGATAGTCTGTTGATGTTTCCTTTAGAAAGGTTTTGAATTACGCACTAACGCCTGCAACATCGAATTATGGTAAGCATCTGGTTGAACGTTGTGTTGGTGTTACTTGTCCATGTTGAATTTAATACCCATCAGTTACTACTGTTCTCAAATTCGTTTCCGGCACTTCCACGAACACCATTCGTATCCGATGAATGCTACCAACTATATCAAGCGAATAAAATATCAGCAGACCAAGCCCTCTGCCTTGCTTACATATTGGCGGCGGTCAATTGGATATATCATGTTGTGTCTTGCAGTGCCGAATGACAAAATACGTTGCGCAGACCGATTAGGTCTTGGTTTGAGAACAATCAGCAACAATGGTAATTATCTTAGTACATTCTTGCCCTTCAATATAACTTTGGTTTCCTTCGTTACCAGTCAAGTTGGTGTAAAATGTATAGACTATACACAATCTTTAGCTTACAGTTTGTTCATGGTATGTACATATCATATTATTCAGCGCTCTGTAAACTGTACAAAGATCAATATGTTGATTGCGGGAACTGACTGAGATGAAATGAATCGATGTAGATCACAATATGCTAGTTGCTGTTGAGTTAACGACATTTATCGCATCATGGCCGTTTGCTTGATGTAACGGATGATCATTAGTGCTCAGAGTTTGTGCATGTTTTGCAAATCGTATACTTATTGATACGACATACATTATTCACTAAAAAGTGTGTTTTCCAAATACATTTTAAAATGTTCAATATTGAGAGAGAATGTCATCTAAATAACAGTTAACTTCGCCTAACTCATACATTAGCGGTTGAGCCAACCATTGACCTGACAAAATGTTTTCCCCTGGTGATGTTTGTTTTGTTATTTGTTTCCATTATGGAAATAAAAAGCCACGGCAATATATCTCACAAGCCGCAGTTTCAAATATCGGGATTTCTAGCATTATAACCTGTTATCGTGGTGAAAAGGGGCGGTTAGTGCTCAGACCTGATGATTTTTACACAGCATAGAAGCTGTCGTGGACCATATATTGTGAAGAATTAAGGTAATCGACGAGGCGTATTTCGATGTAGTTACATTTCCTCGATGGCGAAGTAAACAGCTACGAGCGTTCCTTCTGAGTTAGATGACGTGTTGCACTGATACATGCCCCCCTTTAAAACACACATCATTCAGCTTATTCAAATGATGATCAACAATGAATCCCAGAGTAAACTATGATGCCCGTTGCAAGCATTTGCTTCGACAGCACAAAAAGCATACATAGGGTAGATCATATCAGTCATTTAATTAAAAGCACTACTACAACAAAGGCATTATGTTCCAATTCGGACATGTTGATACAAGTCGGAGATGACGGATCGTAGCGGCCGACAATATTTTCATGTAGCAGTTACTCTCCTCCACCATACATCATCGTCATACGATACCCCAGCTTTTCTGATTGGCTACTCATCGGATTAAAAAACAAGCTATACAAGAGCGATATATGATGCGGACTTGAATGCATTTACTCCGAGAGCGCACAGGGCCTAAATAGAGTAAACCACTTCGGCAATTTATGTTTAGGTAATTCCTCGTTACCGTCAATATCCTTCAATAAGGTCCGCGAATAATGTAATTCAGACATGCAAATCAAGGTTAGAGATTGTTGATATGAGGGGCCGACAATACATCCATGTAGCATTTCAAAGATGTAGCTGAAGATAATTAATTTCATATTTGTATATATATACACATACATTCATATATATATATATACTTATGTTTATATAAATATATACATATTTACTGAAACATATGTACATATATATGCATATATATGGACATTTATATATGAATATAAGTATGTATTTTTATATTAATCCAAAAATCATTTATATATATAAATATGTAAATATACATAGATATATATATATACATATATATATATATATAGATATAGATAGAGAGAGATATATAAGATATATATAGATAGAGATAGAGATATATATATATATATATAGATTATATATATATATATATATATATATATATATATAGATATATATATATATCATATATAGATATATATATATATATATATATATATCTATATATAGGATTTAGAGATATATAGATATGAGAGATATTCAGAGATATATATATATATATCATATATATAGATAGATATATAGAGAAGAGACTATCTATATATATATATATATATATATAGGGATATATATATATATTATATAGAGGGAGATATATATATATATATAGATCTATATATATATTTAGATCATATATATAGAGATATCTATATATAGGTATATAGTATATATATATATATATATACATATATATATATATATATATATATATATATATAATATATATATATATATATATATATTATATATATATATATATATAATATATATATATATATATATATATATATATATATATGTATACACATATATATATATATATTTATATATATATAATATTAACTTTTTCATATAATATAATTCTATATAAATTTCTATATATATCTGGTCTATTACCGATATATTTAGATATCCTAATATTCTCAGTTTTTCATCTAAATAATGGATTAAATTCTGCTTTTTCATTGGTCATTACCGATGAATTCTAGATTAACGCTTTTTCTGTTTTAATGTTATTGTAATCTTCTATGTGATATCATTTACATTTACATTCTAAAAGCATCCCTCCTGGCTTCCCTTTTGCTTTTTTATGTTTTCCCGCTGCGTTTGCGGGTTATTGATCAATGTTATTGATCAATGATCATTGACATTACCAAAATTCGGCCGCATATTGTAATATAGTATGTGATTTCATTTACATTTACTAAAAGCATAATGTTTTATTGCGGGCAAATTATACCGTGCATTGCGAGTATCTATGTATAGAATGGCGTTTTGCCCTACATATTCAATAACAATTGACGTTAGAAAATATGCTGTTAGCTGCAATTACAGTGCATTATTTGTGCTTTATAAATTCGCATTGTAAGCCTCTATGGTACATCGTATATCTAGTAACCCGCTAAGACCTGCACTTGATCCGATGTGCCGCAAGCAAATGGTACACGACGATATGGGCCGGAATTGAATCCATGCATTCTACTTACTGAAGCCCCGACGATCATATGTTGTTTAAAGATTGCGCTTAAGCGGCGGGCGAGGAAGAAGCCCCTGTTGGCTAATGCAAAGGAGCAAAACGGTAGCTTAAGCTCGGTCAAGTTGTCTAAAGCAGATATAGCTTTTGCAAAGATTTGTTGTTTCTTTCTTAGATATGTTTTTGCAAGCATGCTTCCTAATGATTAAATCGATGCTTAAGCTGGAGATCGAAATATACCCTGATCTGCCATTACCTGTATAGGCTAGTGGAGCGTACCGTATTACGTATGTGTTACTGGAGTGAAATACGCACCAGTAATGGACAAACACTGTGAGACCAACTGTGTAGAACAGTTGTTTATGTATAAGTCACCATATTCTATTGTGTGAATGTGAAAGTTATCGAAGGCAGACTTTATCACCAGTTGAGCTTCCGCAGACAGGTACAGCAGTCATGAATGACACGGCATTGTGTTGTCATTTGTTCATTAACGTTTGAATGAAATCGGCGGATAGCACGGGAGATGCAAGCGTCCTTCGGAAGAGTGATAAGTATCTCGATGACATTAGAAATTGTGCGAAATCGTTCATACCCTGTCCGTAGTCAATTCCTGCTGTGTACAACGCTGGAGATATGGGCTGCCGGGACAACTATCTGATCATTTACATAATGCACACGTGGACCCGTCTCGGCGGAATGCCGCTGGGAATACGTTTAACACAAATTAAAAGACTAAATTGATGAGATCACATCGTCGTACAAATGATTCGATGCAGTTGCTACAGGGGCGTCAATTTGCTAATATTCAAGCTGTGGGTTGCCATAGCTGATGAAACTTACTGAATGAAATGCCTGCGAAATAATCAATTGCCGTGTGTAACGCCAGGATGATGCAGATCAGATTGGTTGCATATGGCTGTTCACGACCCCTCTGAGGAGTTTTATAATGTTTACGTATAAGTGACGCAACTATGTGCGCAAGTGATCATGTCGCATAATGAGATTCATCAAATCAGGTCTAGAATGCTCAATGGTGCAACTGTACAAGCGAGAACAAGACGCGAGTAGTCTGTCTCGTTATTAATGGACACTGCGTATAAAGATGGGTGGAACACACAAGCGTACCATGCATTGTTAGTGATAATTCAATGTAATGAAGCCGATTAAAGTGTCTAGTTATATACCTCTCACTCAGCACCATATTGCTATGCGCACACCCCTTTCGAACCCTCCATCACCCACTCCCTCGAGCCCCCTACCCTAAAGCTATACCTGATCAATTCTTTTTCCTTTTCAGCTCACATCACAAACTCTGTATAATACCATTATGTTGTTGTAAAAAACCTACTGTCTTATGTCTGGTATGCACTTAATCAATGATGCCAAGTGTCAAATAAACTGAAGCATTGGCCGATTCTAATGATCCAGCTGCAGTTTACCTTGCATTTAGGCTTACCAAAACCAGAATATCGCAACCCGGTTGTCCTATTTGATTTGAATAATGAATAGGCTTATATAAAATATTTTATTGCCGCCCACAAGGTTTTATTCTTCAAGTGACGTTGTGCAATAACCATGGGTAACATTATGTACCCAAAGCACATACTCCAGATGTAATGACCACAGTACTATGCATTGTCATTGTCACATGCATATATATTTCATATGTACTGCCGTAATAACATTTTTCTCCCCGGCACCACTGCATATTCATATATCCTAGTCACAACTATAGCATGCATATCCTCAGGAATACTACCATTGCAACAATTCCCCGAGAGCCACAATTATGGCATAAATCGTCCAAAAGTCACTACCATAGCATGGTTACCATAATGGCTTAAGTAGTCGGAAACGACATTAAACAGCAGAAAACATATTTCCCCCCTCACTACAACAACCATAATATTCATTTCGCCAGAACCACTATATTAACCTATACCTTCCCAAAGCAGCGAAAGTATGTATCTTCTTCCTTGCAACTACTGGAACCTATACCCCGGAGCACCATTACATTAGCATGTATCTCCCCGTACCAATACCACAGCACGAATCTCCCTATTACTACTACTATACCGCGTGTTTCGCCGGGGTCTTAATCATGGCATATATCTCTTGCATGTTTCCCCACTGAGCCAGAACTATAACAATGAGAGCATTCCTAAAAGGTGAAAATTCCATCACTGCAAAGTATCTCATGATCTCGGCAGATAATCGAACATTACGGACTTAAGGACACTAATCTACGCAGTTTCATATACCCGGCACTATGAATATTTTACACTTGCTATGATCATGAGTTCATGACCTTTGACCGTTTCTACCTCACACCAGCCTGTAAATGAATACCTAGTTTTAATTGTAGTTCACAACAGACTCACATCCCTTCCTAGATAATAGATGAGTACAGTATATAGATCACTCAGGGATATATCAGCTGAACATAATGTATGCTTTATAAGATGTGTTGTTCTACACCTTAACCCGAGTTGCCTTTTCATATTCAACAAGTCATTAATAATTTCAGCCAAGACAATGGGGTAGCGCCGAGTTAAACCATGCAGCTCAGTACTAGCATACATGTTTACTTATCGTTTTAAAAAAAAAACAACTCTATCGCTCTCGTAAGGTTTCGAAACCATGATGCTGTTTAAATGCATATTTTCAGATTGCCAGATATTACAAATGGTCGCATGTGCCGTGTATATGTGATGCATGATAAACACATACATATGCATACATGCGTACATGCATACATACATTCATATATGCATACATGAATACATACATGCATGCAAGTATGCATGTATGCATAAATGTTTGTATGTATGTATGCATGTATGAAATCGGATGTATGTATATGTTTATATGCATGTATGTATGCATGTATGTATGAATGTTTATATGTATGTATGTTTGTATGTATATATGTATGCTTGTATGTATACATGTATGTTTGTGTGTGTGTGTATGCATGCATGTATGTGTGTATATATGTGTGTATGTATGTTAGTTGGTATGTATTGACGTAGTCGTGTATGAATGTATTCACGTAGTCATGTTTGCATGGTTTAGGACATAGTTCGACTATTATTGAGGGGTTTAATAATCGGCTCCAGATTGCCAGCAATCCATGAGGGATCGAAAAATTTAATAACAAGCCCCAATGCTAATCATTATTTCACCAATACATTGCAAACGTTGGTACTGATAGTTTTGTCAAGGCAATGCTATTTCCAAATGCATCGGTCTTTAACTCTGTATCATGCCTCCGAGATTCCGACTTTGTGAGATCCAAATCCGGCCGATAAGGATTATTTGTTTTTTTGGTCATCAAATTGATCAATACAACTACAGAGCATGTGGTCATCGACACATTACGCCCATTGGTATGGGAAGAAGCAGTGTTCACCGCGTGCATATCAAACTAAAATCATTTCAAAATAACGATTAAATAAATGTTAAGGCAAAGGCCTTATATACAATAGATATGTGAGAAAATATATACCCCATTGATTAAACTCGTTGAATACCGCATTCTAGTCGTCCAGACAGTTCAATAAGATGTCGCCGTGTGGAAATGATAATCCGTCCCAAAGCTCTTGTAATATAGAGCTTTTCTTGCAAATTCCCCGGGATATAGCATAATCAAAGTAATACTTTCTGCAGATTTTGAATCATATTAGCATGCATGCACGTCTGTAACACACCCTGCGTCCTGCTATAGGATTGAAGCTTACACAAAGGGCGCAGTGCTCAAACATCTTCAAAATACATTTGCATGTTATAATGACGCTTGTTAATGAACACATCCAACATCCGGGCTTATTCAACGATAACAACACCTATCGCCCACGCTTATACTTAGCTTACTCGTGTCGAAGCGTAGGTTTTTGCAGTAGAGACAGTACATTTTTATGAAGATTTACATTATCATTTGATCTTGCTGAATACGCGTATCGCATAAAATATCCCTTAAGTAATAGCATCTAAATGCCCTACGAACAGGCTTGAATGAAGTGCGCAAACTGTAAAAGCCCATGCTGCGTACGTATGGCGTAGCAATATACACGTTAAGTTTCATCGTAACATGCATTTAACACAATCTCGATGATTGGTAACCCATAATGAATATTTATTTTGAATATGCTGATATGGAAAGGCCGATACAATACGTTATGTGTATCTGAAGCTGAATTGGTGATTGATATTTGTCGGCAGATAAGCTTCCACAAAAATGTATCCATATGAATTTCAGCGAAACAAGAAAAAGCTACGAGATTCAATGTATTCATTGACGTCCGGTCGAAATCCATGCGACGCACGATCGATGCAGACATGTTATGGAAGCGTAACACACGTCTGGCGCTATAACAATGCGGGCAGGTATAAACGGCATTCTTCTTTGCTCTTTTACCTCTTGGTACTTGGCCTGGTTTACAAGCTACCGCGGCCAACATTTACTAAATTAGATGACGGACACAGCACGACAGTGGCTTGCTCCTAAGTGAAAAATCGTAACGAAGTGAACACAACACAGTGAATGATTAAATTAGTAATTTCACTGATCGACCAATGACTTATCTTTTGGCAGATCACGATTCTTATGAGCTGACGTATTAAACCATGGGTCCATTCTCACTTAGCGATCATAGCCAAAATACTACACCCGTGCCAATCTGCATTCAAAATCAAAATATTATCCTCACTCGAACGCCACTCGGGCTTCAAGAACTAAATTCATCGCCGTTATCGCACTATGTATTAACTGACTCGTGTGCTTTATGAGGAAAATATCTGCGTGGCGCCGTCTGAACAGCAAGCAAGTAAGGATCAGTCTGTCTCAAGATGAAGGGGCTAATGCGATACATAAATCCAAAATATGTATTCAGCGCCGTAAGCGAGCCATTACCATGAATACACTCAATCAATCATCAGTTCTGTTATTGCTAATTGAGCACAAGAAGAACCCATTAGAATAGTTACTTATGACCTTCCTATTCACAATGCTCCCACCTCACTTTATCTCCATCCCTCATTACCTAGCGCTTTAAGTTATCGCAAACCAATCCTATTCTTTGTCTTCCTCGTCCATCTTCAAAGAGGTTCGAAGATGCCTTTACACCATCAATAAAGACACTGAATCATACTCTCATGCAAAAGTGGAGCACGCTTTCTAATGAATTACAAAAGTCTCCATTGGAGGTGCGTAACATAATTCCAGAAAGATTTGTCTTAACAAACAGCACCAGTTTGACTTTGTGGCTTGTCAAATGCATTGTCGCTACCAGGACTGTTTTTATGACGCCACTCGGGTTCAGCACCGTGTACAGATATTTGCCTGAGAGCTTCTGTCTACGCTCAAATACTCAGTGCATATGTTAAAAATCTGTCACATACCTGCTTACAGTGGACACAGCAATCTACCATAGTGGCGACAATGATTTATATCATAACGGATGTTACCGTTACAAAATGTACTTGAGCAAACATATTAGTTTTGACTGGCTCCTCTGGACACTTCCTGTTCCGTTCGAGCAAACTTTACGCTTCATGGTAATATGCGCGCGTCTGTATATAGTGGGCAAGTTTCGTCAATCATATTATCACTGATCAAATTTGTCACGTTTGGTGTTATCCATGGCATCACATGGTTACCCTGTTGAGAGTGACATATATAATGCAAACATGGGAGCAGCTAATTCTTACGACTGCATCACTGCATCAGTGATTAACTATGCGCTCCGGAATGAAGAGGATACTCCATTGAATGGAATAGATTATTGAGAACGATTACACGAACAGAACCGAGTTACTGATGATAACAGATGAGTGGCACGCCCATTAAGCGTTTAGTAAACTTGCTGAAGCCGCATTGTGACGCTGTTGTGTAGCATCTTGCATCACAGGGTCTTCATTAGTTTAGGCATAAGGTATCCTATTTAAGGAATGGTAAATGATCACTCATAACACTTCTAGCTTATTTCGTTCCCGCTACATGTGATATAATGCAACCCCACGTTGTCATGCTTGACTCTGCCCATGTTATTCACGGCAACATTTGGCGTTGACTGCATTTCATCACCCCTTGTTGGCAGTAATGCCGCCAATGCGATTCCACTGAAAGTGTAGGATTCATTAGTTGTCAACTTTCGTGATTTGTCACTCTGATTGCGAAAATGAAAGGAGAATAATGGGTAGTCAATAATAGATTGTAGGTGGTTGCCTTCTGTGAGATTGCCTTAGGAACGCTGTCGCTGCAGTTGCACCGACAGCAATGGATATCGCTACAAATTGTTTTTTTATACTAACCACGCTCATAGCTTGAATCTGTTCACCTCTAAAGCAGTTCAGAATGAATGTTTACTTTAAGGCCCTTCTGTCAATATTCGTTTGATTATAACTTGCTTTGTAAATCCCACCTCTAAAGATGGTGGTTCTATATTGAGACCGCATCTCTACCGGTTTTATTTACTCTATTGCTGATCCTAAACGAATTTTATTTGCGTCTGCAATGTCGACGCACATACTACTTAAGTACTACAGTGAAAATGCATGTGAGAGAAAGGTTCTAATTGCATTTCACTTTTCACCCCTGAATCAAGAGGTAAATGACAACATATTAAGCATATGTACCATGTCCGCTACTGTTCTTGTTGGCAGTAATGCCGCCAATGCGATTCCACTGAAAGTGCTATGGATTCATTGGTTGTCAACTTTCGTGATTTGTCACTAGTTATGATTGGTACGACCAAGTGGACGATGGAGAATAATGGGTAGTCAAACACCAGTCTAATAGATTGTAGGTGGTTGCAACTTCTGTGAGATTGCACTTAGGTTGGGAACGCTGTCGCAGATGCATCGTGAATGTACGTGATGCGATAATTGTAGATGATTCTTGAATATTCGCAAAGCTTGTGACGCTAAGATAATTGAGAATCGACTATTCAGTTAACTATTGAAATTGTGGTCGAATAGTTCGTTATAACGAAGACTTTGGTACTCTACAAACGAAGCCTATCTTGAATTTGCGACAACGTCCATAAATCAAAGATAGTACTCGGCATTCGTGACTCTCGGCAAGTAAACTTTGCGAGGGTATAATCAACCATAATAGACCCTACTCAGACACGTTGGTCACCATTCTGGCCTATTCATCTGCATATCGAGATCACGTGAGAGCGCGCTGTGAGCCAGGATATCATTAGCGTGTTTTGCCTCAAGGAGTGCTCTCGCACGTCTTACCATGTTTGACCTTAGCTTTGTGTTTTTGTTTGCTTCTTTTGTGTACTTTTAGCTGGACTTTGGTGTGTGACTTTAACATTGCCGCGTAGATCAAAAAACTTCTCGCAGGAATCGGGTGCTGACCTTGTTGGCAGCATATTGGCGGCCATGACCGCCTTAGATGACCAAGCGTTAGTTAACTCAAATAAGCCCGAAAGTAGTGCCAAGCCAGTGTCTGGCAAGTGCACGTATAAGAGCTCAAAAGCAGAATCTATAGTGTCTGCAGACTCTGCTCGTCAAAAAGCTGCCTCTATAAAGAATACACAGTCAAATGAGCTTTTGACCAAACCGTCTGGTAAGGGCACCAAGCCAGTTGCTTCGCAAGATGATATGGCTTTAATCAGGAGCTCGCTGGCTGCGCTAACTGTGTCAGTTAACGCCCTTAACCACGTGGTCATTGAGCTCAAGGTAGCGTATGACTGCTATAAAGATGACATAAGCATAGGTTTGTTTGCCTCTGACGAGCCCGTGGAAGACGATGCGTCCCATGTGTGTGCACAGCCGGAGGGAGGTGAAATTAGCGATAGTGACCAAGAAGGCACCAGCGCCCCACCCACTCAACAAACTTCGCTCATCTTCCTAGATAAGCTGGACAGCTGTGGTAAGCAACAAGGATGTCACATGGCCTCGAATAGACGGCCAGTTGGCCACTGTTGTGGACAAACTGCTTACACAAGGGATGTCGAAAAATAATAAATCTCCTGCGCTGGACAAATTTCCAAAGCCAATTAACTGTAACAAATTGGAGCCGGTGCGCGTGAACCCGGAAATTTATAACAGCATCAAGAGGAGTCCCGCCATGAGGACGCTATGATTCAGCGTGTCCAGAACTTTTGCTCGCTGGGATCACTGCTACGGTCACCGTCAAGAACGACTTTGTTACAGCAGAGAGGGAGGGTGGTAATTGTCCTACTCCTCAGCTAACCATGTCAGGATATCAGAAGCCATAAGTCTGCTCTGTGATAGTTCTAATGCACTGGATTTAAGACGTAGAGCATCGTTCCGACCTAAGTTGAAAGAGGACTTCAAAATTTTGTGCAGTGAGTCAGAGCCTGTCACTACCCTGTTTTATATATTGAGTATACCTCAATAAATGGAACGCATTCGCTGCGGTGCACAATATAGACCCTAACCAGTCTCTGTTATTTCCTCACTCCGGCAAGATCAACCTTATCATCTATAGTGGAGCTGTCAAACTCAAACCACACCATAGCCTCGCATCCTCTGATAATTCGCTTTGTTAAAGGCGTGTATCAGACGCGTCCCAGCCTTCCGCGATATTCCACAACATGGAATGTTACTTTGGTACTGGACTACTTAAAGGTCCTACCACCCACCGAGGATATCTCACTCAAACTGTTGTCGTTGAAACTGGTCATGTTCTGCTTGTTGGTGACAGGATGCAGAGGTCAAACAGTTCATTTGTTAGACATCAAATCGATGACGAGGACGGAATCATCATATACCTTTATCATCAATAAACTCATCAAACAATCCATGGCTGGATAACCCCAGCAAACCATCGAGCTGACCGCTTATCCCGATGACAGTACAAATACATAAAAAAACTGCAACCTTACGTCTGCCACACCACTAAGTACGATTCTCAAAACTACAGTCTCAATGTACTTTCCGATATATTTATTCTTACAACAAACACATAGAAAGTGCTAATAACTATAGTACAAATATTCTCCCCACGAAACGGTAACGTTTTCGTTATGCCTTCCTATACACACTGGATTATCAGTGTACTTAATGACTTGATAAGTGATTTTCGAAACTCTATTATCAATGTTCTTGTATGCATAGATAAGCCATGAATATAATGTTTCTTTTTCAAGAACCTTCGTTGTTCATTTGTAGTGCCCATGTGGCTTTGAATTCTCACGTGATCTCGATATGCAGATGAGATGAAATTAAAAGAGACCTACCTGTAAGGTGAAGTTTGATTAATATTCTACCTATCTCATCTAGCATGAGATATCAAGTGCCCAACCTCTCCCCCCCCTTCTTGTTCTTGTTTATTAAGTTTCCACATGGTCACTCTATATTGAAAGTATGATCTCCTGGCTCTGCCGCGCTCTCTCACTTGAGCCCTCACTTGAGTTCGGTCAGCCTTAGTCTGTTTCTACATTCATCTTTATCTTGTCTATGAACGAAACACTAGGTACACAGTATAAGTGAGGTGCAAATACACTTGGTATATATACCTGGTATTAAACACCATGTTGAGATGCAAATAATCTTTCGCCCGCGGTGCTCAGAAATCCCAACGGTTTTGCAATGGCCATTTCATTAACTGCCCAACATCTATCCAGCTGTCTGCTATTGTTATGCCGTCATTGACATAAACACGCTTCTTATGCTGCAGTTGGTGTCGCAATTATTTATTCCAAAATATCAGAGCGGGTTGAGGCCAATGTAGACAAGCAGTTGCTTATTTAGATGCTCCAGCAAAAATGGGCTGCTGATTCCGCTGTTTGTGGCTGTAACATTGTCGAAAACAAAGGCTCGCTTCCAGGAGATTGAATTGATATATCATTGATATATAGGCATAACTCATCAACGCTTAAGCACAATGTTTGCTTTGGCACTGTGACCTAGGTCAGATAGGTAATCTGTCTAACCGTAGCCAAGCCATGCATGAGTACCACTTTCTACTACGATATCGTATGTAACAGCCTTTAGCACAGCCACCCCCATCCCATATCGGTGATTCAAGTATGGTGACATCTGGTAACGAGCCTGGACATCTACGCTACAGCATAGATAAGCCAACCATTCAATGCTCCTAAGCTGCATTGTCGCCTTACACTTTTCATGCAATGTGCTCTATTTTCCCTTCATGTGGTGATTCTGTTCTCAGGACCGATCTTTATAAGCAGCCACTCACAGCACCCAGAATTCCTCACATGACAGACTGAGCAATCTTACTAACCTATCGGACTTGCTAGGCTATCCTTAAGTAATTTGGTGATAATTATTTAAGGTAATCAGACATTTTCGCAAGTGACAAAGCTGTGACAGTTGTGGATAGTTGCGCTAAGGTTGCTCATACGAATTTAAGAAAGAAGCTGATCAAGGGTTAATGCAAATGACATCAAAAGCACCTCCATTGATAATAGCTTATCGTGTCAATGATCGAGGCTGAAGACATGAGTTGCATACACTTAGGCTGTGTAGAGCTTATCAAGCCATTATTTATGTTCATGGTCTGTACAAGCGCGATTATGCCATGTATCTGACAACACCTATAATGTACAATGCAGCCTATTTAGAGCGCTGTTATGGTAGGTTGTGGCATAGTGATTTAACGACACTACACACATATCCGGTCCTCCGATAAAGAAAACGCAATTTATATCGTAATTGATGCATGAACAGGATACTGAGCACGATGGGCTAGCGTCTGGAAGAAGCAGTATATGGGTTGTTGTAAGATATCGTCATGTTGCATGTCAGTGGTACTATTGCTAGGGATAGCAGGACAAGGGTAACATGCACCGGTGACGCCATTTCAGGCGGGCTTTTCAGATCGCCTGCACTTGCGACTAAGCATTACTTTTCAGAATCGGCTGGGCTGGGCAAAGTGTGTGATAGACATTACAGCCTAAAAGGCAAGGTCAGTCTGAATATAAATAAGTTACTTCATGATCGACATTGAGCTTTGATCGTTGCAAAAAATTAGTAATTATCATGGTTTTAGATTCTATGACATAAAAACGAACAGTCATAAAACCGTTACCCGCCGCAAATACGTGCATGCTACGGGTGGTGGTTAATTGGTGACGGCCACGTGTATTCAAAGCAATAAAAGCACAGTACAATTCTTAAACACAAACTACACATTGGCTATATAAATTAGAAGTTACATACCAGTGTCGGAATGACGTTATTGAATTAAGCTGAGTGACGTATTGTTGCAATCATTCATAATTCGACAAACATATCTCGTGGTAATAGGCTATAGATTGTACAGTGTGTCAGCAATGACGGTAAGGATATTCAATCGAAAGAAGAGCTATTCTGCTACGGCAGGTCTACAGAATATACTACGCGGCAGAGATCGTAGTTAATGAGCAATGTGAATTGGCTGTGAGTCGAGCTTATCGCTTATAAGAAGTCGGTTATTTGCTCGATGTCTTATGTATATGGTATATACGGCGTACAATCCACGCATGTGCCAGAACAAATTCCTGTCAAACTACCATGTTTATCATACAATGTGCTTTGCTACAGTCGTACAAATTAACAGAACTCGTATTCAACAAGGTGCTAGATGCGGCCATACTTAACCACTAACATAAGGATGCCTACCACATCTCGTCCCCGCTATCATGGTACCAAGTGGTACTTCTCGGTGGTGCGGCTACGGCAATGCAAACAACCGACGGGATATGAGGCACGGCAACCAAGCAACCGTTGTGGGTACCTATTCGCAATTGCCACGCATTCACTTGCGAGACAAACCTTATATAAGCGTCTGCGGCCACTTTTCTCATATAATTCACTAGAGCAGATTTTGCTGTCAGTTAATGCAGTTATAGCATGGCCAATATCTCTGTCGCAGTTACTGGAAGTTGGTCATCCAATTCTTCAAGTCAATAACTTGGGGTTTTAGAAAGACAGAGCTTAAGATCATGATTAGATGTAGACACCTCATCGATCAATCGACCACAATAAGAACCGAACGTTCCATCATGATCACAATCACAGTAGCATTCCGGAATATTGTCGCAGACCAACTGTCAGATACTTATTGCAAAAATTGTTATTCTGTGGATCACCACCCGCTCCTACAAAAGATGGGTCGGTATGTTCATGCTTCCTGTGTACTATGTTTGACAACGCTCGATATGTTAAAGTATGCGAATAACTATTGAATGGCCAATATTTTGCAATATTCCCGTATGTATATATATATATGTATATATATATATATATATATATATATATATATATATATATATATATATATATATATATATATATAGATATATATATATATATATATATATATATTTATATATATATATAAATATATATCTCCATATATATATATATAGATAATATATATATATATATATATGTATATATATATATCTTTATATGTAAATATATATATCTTTTATATATATAAATATATATATATGTATATATATATATATATATATATATATATACATATATATATAAATATGTATATGAATATATATTTGAATATATTAATACGTTTATATGCATTTTATATATATGTTTATACATATACATATATAAATATATATATATATATGTATATATATATATATATATATATATATATATATATATATATATATATATATATACATATATATATACATATATATATATTTATGTGTGTGTAAGGAATACGTGTGTTGTCGGCTGACAGTAATCAGTTGTTATTATATTTTCTTTACATTTTGTATGAGACTTTAAACGTTTTGTGCCCCATTAAAGTTTATATTGCTAGCTTGTAAATACGCTCTGACAGCTACTTATCCCGGACATTCCTGGAAGCGTATCACCCATTCAACGGAAGAGTTACAAAACGGTAGCATGAGAGGCCTGATCGGTTGGGTTTTGTCTCACCTTTTTTGTGGCCTAGATGCCTAATGACTAATTTATGTCTTGGTGTCATGTTTGGCCATAGTTGAACTATTGTTATAACATTTGGTTGTTAGAGTAAAATCCCGTCGCACGTTTTCTCGGACATCAGAGTAGCAAGTAGAAGACATTTCCTATGCCCCGTTGTAGTTTATATTGCTAGTTTGTATCGGGGATCGATCAATCATGTATGTGTGAGAATGGCGAGTATTATGGGCTGTTATTGGACTCAACAGTGACATTCCACATTTAGCAGAATCTTCGTTGTTCATTCAAGTCTTGGAGGGTATTAAACCACACCGCATTATATGCGGCTCTGTCGCATTGAAGCTATGTTTGGGATGAATTGATAGAGACTTGAACGAATGGTTTCTTTGCTCCAAATCGCCACACGATGAATGCAGAGGGTATACGGGCCATTCTGCAAGGAATTATTGCCAAACTGACCTTCAGTCGTCCATGCAAATGTCCATAAAGCAGCTGGTGGATTACCGCCTGAGAACATTATTATTACTACAGAGCGAATACCGCTCGGGCAAATGCTAGCCAATTCAACACAGATTCATATCGAGACTTAATTGGTGATTGCACTGGAGTGTTGATAGCCAAAACATGGTCAACAACGTTAAATCCACCCATCTGAAGCAAGTTTTCTGAATATCACAATATTTGTATCACAATAGCACTCACTGGATCACGCGAACGATCGATACATAGCACAAGATCGTCATGCAATGCAGGCTGAAATACGCGGGGCAAACAAAACACTTACGAACGATTAAACTCCTCGGTGGCGTGGGCACGAGAAGCACGTGCAACAACTTAAACAAGCAACATCGTCTTAGAACTCTTCATAATTAACTATGTTTAAATTCTTCTATAATCATTTGGATATATGTAAATATTATATATTATAGGTGTTATTAAGCGGATGAGCGTGCATGTGAAAGTGTAGGATCCAGTGGTGATTCATATTGCTTGGTTTCAAGTGAGCCAGGGGTCCCTATATATACACGCAACTAAAGTTGGCGCAAATACATCGGCCTTTGAAAGACCTTTACATAATATGCGTGACTGTAGGGCCGGGTTATTCACCCTCCTTAATTGGACGCTCGAAAGCACGTTAAGAATACTGCAGGTTCTATCGTCTAAATTTCTGAATGTTATTGATCTGTGGGTAATGTTTTGGCACGCAATATGCTTCTTTTTCCAGATTAGAATCGGACAAATAAAATATATAAGAAACGACATTTGTAATTTTAACACGAGGCGGAAATCTTTCACTCGATACGAATGTTCAGTACTCGATAAGTGGTTAAACGTTATTTACGACCTTAAACAGCTCTGAGGAATTTAAAACAATTTCGTAATAGCTTTTCAGACCAATGAAGAACGGCCTTATCTTCTTTACAATTGTGGAACACAAAATCTTCAGAAATGTTACAAAGAAGCATTGTCAGCCCCTCAGAACCACAATCACTCATCTTTTGGCGGACCGTCCATATGAACAGTCAATACTTGACATGGCTCTAAAAATCAGATCACTCTACATTCGCAACACATTAACACGGCATGGCGCTACCATAGACGGCGGGGTTCTTTTTGCCTATTTATCGTTTTCTTGTGCTCGAATAGTAGTAGTGTAGTATCTACCAGTGCATCGCGCGTTATTATCTTCCAGGGGTGTTAGTCACATTAAATATCTAGAGAACAATGTGTTTAATACTTGCATACAATCTATCCTAACTTGAGACATACAGATATCTTGGGGATTTGGCGACCATGCTGGTAGTATAGCTGGAACGCGTACTAGTATTCTGAATAAACTCATTGATTTGGCCAAACATAATCCATCTGTATTATGTTTTTAAGGTTAGATATTTGAAGAAAAAGACTACGTCATCGGGGACATGATTTAACATAACTGCATTCTCAGAAGTTGCAAATGCACATGATGCCTCTAAATACCCCCTGACAGCTCATTATCCGGGTCATTCCTGGATACGCATCACCCATTCCGCGGAAGAGTTACAAAACGGTAGCAAGAGGGGCCTGATCGGTTAGGTTCTGTCTCACCTTCTTGTGGTCTAGATACCTGATGCTGCATTCATGTCTTGGTGTCATGTATGACCATAGTGGAACTATTGTTATAGCATTTGGTTGTTCGAGTAAAATCCCGTCGCATGTTTTCTTAGTTATTGCGACTGACACTGTTTAGATGTTCTCAAACTAACGCTTCGTTAGAATCAGGCGAGCCATCGGTTTGTTATTTTGTAATGTTACCTTGACCTACGGTGTTTCATTATATGTACGTAGGGTATGATACGGATTTTCAAAACAAATATGTACTAACAAGATATATCGGAAGTTAGGTAAGGTTATTTACCCCATAACACTGAGTATTTAATTCAGTTGTGTAAGGTGTCTAATAATCGATACATTTGCATTGTCCCTATGTCTAATGAAACTGCCATGTTTTGTTCCTTGCATTGTAATATGTAAAAATAGTCCACATATTTGCATCATCTGTTAGCAGAAAAAGTGCCAGTTGTTTTAATTAATATGACAACCTTACCCGATGACTCAAATGATTGCATTGCTGTCCTGTTTGTGTCAAGTTGCCAAGAGTATTCAAATGTTTATATATATCCATGCATCGCAATCATCCCCAACAATTGTAGTGGTAATTTAACCTGTCCGTTAACAGCTACTCAAAACCACAATGTTTTAACTCATCATCAATGGAAACCACAGTCTCCAGACATAATTGCGTTATTCGAATTCATTTTTGACCATCAATTGCAATTCAGGGCGACGGATAATCACCAAATTCACTAAGCAAACGAAGCGCAGGAATAGATGTTGCAACAAACTGCGACATGGGTAAATAAAGTGTTTGCATGATGCCCAGCTCCGAGCTGCTGTGGACGAGTGAAAGACCAACTAACAGTTATCACATCAACAATGATATAGTGTCGAACATAACGGGCCGAAAAACAATCATATAAACAAACGTCTCAAACTGTGGATGCTTGCAAAAGCGTTGACAGGATTTTGTAACATAATATAGTGTAGTCAGCATTCAACGCGAACATATGTAAGGTGACGAGAACTTTGTTATCTCCACTCCACACTTGTTTAACCAAATATATGATCATGTGAGAAACATCTCACAACCAAAGTAATGTACATTGGCAATACTGACTATAGAGACACATTGTCTACATCACTATACTACCGCATGCTGAATGTATATCTTCGCCAACTTGCTTGAAATAATGGCCTAAGATATTACGTCCCTTCTACATGTGCAGGGAGCATCCACTCAAGGTGCTACGGTAACATTATGGTTTAATGTTTCTGCACTAGTTATGCATTATGGTAGCTGTATTCTACACAGGTCATTTGTCCCGTACCTGTACAGTACCGTGGCATTCATATCATCTATTCTCGCGACTTATAAATACAAACTTACCAAACTGGCTGTTAATTCACCTCTCTTCATCAACCATTTTAATGATACCTCACGATCTCGGCATTGTGTAACTGACGTCATATATTGTGCTACTTATATATGCGTCGCTCTATGAATGGACCTCTCTCGTGTGCACACTACAAGTGTGTTTAATCTTTGCAACCACACAGTCAATATGCGTGTAGCACGATATCAGGTTTAATATATATTCGCTATCCCTTGGCACCAAAATTTTAAGACTTTTATGCAAGACATGTAACGTGCAAAAGTATTCATCATTAACGGTATCAACCACTTTTTAACAGTAAAGAAAAGATGTACAGTATGTGGTACAGAATGCTGCGGCATAATGAATGATGAATAGCCACTATCCATTTGATTGGGCCAATCTAACCCCAGGACTTCACATACTCGCGCATATAAAGTAGATAACAACATCGTGCCATACATTATCTGATTATGGCATTCACATTCATCATAATGAGCTTGCTGCACCAATTCATATGAGAAGGGGTAACTTCAGTGCTTTAGTCTCAAACGGTCCTAAACTTGGTAATTGCCGAATCGAATATTACAAAATTACCTGAAGGTAACCTAGCAAAAGTAAATGGGTTGGAATGATTACTCCGTTTGCCACGAAAGGGAATCGCATTGCAGTTAGGGGGTTGTTTTTCAGGTTCCAGGATGCTCAAATGATTGCATTTCGGTTTGTTTGCGTCATTCAAGAAATGATGCCGTACCATTGCAATCACCCTCATCAATTACCATCATGATATTATCTGGTCGTTGGAAACTCATTTTTTCAAACGGTTACTATATTCGTATCAAAACCGCTCGGACAAATAGCGCCGACGAGTAATCTGGTGACCGGCGACTCAGACGGATGCTTTGTTTGTCGTAGTGGGCATTGGAATAAAGTGAATCCTGCCCATACATGACAATTATCCACAACAATCAACGTCGTAATGCAACCGGAATGTTGACAGCTAATTATATAATCGGTAAGTTTAATTACATGTGATGGCTGTTACAAAAACGATGCACCATTGTGCTGCTTAATGCCTCATCATCTGTTAGCAAACGCTCAAAACGTAATCGTTATCAACCAATGGCTGTCACGTCTAGGCATCTGGCATGTATAAGAATGAATTATCCGATTTCCTTGTGACGCCCTTGGTTGTTTGTTTCTTTCCGCACCCATTCGTGGATAAGATAAACACGATGTTAGCTCTTCATTATTTGATGCGATTTAGCGATGTTCACCAAAACAACTGATTTTGGTGGTGTATTTTTAGTATCGACATAAAGAGCGGAATCAGCAGGACTCCCTTGCTTTAACAACCTAATTATCACGTGCATGTCAACGTTGGCCTAAACCAGCACTGATGTTGAGGAACTTATGAGTCCCAACTCCGGTCCCAACTCAACTGCAGGATGTGAAATGGGCTAATGACAGAGATGGCATAACAATAACACACGCAGGTAAAGATATATTAAGCTGCTAATAAAGTAGTATTTGAAAAACAGTCGGCATTTCTTAGCACAGCGCGCCATGTTAAAGGACCGTTGCAGCTTACCATGATCACTAATACTTGCTGTCTAGCATCTCGTTCATAGGGACGATAAAAAAAGTGTTATGCCTCATAAACAATTCCTCTGGGCGATTTCTACCTTGATACACACATATTCACAGCTTGCTTCAATTAGAAGTTTTCTGATTGATAACAGACAAAAAGGCCAAAACATCCAATCATATGTTCGCAACCACCCTCTTGTTGATATTATAGTGCAATCAGCGGTTGGTGTTCATTTTTTATAAGATCTTACAGCCGTTCCTATATCAAGTAATGAGTATCTATTCAACGTTTTGGACGCACTCGTTTCATTTTTATATGCGTGTTTCTAATAAGTTGAAGTAATGGAGAGAACGTACTTCGGCAGGACCGAGCATTCTCACTAAAACGGCTGTGTCACCCTTTCATGTTGATATGAGGTGTAGTACGCAATGCACTATAAACAACATGGCACAAATTAAAATTGCGCGCAAATGACAAGAATTGGCAGCATGATCTCCGCTAAACAAGCGGAATTTGAAACATACTAGAAGGTTGATCTCTGTGTGCGTCTATTTACCATACAAGATGGTATATCGTTAGTGCGTATATGACATAATTAATCCTGTTTAAGTAGCAGTAGCGTAACCAGTGCATCATTATAGGTTATTGGTTGACAATTATTACAATTTTGTCACCAATTTCCCTGGATATATTTTCAAAATATATGTATTGACATTATTCGCGCAACTATGTAACATCTGATTTAGTTATTATGATTATTTTTTATTAATGATGCAATGCAGCAGCTCATCGTCTTATACATGATCCATAGTTTCCCTCTTATATACAGCGCAAATATTCGGTAATGCAGCATATATTCTATGTTATATATCAGGTGCATTGCCTTCCTGGTCTTCCCAAGTGACGGATAACAGTTGCTGATGGACCAGGCCATCCGTTGGCAATAATACCACCATGTTGACACTGTCAAATAAGCATCCTTATTCGGCAAAATAATAAGGGTGATGATGGCTGGTTGTCGTGCAATATGAGAAGCATAAAGCACACATTTTCATTTGCATTTCCGTCCAAATGGGCCAGAACGAGTGCACATCACATTTATGCTGCATGATTACGTACTCTGCAGTGTGCATATGTGGGGGAAGCATATTAGCAAACAGTAGGTGCAGAAACGAAATTGCATGGCTGGCGATATCCAACATTATATTATCCATAGAAAGAAAAACGCTTAAGATAATTCCCTGTTAGTTTAAAACTGCTGTTATGGTGTCACAATCTAAGATTTGCAAAAACGATATTCGCGATGGTTCCCAAGATGATTTACGCCAGGAAATGACAGGTTACTGTCATACCAAGATGCTATGTGACAATTATGTATGTATAAAGATATTCAACGTGTAGTACTATGTTGATCAATTTGAGGAAACACAACGCCACTTTGCAAGCAATAATCATTAATTGATTAGTAGAACAATTATCGAGTTAATTATTTGATGAGCAAATGTAATGCATATCTGCTCTGTCATTGAAGTTGTCTCGTGGTTCATACGGCTATGTCGACCATGTCACTTCAGCAGCTTCAAAGATGCGTATGATATATGCCTTCAAATAATGCTTATAATGACTTCGGAATTATAAATTGTTCTGCTCTATATTGATCAATATACATGCAAATATATATTCCCTTACCCGTCTAACTTGCGTAGGGATTCAGCGACATGCTTATCACACATAACATTAGTTGTCTATGGGCTGCTGAGACAATGCAACACAACAAGACCGTGTCAATAAAGTACTACTTGTATGATATTACTATTTAGCAACTCATGGCACCTATATATATATATAGAGATATATATATATATATATATATATATATATATATAGATATATATAGATATATATATAGAGAGATATATATATATATAGATAGATAGATATATATAGATATATATATATGTATATATATATATATATATATATATAAAATATATATATATCTATGTATACATATATATATAGGTGTATATATATTTCTCTCTCTCTCTCTATATATATAAACATATATACATGTATATATATACATATATATATATAAAATATAATGTTGTATATATATATATATGTATGTATATATCAATATTTATATATGTATATATATAAATATATATATATATATATATATATATACATATATATATATATATATTTATATATATATGTATATATATGTATATATACTACAGATTCGATATGCAGCGCACAGCTCTAACGCGACTGTTACTACCCAACCATTAAAGTACAATGGTACTTCTTATGACATATCTATCAGTTGATGTTGCTTCTTCGTTACCGAATCTTTTAGATGTTAGCATATTTGCTACGCTGCTTTGGTTTACTTATAATTGGAGTAATGGTGTGCCCAGGCAGCCATTGTCGGTGTAATATTAAGAAGTTAAGATGTGGAGACTTAGGATAAGCAAGCATACATGGGCTTAACAGTAGCTATATTACAGGTTTTATTAGGTTTGTCGAGGCTGGGAGTCTTATACATGAGTGAGTTTTAGTTTTAGCTCGCTTATGACGCTGTTGATTTGTGTGCAACTTGACGTGTATAAGTACACATGTCCGAGCGTACATGTCTGTCGCTCATGGCAAAGCAACCGCATGGCCTGACGTTCATACCTAGGTACAAATGCCCTCTGCTCTTGCTCTCCTAATAGACAATCTCTATATCAATTTTTAGATTGGCTATACAATTTGCAGCCTGTCAAATCTTATGGGGAATTACAACCTTACACTAGCACAATATGTGGCATTTTGCAGGTTTTGCTGGGTATTATTTATCTTACATATACTATGATTTTTAAATAACTAAGGCCGGATACTGTTCATTGATCGATACAATACCAAACTGTTCACCTAGTGCATAATGCTCGCACACAGCTGCTATCAGCTCAAGTCTTACTAAAATGCGTAAATAATTACAGGCCTTGTAATGAACACCATTACTGTCGGTTGAGTGCTACTACCGGCGTCAAGGTCTCCAAGGGAGCTTCGCTCGTATCTGACGCCACTATAATGCAAAAGGTATAAACCATAGACTTTTTTACTTCTGCATTGTTTTCGCGCCACATATTCGCATAACGCGTGACATTCTGACGGTACAGTGGGCTTGACGTGCAGCGCAAGCTTCCTAGCCAGTAGTTTCTTCAGTCCATACGTCGCAGTCATCTTAACCATCCATCGTCTTTAAAGTGGCATTTGCTGGCAGTAATAAAGCTAAGTATTGCTTTTATTTATAACAGCTTACCTCAAAGAGGTTGTTTAATGTAGCCCAATATCGACTTCGTAGCGACGCCTTGGAGAATCGCT
>CM067350.1:60748140-60869464 GCA_034190875.2 Urechis unicinctus
AGTACCTTTTGCTTCTTCATTATTTGTATATTGTCACCTACTCCATAAGTAGTTGTCCAGACTTATACATTTACCTTTTTATAAGTATAAAGGTTTTTGCGAAGGAGGCAAGGTAATCATGTGAATTTAGCAGTATCTTCAGCAGTCGTGTGGTGTTGCAGTTTCCAAAGGCAGTAATGAGCAAGGGAAATGATCTGGTTTTTACACTCTGCAGGTATGTATAGTCATGTAGTGATATGCTACCCCGAATTCGAAAGACAACCGACACTTTCAGCTCTTCTTGTATTCCGCAAGAGAGTAATTAAAGTAATGTAGAGGTCGTTATGTCTGTAGGCCCGGCGAAAGGAAGTATATAGATGCATTGGACAGTAACTAAAGGTGAATACGATTGACGAAGCTTTTAACATTCATGATATTGTTTCACCAGTTGCTACTTGCAGCAAACAATTTTTTTCAAATCCACCTCAGACTTATCATCCGTAGTAATGCAAGATAACGGGAAATTCAATACTGTCTGAAGGTCTATAGTGACATTACATTGCAGCGTGTGTCGTGTCAGTCTATTGAAGGATATGCTTACACTATTTGTTAAGCTAAGCGATCTATGCGCGCAGCGCCGGGAGCGAGCAATTACCATGAACACGCCTAATCAACATCCAGCTCCGCTATTGCCAATACAGTAAAATGAAAACCTACCGGAGAAGCTATTCATCTCCCTCTCGCGCTGTACTATAAATCATTCAGTTCACATCCACACCATCTCCCCCAACACACCCAACCTACATCTATTACACTGCCTCACACCCAAAATTGTCCTTGGTATTACACCGCTTCAGAGACTCGTCATAATACAGGAGCAAATGAGCTATATTAGACTGTCACACGTCCGGCAAGCGCGAAATTGAACGCCGCACAGTGAAGGTCGATACACGGATGCATTGTCGGACATTGATTGAGCTGTCATTTATCAGGATATGCAGATAAGATAAATATATTTGAAAGCAATCATCCGCATATATGAAAATAATTGGTGCTAGACTTGTTTCATTATTGGTTGCCAAATGACACGCTGACACTGCATGCACAAAATAAGTGTTGGGAATCCTTGATGGTAGTTATACTATCTATTGAATAAAATCTCTCCTCGGGATTAGCGCTGTATCAGATTCGGCGGCAAATGCGAATGCAACTCATCACAGCGAGAGCCCGCGACGACACTCCTGCCTCTTAGTAATTCTTATCAGTTGTCGTGGTATCTAGGGAGCGGTGTACTTGGTGAAACAAATTACCGCGCATTGGCTGACAACGGGAGATGTAAGGTTTTGAAAAACAGCAAAGCTCGCGGCCTTAAAAAGCCCTTACGTAGCTCGTTCTTATATTACGGGAGACGGGGTTAAATTTCGCTTTCCCCCAGTAAGTCACATAGGTCCGCGGTATGTTTAAGATCGCGCCTGTCGGCAGTTTCGCGGGCAGCATCGGATGTGTGCGTAATTACCCGAGGTTCGTCCATCATGTGTATCTGAGGACTTTGGCGTAATCATCCGAGGTTTTGTCCATCACATGTTACATAGGACATGAGTGTAACGCATAACGCATCGTACCGGAGTGTATATTATGTCATATTTTAATGTATTGTATTGAATAACTCAATAATAGAAGATGGACCGTTGCCTAAAGGTTCGAAAAAGGTGTGTTGAGCAAGGAGACCAAGGCATGTTGTCTCACGGGACATGTAGTGGCCTGGTCAGTGAGGAGAGTGTAATGGGCGAGGCTGGAGGGGATATTGGACGACAGGGTGTGGAGTACACATGCGGCGACTGCGGTGGGGTGGGGCGGATGGACGTTGACACGTAGTTCCCTCGTGGATTTGGGTAATTGAGGTTTACAATTTTATATCAGCTGGTGGGGGTTATTCCATAAATCTCATGACTTATTTAGTCACGTTATGATGATGGGTAGTAGTCATGTTCAGCTGCCCTTGTGGTAAACAAGCAGAATCCGTTCATCTACCGTTTCGCGATTGTTGCCAGCTGAAAATTTGATTCCCCCCTGTTTATATTCCACTTGTACCTTCTGGTCTCGTTATTCAGTTGTAGCTCACATGAAAACTGTAACACACATAAGCATGTTTATCAATTAGGCGAAGCCATGACTAACGGCTTTTGAAACACCATGCTCATCTCCCCTTGATTTTATTTTGTGCCGTAAAACTGTCATACAAAGGGCCGGCTATTCTTGCAGCTGATGAATTTTACCGCCAATTTAACTTATACCTTATTTTGGTTATCTTGGGTCCTTCTACCTGTTACCAAATGTATTGTCAGTTATTTTTAGATTTAAAGCAGGGACATTTGTCGTAACACCAGTATCTAAATTAATATATTTAATCATACTGTGGACGAAATGAGGCATTTGGCAAAACTTACACAAGACATTGAGGAGTTGGATGAGCATTGTTCCCATGTCATTATCCTTGGCCAGCTCGGCCGAGACCGAGTAAAAGCATTAGGGTAGCAGTCTTTGTCATTGTATCATGTCTATTATGTGTGCGTCGATTGACTTGGCCCAGTAGAGCCATCGATTTAAGCAACCTGATTATCATGCTCGACGACCAATCAAAGTTTGCGCGATTAGAATGTTAAAGGGCGCCAGTGGAGCTTATCCATTCAGGCCGGACTATTTCATGGATAATGACTTCACTATTGGCTCCCTTCAATAACCCATAACTATGGTAGTGCTGTTGCGTAACGATCAACATCGCATAAATTCAATTGTGTTTGTAGTTATCAGTTAGGTAGAGAGTTTAATTGCAAATAAGGACCAGCCTGTAAGGGGATTCCCTGTCTGTATATAATTAACCCCTCTTTGCTACAGTGTTTGAAGACATCGATTCATGATTGGCAGTCACGATCGGGGCACTTGTCCTACATAATAGAAGTAGTATAGAATGTGGCGGTTCTGGCGAAGCGGGTTACGATTCTCGGACCACCCTAGGTTTTGGCCCGATTTGCACATTCTACAGGCCCACTAAATATATATCCAACCCGCTGCAAGGCTACTGAATTGGATACAACACCACAGCCAGCCAACAGGGAAACCCCCACCGCCAGGGGAATCCCCAACACCACCACCGCCAGCCTGCAGGGAAATCCCCATCTCCAGGGGTATCCCCGAAACCACCAAGACAGATGCCGACATAGATAGATTTGTACACAGATAGTTTTTCTCCAGAGCAACCAACAGCAGGATACAGTCTTGTACACATAGGCAGATCTACCAAGGGTCGCAATAGTCTGTATACCTACATGGTACCGTGTTTTCGGTTATTTTTTTGCCCATTTGAACCAACAAGCCTCCCAGCATGTTCTCTCTTTGGCCTTGTCTCCATTCGGGCCAACTAGCCTTTCATCCAAACATTGTCTATACAAGGGCTATCTCGCCTCCCAGAATTTGACAACTTTTTGCAAACAACCTGGCAGTTGCGTTTGGGCAATATAGGTAGCCAAAGTACACTCCATTTGAATATATGCAGTCGAAAAAGAATACAATATGTATGCCCACGATACACCAACTCGAGCAATGATGGAAAGCATATCGCTACAACAAATGGGCATTCGAGCAAGCATGTCGTTGTCTGCACACCTCCTACTAGAAAAAACATACGGCAGCAAGCTGGTACCAATATAGCGAAAGTGTACTATTTAGCGGACAACAAAGAGAGAACCCACTTGCGACCCCTATCTGGCCTCACAGCATTTGCAGACGATGTGTATGTGTTCGGGTATTTGCAAAAGTGCGATTATACCTCCTTTTGATGCAAAGCACTCTGAACGAGCGGAGAGAATGGAATAGCGGAAAAGTGGTATCCAAAATCTCTATGCCCGATAGGGAGACAATTGACAAGGATATTCCCTTCCTGCACATTGCACTGCAACACACCGTCGTCCTGTCTGGAAGTGGTGTAGGAGGAACCATACGCAATACACTCGACCGAATCAAAAAAGATACCGACTAGCAATTCAAAGTGGCCTGGAAAGCTCTATATCCCGAGGAAGAACCAAAAGAAATATTTGTGGCCAATATAGCAGTGTCCGAAGTTCCAAAGGATATTTTGCAGACGAGGCTCTCATCGTTCTAATGACACCACCTAGCACACGGATATATCATCTATTCGATCGACTATACGCAAGACTACTCTGGAATAATCGGTAGGGCCAAACTAGTCTCCTACCTAGTGGTCACCAGACACTGTATACTTCAAAAGAAGATAGTGTGCATTTCCCACTTGTGTACGAGTTCGAGTCATATTTCCTGTATAGGTTACAACATACAGAAACATTACGTATGAAATATAACATCTTAGCATCTTTTGCGTCTCTCTATAAACCGTCAATTAACACGGATTGACTTGTCGACTAGAAAAGTGACTCGGATTATGAGGGCTTGATAACGAAACATGTATTACATCATGTGTTCATCAGGTTCGTTCCGTTTATAAGATAAGAATGCAGTGCAAGGCGCGCGAGATCTTTGTGTATCACATGGCGCTTGCATTTTGAAATTCTAGCGCAAGATCAAAATAAGGCCCACTGTGGGGAAAACCTGGTTCCCCAGAGACCAGCGCTTGTAATTGCTGGGCTGTGACTAGTCATATATGCATCAGATTGTAAATATCGACTACTGGCGTAATTTCTGCTGGTTGAAAGGCGTGAGCACTCAACTGGATATTAATGAACATTTTCTAATCCTCGTCTCGGCGAATACCAGTTTGAAATAGGTACAGAGTGCTTTAACAAAACGCAGTGTTACGTCAGACAGGCAGGTAGCCATGCAATGTGACAGACAAAATGAATACAGCAACAAAGGGATAATATTTGATTTCGATGAGTTGACACGCACCATCAATTTCAGAACTGGCATACAATTGAACTTAAACACGCAACAACTCAACATTTTCCTGCTCGTCTCCGCTTTGAGGTAATGCCTTACCAGCCTTAGCCACACCTGCTTTTAATTAATCACAAGTTGGTCCGTGAGTCCAACTGCCTCTCATAACCTAGCAATGTGTCTTATGAAATTTGAGAGTACATATATGATATATATATATATATATATATATATATATATATATATATATATATATATATATATATATATATATATATACATATATGTGTATGTACATATACTATATATATACGCATATATATATATATATATATATATATCATATAAATATATATACATACACAATCTATTTATGTATATATATATGATCTATATATATATATATATATATATATGATATATATATATATATATATATATATCAATATACATGATATATGTGTATGTACATAACATATATCTATATATATATATATATATATATATATATATATATATATATATATATATATATATATATATATATATATATATATATATATATATATATATATATATATATATATATATAGAGAGAGAGAGAGAGAGAGAGAGAGAGAGAGAGAGAGAGAGAGAGAGAGAGAGAGAGAGAGAGAGAGAGATCTACTTACACATGTTTACATGCAACCATTTCCCAATGATTTGTAAGTTGATAATATAAAGTATATTCTGGCAGCGCCCGTCTATTTTGATCCTGCTAGCAGTAACACGTTTGCCCAGATTTCCACAAGGGATCACCCTTTCGCCCGCCAGCTTTGACGCCAGTCAGATCATTATATCCGCTATGTCACCCACTTGTCATTCAGCTCAGTAAAAAGATCCGCTACGTCGGTCACTGCCCACCAAAGTCCATTCCACGGGCTTGACGCACTACTTCTTTCAGAAAATGTGGCTTAAGCAGCTTCAGTCCAATTTGACGTGTGTGGGTTTTGGCACAAATTAATGAGAATTGCATGAACTACTTTATTACAAATGACAGTACTCACCGTCTTCCACTTTTTTGTACCTTGCTATTGCAGTTGAATTACTAAATGCCGTTGTGATCAAAAGGTAATTGCAATGACATGTGGTCAATACATAACTTAGTAACTGATTTACATTAATGGACCACGATATCAGCCTGTCGTTTCTCTCGGAGCGCCGCTCATTTGGCTTCATGGTTCTTAGTGGGATATGCATTATATATTATGAGACTTTCACGGCTGCAGAGATCGTTTTACTCCGTAGAGAAGTCGAGTTGAGATAGGAGTACATCTTGTTTTATTGTATAGCAGAGGCATCAGGCGAGTTTCTCTCTGAATGTTCGGCCAAATAAACATTTGACGGATATGGGTTTGATGGCACTACTTGTTTTAAAGAATACGTTCTCGTTGTATTGATTGTCTACTTAAGGTATCAATTTCGTTCAAATATTATTGTTATTATTATTATTAGATGTTTTTATGATTACTTCAAAGTTTTTGTGAGTAACTAGTGAATATCTGGGACTATTTGTTTTCATTTATGTAATTTTGGCAGCACAACTGGGATGTTACCAGTCCAGCCTTCTTTCTATGTACCAGGTATTGTTACACCATCAGTTTCTGCACCAAAACCTGCTATCGGAGCTCAAGGCTTTGCTGTCCTCATGTCTGCTCCAAACTGTGGAAGCAACGTATCCACAACATCTGTCAATCCATCGTGTAATACATCTGGCTATGTGCCTCACGGTGACTCACATCCAGCCCATCCATTGGAGATGCCTCAAAGCCTCGCATACGGCTCCTGCAAGTTTCCTTGTCTCCCAACTTATCCACCAATGATGCCGCCGTGGGGTGAATATCATTTGGGTTACCCTTTATCCCCATCCCCACATGGTTACCAACCACCTTCGTTGTGGATGGGATATACTAAGGTGTAAAGAAACGGATGTCAAGACAAGGAGTTGCTTCAGAGAATGGTGTCACCAGGGTTAATTGGTTAATGGGCTAAGTCTACAAACTCTCCAGAATGATATTGGGACAAGTTCTCTATCTGAACCTGTTGTGCCAGAGAGACGTTAAATGAAACCGGTGACTTAAATGGATAATTGATTCCATCTCCATTCAGGATTCATAGTAGGTTTGACAAACCTAAGCAGCCAGCTACTTACGATGGGAAGACTAGTTTTGGTGACTACCTGATTCATTTTGCATTGGTTTGGAGGCGGAATCAATAGTCTGACGACATTAAAGCTGCAGAGCAGGTAACAACATTTAGGGGTCAAACATTGAGTGTGCTAAGTGATCTAGATCCTGCGGAGAGAAAATAATTTGCTGTGTTAATGGGACCACAACCTTAAAGTTTTCATATTCCAGGCCAAGCTACACAGACCTTGAAGATGCTCTTAAAGCAGCCTTAGAGTACGAGGCTTTTGACGTCTTGGGAAATCAAATCATGCGACGGCTCCAACTGGGGAGTACCATTTGTCGTTGGTGATAAAGTTGGTGCTCGACAAAATCCAACCAGAAGGAGAAAATGTAATTACTGTTGCAAAGAAGGTCACTTCATGGCCAAGTCCTCCAGCTTATATTCTGGAAGATCCTCTAACTGGTTATTGCAGTCTGAAAAGTAAGCGTTGCTGAGACTGAGGGCCATGTCCCAGCAGATAAACTTTGTCTGAGATGGTTTATTCCTCTCGTCTGACTTTTTTGTCGTAAATGTTGATTTACTCGTGGATTCAGGTTTTACTTTGACAGTGATCCATCCAGACAAGTATTGGCAAATACCAACCAAGGATCGCCCTGCTTTGGAATCTAAGCAGAGTCATATTAAGTAGGCCAATGGGGAGCCTCTTGTCTCGTATGGGATAGTTGTGGGGACATTAACATTTGGAAAACAACTTATGGACCATGAAATTGTTGTTGCTGATGTAGAAGCAGGGGGTATGTTGGGGATGCACTTAATAAGAAAACATGGTGGTATTTTGGATGCAAAACAGGGCATATTGGCTTATGGGGCTTATATACACCACGGTTTTGCGGAGTTAGAGGAACCTCGCATTTATCGAGTTGTTGCAAGAGACACAGTTGTTGTTCAACCCAAGAGTGAGACGATAGTGTCAGGGCTAGTTGAATGTCCTGCTCTGAAAGATGCTGTATGAGAACCCTCTAAACAGTTCTTATAAAGTATAGTGGTCAATCCCAGCATATCTGATTTTCCTGTAAAGGTTATGAATCCAAAAATGACTGTTCAGAGAATATTTGTGTGGGTTTGAAGGTTTGCCCGTAAGGTCCAAAGATGATGTTGGCCGAACGAACTGATTAAACACACAATTGATACTGACCTCCAGTTAAATAACAACCACGTTGAATAGCCATTTTTCTGCGACCAGAAGCTGCGAAAGAGATTCAGAGGATGTTGGACGAAGGTGATATTGAACCTTCTTGTAGTCCTTCGGCCTCTACTGTGGTCCTGGTAAGGAAAAACGATAACACTCTGGATTGCCGTACGCGACAACCAAGGATAGTTATCCCATACCAAGAATCGACGATTCCTCGATTTGTTGGGTTGTACCAACTTCTTCTCTACACTCGATCTTCAATTACGCTATTGACAGGTTGAAATTAATCCGAGAGAATAAGAGAAAACTGCTTATCGAACTCATGGCGGCCTATGGCAGTTCACTTGGCCTAGTTTCTGCACCAGCCAACTTATAGAGGCTAATGGAGCAGGTTCTTGCAGGGCTCCACTGAAAAACTTCTCGTGTTTATCTTGACGACATTATCATCTCCTATGACACCTTTAAAAAACCATATGGGGGACATGTGTAATGTTCTGGGCCGAATATAGCAGGCTGGACTAAAGATTGCTCCAGCAAAACTTCAACTCTTCCAGCAAGTAGTCGTGTACCTAGGGCATATTGTGTCCAACCGAGGTATTGGGCCTCAACCGCAAAATGTGACAGATTTCAGAAGCTTCTTTGGTCTTTGTTCTTACTACCGCAAGTTCGTCAAAGGCTATGCAGACATTGCCAGACCACTTCATATGTTGACAGAAATTGGCAGACCGTTCGTTTGGACCACTGGGTGTCAGGAACCATTTGCAAGACTAACGGCCAAATTGTGTGATTCGCCTGTGTTGAGCTATCCATCCTTCCAGGGTCAGTTGATACTTGAAAATGACGCTAGAAACAATGCTATGGGTGCAGTATTGTCTCAGAGGTAAAATGGTTTTGCACGAGTTTTCGCCTATTACAGTCGTTGCTTCACAAAGGAGGTAAGACGATATTGGTTCATCCGCATAGTATTTCTGGCTGCCGTTACTGCTCTTAAGCACTTCCACCACGATGTATATGGCCAATATGCATTAGATCGTTCGGACCATGGGGCATAGAGATGGCTGGGAAATTTCCGTAGCCCAAAATGCCAAATGGCACGCTGGCTAGAGATGTTGCGAACCTATGACATTTAGATAGTGCATAGGGCAGGAAGTTCCCACAGAAATGCTGATGGGCTATCACAAAGGCTATGTACGAATTGTAATCACTATGAAAACAAGGACGCTTCACTCAAATTATACGCTGATTGTGCCCTTAAGACTACCATTGCCACTGTCAGTGTGGTATAACTGCAATCCCGAAGTCCAACCGATACAAACAATATAGTACACCAATCAAAGGAAAAGAACAATCAGACAAATTGGTTTGAGTCACGGTAGTTACAATTGGTCAGTGGCAATCAGAAGACAGACATTCGGCTGGTCGTTGAGTGGAAGCATGATGGGGAGCGGCCCCCATAGAATCCTGTTCAGGATCAGGGTCCTCAGACGAAGGGGTGATGGGTTTTGTACAATGAGCTGGAAGTTCATGAGCTCATACTCTACTGGAGCTCTACTACTGATGGGAAATCTCGTCTGAGGCCTGTAACCCCGTCAACGCTTAGAAAGGAGGCACTCACCTTGTTGGATTCTAATCAAAGTGGTGGGAATATGGGGATTAAGAGGATATTGTCCAAATTTGAGGACAAGTTTGGTTGGCCTGGCATACGCAGTGATGTAGAAAGGTGGTGCCAGGAATGTATACCCTGTCAAGAAAGGAAGCCCCGAACAGACTGTCGCCATGCACCATTTGTTCAAAGCTCCTCGGGTGCTCCTTTGGAAAGGATTGCAGTTGACATTTTAAGCATACCAGTACAGACAACAAGTGGAAATACTTGTATCTTAGTCGTGACGGACTACTTTGCCAAGTGGACAGAGGCTCTTACAGTGGCATACGTGCATGTGACAGATGTGTTTTGTCTATTTGGTCGTCCATTCAGATCATGGACCAAAATTCCAGTCAATGCTTACCCGTGAAGTCTGTAATCTTTTATATATCAGTGAGACAAGACGACACCCTACTTTCCACAGTCCGATGGTAAGGTGGAAAGGTTTAATCGGACAATGTTGGCTATGTTAGCTAAACTATGTGAGGAGGTCCAAGATGACTTGTATGACCATATTCCGTATGTCCTGAGTGCATATCGGTCAACAGCTCACGAGAGTAGTAACTGTAGCCAGAACTTATTAATATTTAGTCGAGAGATAACTATGCCAATTGATCTTATGTTCACCCCTTCCGAATGAGGACAACAACCCCATTTTTTTCAGTCGTATATATCGAGTGGGTCAAGAAAGCTCACCAAATCAATCATGAAAGGGCTAGACTACATCTGTGCAAGGCTGCTCGGAGGCAGAAATCGGAATATAACAAACGAGGAGGAGTTAGCGATAGAGATTGGTGACTGGGACTTTCGGTATCACTCTGCGTCTCTGGTGGGGAACAAGTTGGTATCACCCTACAAAGGCCCATATTTGGTGGCGCCAGTCCAACGCTGGGACTTTCACTCTTTAGCAGGCTAAAACTAAAACGGTCCATGTAAACGATGTTAAGAAGTTCCATGGACGTGACATGCAGGCTTCTTCTATATATATATATATATATATATATATATATATATATATATATATATAGATATATATATATATATATATATATATATATATATATATATATATATATATATATATATATATATATATATATATATATATATATATATAACATCCTTTGATCCTTTGATGTTTTTACTGTTTATATTATGCTATTATTTGAATATCGCGGATTATTTAATAATGTTAGTAATTCGATGGCAGTAAGGACCCAAACCTTTTCGTTATATACATGTAGATATATATATATATAGATATATATATAGATAGATAGAGATATATATAGAGATATAGAGAAAGAGAGGGAGAGATATATATAGAGAGAGAGATATAGAGAGAGAGAGAGAGAGAGAGAGAGAGAGAGAGAGAGAGAGAGAGATAGATAGAGAGAGAGAGAGATAGAGAGAGAGAGAGAGATCTCTCTCTCTCATATATCTAGAGAGAGAGATAGATCTCTCTATATAGAGAGATAGATCTCTCTAGAGAGATATATATCTCTCTCTATATATATCTATATATATATCTCTCTATATATATATCTAGTATAATCTATATATATATATAGATCTATCTCTATATATATATATATATATCTCTATATATATATATATCTAGATATCTCTCTCTCTCTCTCTCTCTCTCTCTCTCTATCTCTATCTCTCTATCTATCTCTATATATATATATATATATATATATATATATATCTATATATATATATACATGTATATAACAAAAAGGTTTGGGTCCTTACTGCCATCGAATTACTAACATTATTAAATAAGCCGCGATATTCAAATAATAGCATAATATAAACAGTAAAAACATCAAAGGATCTTATATAGTTAAAGCGCAAATGGTTGTATGGGTTTGCCACAAGCACGCCTTTTCTCATCTAGATGCACGTGCAGGTGCAATCCGACCACTTCTGAGATCGAGCATATATGCACGCACGCATGCCGTGTTGACGTAAAATCGGCCAGTTGTGAGACCATATATACTAACACGCATATATTGACGTAATTATAATAGGTGTCGGCTGTCGTGCTGCCGCCGATATAGCACAGCGGCCTCCAAGGCAGCTTCGCTCAAAGCAGACATATGATACATATTGTAATTCTGCATATTCAACAGCCATATGTAATCGCATTGAGGGTCATTATGGCAGTAGAGCTGGCGTGTGGTTGCGCGCATACACGGTAGCTATCAGCACCATCAGTCCATGCACCCACTTTTGAGAAACAATAGTCGTTATTATGTCGGAGCGAACATCTGACAAATTGCTAGCAGTAAGCATTCGCATGATTTTGTCCAATTAATTATCTTCAGCGAACAGTTTAACGAAGGCGAGTAGCGACGGACGACGCTTGGAGAATAACTGACGCAGCTTATAACAGTTGGAGATGCCGTGCATTAATCATCATGCGACTCCAATTACGGAGATCGACAGACTTATTTAGTAGGACTCAACCACGTCATACAACTAGTCACTTACTCTTCCAGAGTAAACGCAATATGTATAACGCTGACAATGCACATCTGCTCCTGTAGATATCTCTAGCCTCGATTCCTGTCTCGAATCCTCGGAAATCGCACTTGGCTTTGTTTTCCATATGTTGAAGGGGAAACGAATGACAGCGCCAAAAAACCCCATCTTTCTTTGATAAAGAGCTACGTTTTAGGCATACAACACAATGCTTGGATTCCGGTAGCAATGATGGAAGAGGTGATTATTTCCAATCTCCAGGTGACTGGCAATCGACCCTCATATACACACAGTATAACAAGCAGTGGTACACAGATGAGCGAATAGTCAAATACTCTTAGCTGTTTATTCTTCATTATGGTAAACACACCAATGCGTGGTTACAGTATTTTAATCTACACCGATGCAACTTCTGTAGTAGGCAAAATGATGTATCCCATTTAGAAAACTCTGTCTATAGGAATGCTCTGAATTACCATGACTTCAATTTAATATTGTAGGTAGTTGACTGTAGATGGCAGAGTTATTTTCGGGAGCGGTCCGTAATGTGCGTCTGCAACTGGTCGAGGAGGTCAAGAAGAAGAGTCACACATATATCAGATATCGCCCCACCACTCAGTACTTGGCATTGGTGATGCCGTCATAATAGCTCTATCGAATCATTCATTGTTGCTGTAATCGAAATATTACATGGGTCTTGATATTCAAACATAACTTATGTGCCAAACACAGTTATGCTTGCATAAAACTTTGGTTACCTATTTTACACATCGCTGTTGGGGACGATCTTGTCAAACTATTGATGAAGTGTGAATGAATATTGTATGTCGTGAACAAAATGTTCGTTTTCCCGTGAGAGCATTTCAGTCGGCTGTTTAAATCAAATGCCGGCTTGTATTTAAGCTGATGAGTTGTAGCGACTTCATTACTATGGAATTATTTGACAGTTCTGGGGTTGTCTGTTCGATGCGTGAGCTATATTGTCACGTCAGCTACTTAAGGATGCAAAAGGAAGAGGGGTTTTGCGCGAGAGGATCTATCAAATGTATCGTCAGAGGCGAGTCAGGCGCCTCACAAACTGCTAATATAATCGTTCTCATCAACCAAATGTGTCTTTTAAAACAACTCACATTGAATAATCTGTGTGTACCAAATGTGCACTGAAGTCATTGTTATCTAGTCAAACGGTACATACGATATGACAGTAATACTGAGACAACTAGTTGCTTCATATCAGGCCTGGGCTCCACTAGAAGGCGTCCGACGACACACATGTATTGGCCTTTCCTGACGAATAACATGATACATCAAAGTGGATAAGGTTGCTCTGACAACATATAATGCAAATGTTGGGAATAATTGCCCCTTGTTTTCTCAGCGAAGCTATCACATTTGTATTGTAGCTTTTTTTACACTGCACCATCGTAATAATAAAGACAGTAATGCCATGAGCCTATATCTGAGCTTGAGTTTGTGAGGACCCCCAGAAGGCCTCAGTCTCTATCTTCGTCAAATATATGGCGCAGCAATATTATGTGATTCCATCCTACCATCAGGTGATGCCATCTCAGCACGAATATAAGACACACGCACACACAAATAAGACATTTTTTAAACGACAAATGCATATATATATATATATATATATATATATATATATATATATATATATATATATATATATATATAGATATATATATATATATATATATATATATATATATATATATATATATATATATATATATATATATATATATCTATATATATATATATATATATATATATATATATATCTATATATATATATATATATATATATATATATATATATATATATATATATATATATATATATATATATATATATATCTAAAACTAATAGCGTGATAACCTGCAAGTATTGCTGAAATTGCCGGTCCTCTGTCGCAAACACACTACAGCAAATTTGCTTATTAGCTGATCACTTAAAGACAGTACCTTGCAACTCTATACGGCAACGTAAGGTTAAACAATCGTGGCTGCCACCCGAGGCTTTGAAAGGCCATTCAGATGACACGCTAGAACGTCGTTTGGTGAACGATTTTTAGATCTAAAATATCCGAGCGACTAGTAAAAAGCAACCTTTCACCGACGAGTTATAACTTCGTAATCGATAATATTGACTGTAATTTCAGCGAAATTCATCTAATACAATTGAAGCAATAATTCTACACATTCAGAAACATGTAAGTTAATGCAAAAACGGCACGGTCGACAAAGTTGTGAATTAATATGTGATAGCGATGCTTACTGCATCTGGAATGGCGAGCGACTAGTAAAAAGCAACCTTTCACCGACGAGTTATAACTTCATAATCGATAATATTGACTGTAATTTCAGCGAAATTCATTTAATACAATTGAAGCTATAAATCTACACATTCTGAAACATGTAAGTTGATGCAAAAACGGCACGGTCGACAAAGTTGTGAATTAATATGTAATAGCGATGCTTACTGCATCTGGACAGGCGCACTAGATTATTCATTCAAAACTTGATGAGCGCAAAATATTCTTTATCGATGTGCTAAAAATAAGTAATTTTCCTACAATGGACAAGTTGATTTTCTCGGCAACTATCAAGAACCGCTCTTTGTGCTGCTTTCGTACGATCATATTTTATACGTCGTTTGGTTGCAAAGAAACACAGAGAAACAAGGGCAATGATCTTCATGTTGCGAGCTTTGATGCGTAAAAGATGACGCACATTGACAATGGTGCCCCCCCCCCCCCTGCCTGATGCTACACTCACACATGCGTGATTTGGGTAGCACAGTTATCAGTCAACTAATAGATACCGCCATCGTGTCGCTTTGTAGCACTAGCAATCTATCGGTATAAGTTAGTTACCATATTCTTACCATATTGACGAGGCTGTACGAACCTTACTATGATGCTGCACTTCTGTGAGGGTCTTATGATTCACGCCCTGTTCCAAGGATACCACAAATATGCATCTCTAAGGCTTCTATTTTCTGTACGAATTTTATGGCTGCTCCTTTGGCTTTCAGCAGCTCTTTAACTATCATGCATCTTCAAATAACGGTCACGCCATTTAAAACGATCGATGACCGATAGTAGGAAGCAAACGAATGAGTATCCTATGGGATTCACAAACACGATTAACATTGTGAAATGTGGCTTTATGGTATATTATTGATGCATCATTCACTCACATCATGGGTGAATAACTTTGGCGAAAGTGCCCTTCCAGCGTACTGCCATTGCAACCTTTGAGTTGGTGAGTCAATATTTCTAGTTATCCACTACTTTAAAGATTACGCTAGGCTTATAGATACCACCACCGTGTCGTGTCGCACTATTAATTCATCTGCACCACTTAATAACCATTTGTCTACCAAATTGATCTTTGGGACGATGGCTATCTTAGCCAAACTGTTTCAAGGAAATCATAAATATTTTTAAAACCGGGTATTTTGATAACAGTCGCGAAGTCTCGACTCAAGATGCTAAACACACATCCACCACCCCCTTCCTTTGCGTGCGCAGAAGGCTTCCTAAAGATCCTCGTTCATAAGTTAAATATGTCTCACTTAGGCTTCTATTCTCTGAACGCTTTATATGGTTCATGCAGCAGTTCTTTGGCTCTCATGCATCTTCATACAAAGTGCTAATTGGGGACCATGGCATTTGCTACGATCGATTGTTCGATAGTCAGAAGCAAATTGCTTATGACCATATTGAAATACCCACGTATTGCTTTGTTCCCTTGGATGAATATCATATGAGATACAGTCACACAATAATCACTCAGCAAAATGTTGTGAAACGTGGCGTATTTATATAGCCTTATTCAAACACTTAATGGGTGCCAAAAGTGCCCCTGCAACACACCTCCATTGCAACTCTAAGAACTTATTCATAGATGACGAGCAGTGATTATAGTTATCAACAACAGTAATGTAAGGTAAACATATTCCGTCAAATATTCAACTTAACTACCTTACAAAGAGTATACTTGCCTGCCTTTTCTTTACTTCACATAGCATTGAAGCTTACCAATAAACAATCTTTGGGTAGTGGTCCTTAAATTTCATTCTTTGCCCCTGTTGTCGAACAGTACTAAAATTAATTTTATAATGTACCTCCCTTTGAAATAAAGGTGCCTTAACTAGCACGACTTCAATGTTTCTCTGCGGCAATTATCATCTCAATGGCAAGTTGTATCATATTTTAACACCCAAACGCTTGCGTCAGGCTGTGGCTGATTGTGTCAGTGCAACCGATGATGTTGGATATATACATCGATCTATATATATCCTTCAACACTGTTCACTACAAACTAGTCGGTGAATAACGTTAGGCTCGCTCCAACATATTGAATAAATCGCGGATTATTTGGCTGTTTGGCGCTCAGTAAATGCCCAGACAATGCTAGGATTAATCAGCCCGCTGCAAGATGCATCTAATAACTGCGATGTAACCTTCGAATCGATCAACCAAGATGCGATTTGTAGGATCATACGTAAATCAATTTGCTACACAGTTAGCAGTGAGCGAATTGCAATCATAGGGCTCCCGTAATTTTGAGCATCCGATACGTATAAGTCTGATGCAGTAAAATACCGAATTCAAAGCTTTTCGAGTAATGTTCAATTTTGTTAATATGCACCCTCATCAGTTGCCGTGTGATCGTGTTCAATAAATGTAGCTGTCCAATTAAGATGCGGATCATCCACTGCGAGGAGATGAGCTAGAGTATCGTGGTCAACCTCTAACCCCCCTCCCCCCACCCCCCTTCTTTGTTGACGGTCTATTCTGCTGCGTAATAATCCAATTTGCGGGTAACTGGGGCTTATGTAGACTTGTTTAATACACCATTGGATGGTTTGCTCCGCACCAACGATTAAATTTGTGGATGTAGCTGATCAACTCGTAGTCGCTACTGCTAGCCTGACGGCTTTCATGTACAGCGTAAGAACTCAACTCACCCGAAGCGCACTCCTTTCGGGTTTATGACTAACGTACCCATTAACATTTTGCAGTTGTACAATACTTCCCGATTATGACGATGCACATACTCACCGTAATCATCACTAACTCCGTTGTTATCATTCTTATCTTGTTTATCGTTATAATAACATCCATCATGCACCATAATCTGACAGATGTAGAACGTAACTTTACGCCGAATGGTTTTGGACGCTTCAGTCCTATGAGACGTGCTGTAGTGGCTGATCCTAGTGTATTAGGAATACAGCCTACCATTTAAGCTTTTGTTCCCCTGCGTATTTACAACCATATCATGTTTTCATATGTGATTGAATGATATTTGGCCTTGGATATACTGATTAATTGCTTCTAGTAGTCACATTGCTGCAATTGCTTGTAATCTGATGCTTAAATTAGCAGCTGCTAGTAATGCTGTTATTTGCATAATGAATGCTAACCTCTTTATCGTTATTGATGGAGGATTTTGACGAATCTTGTCGTGCTCGTGACTTTACTCTTGATGTAATCGGTTCCAAACGGGCCGTGGTGTGAGCTTATATGTAGGGCATTTAGCGAATTGCAGGGCTGCTTGTATATTCATGTAAACTTGATAATGGAAAAACATCCATAAGCAAAAAATGGCCTGTACGATACTGGCACATGGTTCATTGTTCCCCGGCTGGTTTTCGCTGTGTCAATGTACCTGGCAAGGGAAAGTCTTATGCGCAATAACTTAAAGGGATATGTTTATCGTGCGTCTTATATAACAAGGTAATTTGCCCCGCTGCTTTTAAGCTCGTCAGATGGACTTGCGTAGGCGTTGGCGTGCGTCAGTGAAACGTTAATCTCCTACATGATAACTGTTATGTTACAGACTGAATGTGATGGCAACTAATAATCGACTTTTTCGAGCGTATTGTGGCTTCTGTGTGCGAAAGAGAGCAAGGAACATAGACGCGGCGTACGAAATGTGCTGCAAGAATACACTAAACAATAGAATGATCTGTCATCTATTGTGGACCCCATAGCTTGCTCCGTGGAAAGTGGTTGCTATTGCCAATGTGCTCGTGGGATTTGGAGTTTATTCACTGGTGGTTAAGACATCATTGATAGCTATGGTCTATGTTAAGTTGCATTTGGTGACTGGCTGCTATATTCTAGATATATATCTATGCACCTTAAATTGCTTCATAGCATACTTTGTACGGTGTCCTTTCTTTTGCATACAGCCAAACAGACATAGCGAAGTGGAACATGAAACAGCTGCCGGAAGTTAATTGCAGTTTATGTGGAGCGTCGCAATCTCGAATAGAGACAAACTACGCGTTACTTATAGCTCGTGGTTAAGCAGCAAGTATGTTCTCAATGTTTGTTCCTTAGAAACTGTACATTGCCTGCAATTACCTGTCACAAAACGGAACAGTGTAAATAAAACCCATGGTCGGCTGAAATGCAGGGCTGAACATGTGAGAACGTCTATTATCATCACAACCATCCCTCACCAATTTAAGGCCACACAATTTCACCACATCAATGTTTTTCACTGTTTAGGCAAACTGAAATATTGCTGTGACACATTTTCGCAGTCATTGTGATTTCGTCTTGTGAGCATAACTAAATGACTTTTTCGGAGAGCATATCAAGTATTCGGTTTGTGTTAGACATAGGCAACCTCTCTCCCATTGGTTAAGTAATTTACAACTCTGTTTCCTGACTAAAATTATCGCAATGTTCCCTGTGGTAATAAATACTGCCATAATATCAACATGTATTTAATGATACATGTTTTACATCGCTGTTTATATGCGACAGTATCCATTCGCTTACTAAGCACTCTCTCATTACAATCGCTCTCGTTGTGGGATATCCCTCGCCAACCACTGAATGATTCTTGATGTATTGCTGCCATTGAATTATACTAAATCTAAAGAGCGTTTTCTCAGTAATTGCCTGTTTAGGCGATAAGAGTCTACTCATTGGCGCGTTAGTGAGTGAAGGTAGACAGTGGTCTAGCCCATTTGGCGTATATGTGATACAATAAAAGAAAGTTACCATAAGAACTTACCACTTGTTAACCACCACGCCAATAATGGACGATCCATATGAGAACAGTCATAACATTCTGCTGTGTGTACATAGACGTGATTGAACGCACATCTCGTTTGTCTGCATTAAGGTATCCACATTCAACTTCCCTGGAGTCGGGCACGATAAATGACACAGCTGTGAGCTGACATCTGCTCATTAACGTTAGAATGAGGTACATAAGTCTCGTGAGAGATGCTGGCAGACCGCCGTGATAAATATTTAGATATGGGAGACATCAAGCCAAGACACATTAAATGGGTGGAAAATTCATTATTCACTCGGCACCGATCAGTTACCTTTTTATCAGTAGCTCATATTAGTCGACCATGTAATAAGTTCACGTCCACGTGCCATGTTAATACACTCCGCTTTATATTGTGTCGAATGCAATGGATGAATAAGGGAGTCGTCGCGGCGGAGTACAGAAGGGTTCATGTTTAAGTAGAATGATTAACTTCAAGAGTAAATGCAATGCAGAGAATCACAAGAGGAGCAACCCAAGTGTCTTTCTCGATAAATTCACGCCAAAGCATAATACATGGATAACAAAAGATCATCCAATTTATAGACATCGCGGGCGTGCCAGTATATTTTTTTCATCACGTGATGTTTTTATGATGATTAGCCCAGCGTCAAATGCTCACCATGTGATTAAAGACACACATTGAAGCTGTCTTTAAAATGCATTTCATATCGTCGATCACAAGATAAACAGTCCGAGGCTTTCAAAAAGAGATTAATCAAATAATGTCTGCAATCACAGCTGCTTACTGCTTCGTGTGTTTATTTTGGGTGACAAATATACCTGAGAAGGCAAAAGCTGTCAGACTGTTGATGGATGAACTTACACTTTGCATAAAGTCAAGTGGGGGATGTATTCACCGCGGTGAGCGTGGAATTACCATGAATACAGTCAATCAACGCCCGGTTCTGTTATTGCCAATTAAATATAAAGAGCCCCATTGAAGTAACTAGTTATGTCCCTTCCAGACTGAACGAGGAGTCAGTAAGTACGAGCACACACCTCCAAATGATCCTTTCCGCTTAACTCCCACAACTTAATCCCCTCACGACACCTCAAAGCGAGCAATACTTTTTCTTAAGCACCCGACAGCATAGACAGCATATTATCCCTCAAGCCTCTTCAAACAAAACATATCTACGTTCCATGACTGTGCATAATAGCACCGCATGCTAAAAAGAGCTACAACAGCCAAGTATGCGTCTGATATATGTGCAATCGAATATCGCCAGTTGACAGACATTAAATTGAGCTTCAGTTCATCAGGCTATTTCGCACATAAATATAAATCCGCTAAATTGTCCACGGAAATTGTTTGCTTGCGCATTTCATGAAGTAATTATTAAACATATCCACCCATGTACTGCACATGTATGTGGAATCCGTAATTAAATTTTTTTAATTCATTTCAAGCATATGATAATCAGTGGCATACTATACACCCAAGACATATATTCCGGATGCTGCCTTGTACTACGGCCCTTGCATGCATCTCATCAGTACCTTTGAATAAACATGAATCTTCCCTCTGCAATAGTGGAGCCTCTGCCATATCATCTATCGCCTTACTGTGGCATACATCTATCATAACCGCAACGTTAGTATATATCCTGCACAATACCTGCAAAGACACAGGACAGTGATAAAAACCACATATGTGATATCCCACAATACGGGCGGTATGTTGGCAACCAAATGGCGATGTGGGGTTATGTATTTAGTCCACCCTTATTCGTAGACACCTAAACTTACTTCTGTTGTTCATAAAGCGATTAACTGACATATAATGAATAAATGGCGCTCTCATCAGCATGATGCAACATACGCCGACAGATTGCATGGTACTTATCTAAAGCCGTCTTCTAGAGAATATCACAAGAAAAAGAGATGAATATGGTGCAGTGAGTCTTGACTGAAGTCAATTAGATTTCGTTTAGCATATTGTTTCACAGTTACTCATGATACGACTTTTCGATTTCCCTCATTGTTTTTTAGTGCAAACCCGAATACTACAACACTACAATGTTTAGTCAGAATATGTGCGATCATAAATATAAGATTGCCTTAAAGACCGTCGTTTCCTGTTTTATTAAATTAGGTTAGATATGATACAGCAATAGATACAAATGCAAATCGAAGATTAGGTAGTTAATAAATAAACGATGGGTCCCAAGACGAGTAAGCAGTAGTTACATCGCCTGAAAATGCACTTTTACTTAATTTTGACTCCAATGCTGCTTATTTTCAGAAACATTGGAATATAATTAATAGGCATCCATAATAGCCTGAACCATTGCATGTTCATGTCCGTGCTTTCGACAGATCAAAAAACAAATCTTTGGTAGCCGCAGGAGCACATGAGGACGCGCCTAGACGAAACACAGGTATGTTGCATCAGTATGAGGCGTACAATCGACGCAACAGGTGTAGCCTTGAGCAAAATTGAAACGCATTTTAACCCATGGACAAAACAGTAACGTGTTAGAGACTCGAAGATGTGTCTGGATTATGGTTTTACTGAAGGTTTCAGTGAATTGGATTTGCAATCATGGCTAACGCACTTGGAGTTCCAAATTAATCAGTGGGTATGGACACAAAATAAGGAGTAGTTTGACGTCAGTGGGTATGGACACAAAATAAGGAGTAGTTTGACGTCAGTGGGTATGGACACAAAATAAGGAGAAATTTGACGTCAGTGGGTATGGACACAAAATAAGGAGAAGTTTGACGTCAGTGGGTATGGACACAAAATAAGGAGAAGTTTGACGTCAGTGGGTATGGACACAAAATAAGGAGAAGTTTGACGTCAGTGGGCATGGACACAAAATAAGGAGAAGTGCAACAGAGATGGGTATTGACCTGTGTACTTAATTGCAGCTGGTACAACTCAACAGGTTTCCTTCCCATTTCTGCTCTGTACTCTGTAATTGAATTAAACTACATTTACTCAGTTTCTGTAGCCATCAATCATCCTATTGCAACACTGGCTTGACAAAACCGCCGCAACAAATACTATTGATAGCTTAGATTATTCAAGATGCTTGAAATGGTCTGCGTACTGTTGGTATTCTTGGAACATCGTTTTCGAGAGACATATGTCAAGCATAACATTTTCAGGGTTGATGCGTAGCGCACATATTTTATGTCAATGCAGCATGGCATATTAAAGCCCTAGAATATGGTCATCAAAGCAAGCAAACCACGAGTGTCATCGATACATACTCTACATATTGTAGTGCACATAATATTTGGTTCGTGTAGCGGTATGTAAATGTAACATGTGAACAAATACCTTGGTATATGTGTAGGGTGCTGAAACAGTCTCGTGATGGGCACCGGTTGCGAACCTAGACATCAAAGGGTCCTATATGGTGCATAATGATTTGAACTAATGCGCCGCGCGGAATCAAGCATTCAAATCAAACGAAATACCAAATCGCTTGGATCCGGTGAGTCAAAGTTACCGCACAAATGGTCGTATTAGTAAGCTACGAGGAGCACGCTTTTACTCAATCTAGATGCATGTGCTGGTGCTAACCGGCCACTTCAAACATGTTTGCACGCAGGTCAATTAACGCAAAATCGGCCACTTTTGAGGGCATATATGTACGCACGCACGGAGTCTTACTAACATGCAAAAAATTAAGTTATAACGATAGGGGTCGGCTGTCGTGCTCCCACCACGATTATATCGCAACGCGGAATCCAAGGAAGCTTCGCTCATGACAGACATATGATACAAGATCAATTCTTAAACGGATAGTTTAACATTTGCGAGTTGCTACGGACGCATCGACGCTTGGAGATTCACTGACGCTGATCATTACCTTTGAACACACCATGCATTAATCATTATGCGGCTCCAATAACCGGAATTGACGGACTTATTGAGAACCACGCCATAAATCTGTCAAATGCACTTCCGGAGTAAACTCAATATGTTAAATGCTGACAATGCATGCGTGCTGAGGTCATTGCTATCTAGTCAAAATTAAGGCGCATTTTAAAACACACCTTTCTAGTATTAACAAAACTACATATATTATATTTGTTACCATTATTTTACAGGTGTCACGGTTAAAATGACTTTGGATCACGCTGCAATATGTGCTAAATAAATAAGATATTACAGTAATAATGCGACGACCAGTTGCTTCAGATCAGGTCTGGGCTCCGCTAGAAGGCGTCCGACGACGCATCTGTGCTGGCCTTACCTGACGAAGGATCTGATATACCCAAGTGGATGAAGTCATTCTAACACTATACTTTGCCACAGACAATGACAACGCCCAAATCATAGTATATGTGTATTGCAACATAGAAAACAATATTTGCACCGAAACAAGTAAACATCTTCCCGAAAATGAATATTATTGCTGGATGCCTATTTACTTTGGAACATAGAGCGAGCTGCAACGAAATACTATTTCAAAGAAGCTGAATTAGCAATCCCACAGCTGGTGTTAGGGAAATAATAACCAAATTCGTGAACTATATGGGAGGGGAATGATACACCTGTCATTGCCGGTGAATAACTTTGTGGTTGTGACAGGTGCTATCCACATTTCCGGCTCTGTATGATGATTAAAGGGCTTGGCTAAGACATGTGTGGAGCGGACACAGCGTGCCATACAGTTAACAGACAATCCGGTGTAATGATGCTTGCTCAAGTCACCAGGTATATTGCAATGCGTACCAGCTCACGGCGTAGCTGTGTTTGAATTACATAGCATTTGAATTTAGGCAGCTCAGCTATTCGGCCATTTTATGAAGGAAAGTTGTTTACCGCTTGAGCACACATATTATAGATATATTGCAATGACATAACTGGCAATCTTTTATTTAATCACTAAAAGAAGTATTGGTGATCAGTCCAGCCGAAGATATGTTAAAAAAATATGTGATGCAAGTATGTCACATATCGGACGTGATAGAGTGGTATTTGCTCGTAGCAGTTCATATTGTACCAACGTAAGCCGGACAATAATAGCCTCATCGTGCTCCATGCGCTTTGTATTTTTCGTCTAATACCACATAAGGCCTTAAATGAAGATAATGGGGTTTCGATTCTAGTGCCATCTCGGAAGAGCAGTTTTATAAAGTTTAATGTTTTGACCGAAGTTTTGATCAGGTTCTAAAATCATATGCAGTCGGAGACCCCGAGAAAATAATATTGGCAGGCCAATACGAGTTCTGATCTTTTTCTACATCGTAACAGTTTTGAGGGTGTGAAGATTCAACGTTTGTGAGTTGATGTTGCAAATGACGCGTCATGTCATCTGTGATGAATGAGGATCAACTGTAGTGTTATAATGGCCAATGCTGGCTATCCATCTCTCCTGTAAATTCTATTATATTGTAGCGTGAAATGCAGTCATCACTTATTGTAGTGTCATATTTTCAGAGCAACCGTCACAGCCGTACAAAATGGCATACACAGTTTTCAGTTGCAAAGTGATACAAGGTACTTGTGTTTGCCAAACCTTTAAGGAGGTACACCATGGCTTTGTTCAGTAACAGATTAAGATTTCCTAAAAAATCAGCAGGGCAAGTAACTTAGGATGCATCGACGGCCCCTGTGCTAATCACTTGTCTCGTTAATGGATGCCAGTTGACCAATATTACGTAAAACACCAGCTATAATTGATTTGGCTCAGACATGAGAATCAAATGACCTTGTTTGAAGGATGAAGTAGATAAAATAATTGATAGTAGATATGTAATATTGCACAAGAAGATATAGGGATACAGTAAGTATGTGTAAAGTATGCTTCCAACTTTCAGAATCATAAACTGGTAGTAAGCTGCAGAGCTGTTCATCGACGCGGATAAGGATAGCTAATTTCGCGACAACCAGTGTGGCTACACTAGCGTGACCTGTGACTCTCACACACTATAACGGAACTCACTGTTTAACAGATCACTCAGAGGCTGTGCTGTTAAGATCGGATATATATTTTCGACTTTTTAAGGCAAACTATAAGCGTGGCTGTAACCCGAGAGGTCTTATCACATCATCATCGATATACAACAGAGACCTTGAAAGGTTATCTAGACGAGGTCGCTTGTGTCTGGCTTGAACACAAAACTCGTCTAGATCATTAACTAAAAATCTCCGAGCGACCAGTCAAACGTAACCTTTCATAGCCGCATAAAACCTCCCATTCATGACATGATCGAAGCTATTGACTGTAATTTCAACGAATATTTACAAGGCAGCCCATGACATTCAGTTACGAAATTTAAGACATTATTTTGCATTAAGGCAAACCTAACGGCCGACACAGTTTTGAACTATGTGTAATAGTGATGCTTATATGCATTATAAAAGTCGACAGCTTTCTGCTTTGTTCATGCAGAACTTATACAAATGTTTTTTATCGTTTTATATATGTAAGCCGCATTTCAATCGTCCTTCACTTGCTTACATATATATATTGTGTAAATAGTTATAAATAATATGTAGCACATTTCGTTGTGCGACACGTGTGTGGAACATGATGTCCATGTTCAAGCATAGAGGCACCTTTTTGCGGGAATGATATATATATATATATTTATATATATATATATATATATATATATATATTTATATATATATATTATATAGAGAGATATAATATTAGAGGGAGAGAGAGGAGATATATATATATATAGAGATAGAGATAGAGAGGATAATATAGAGATATATAGAGAGAGGATATAGAGAGAGAGAGCAGAGATCAAATATAGAGACTAATATATATATATAAAATATATACCTCTATAGAGATTTATATAGATAGATACTCTCTCTTTCTCTCATCTCTAGACAGGAGAGATACTCTAGAGATACCTCTCTCCCCTCTCTCTCTACTCTCTCTCACCATCTCTCAGAGAAACAGAGAGAGAGACAGAGAGACCTAGAGAGAGAGAGAGACCTCTTCCCTCTCTCCCTCTTTAGAGAGGGAAAGAGATCTCTCTCTATCTCTCTCTCTCTATTCTCTACAGAGGGACGGATTCCCTCTATAAACCTCTCTCTCCCCCTCTCTCTCTCTCCCTCTGTCCTTCTCTCTCTCCCCTTCTCTAAGGGAGAGAGAGATCGCTCTATCTCTCTAGATCTCTTTCTCTCTCTCTTACATGTCTCTCTCTCTCCCTCTCTCTATATCCCTCTCAGATATATATGGAGATTCTCTATAGATTATCTCTCTCTCTCTATCTCCTCTCTCTGCCTCTATCTCTAACCTTTCCCTCTCTATCTATCGCTCTCTCCATTTCTCTCTCTCTCTCTCTTTCTCTCTCCCTCTCTCTCTCTCTCTCTCTCTCTCTCTCTCTGTCTCTCTCTCTCTCTCTCTCTCTCTCTCTCTCTCTCTCTCTCTGCTCTCTCTCTATCTCTCTCTCTCTCTCTCTAGATCTCTCTCTCTCTCTCTCTCCTCTCTCTCTCTCTCTATATCTCTATCCTCTCTATAATATATATATATATATATATATATATATATCTATATATATATATATTTATCCGCTGACATCCTCCCGTCCCAGTGCGATGATTATGTGGGTCCCGAAGGACGCTTTTACTTGTGATGGGGTCTGAGCCGTGGCTAAAGTTATGGCTATATACGACAAGCTAGGGCCGCCATCCTGTCATTGCTGCGCTGCAGTATAACCTTATATTGCTAGTGCAAAAGACAGACTGTGGTGAATATTACTTGGGCAAAATGATCCATTAAGATGGTCAAAAATGTCAAAGGCTGCGTTTTAAAGAGACGTGGATTCGGCTTAAGGTCAATATCTTGCTTTGAATTGAGCAGATAGTACTATTGTGATAACGTGGCTCTTGTCGTCGACAACTAACCATATTGATTGATCATTTAACGGATACATAATGAAAACATTGTCCGCGGCGTAATGTAATCTTTTGGCATGGATGCAGGATACTCTCTGAGGAATTGCAATTGGATGTTTTGTTGAATGTCATTAACACTCCAACCAAGAGCCTACTTTATGTCACAAGATGCACACAGGAGAAGAGATGCATGGTGTGTCCAAACTAGCTGACTCTATGGTGTGTCCAAGCTAGCTGACTCTATGTGTGCCCAAGCTAGCTGACTCTAGCTGCTCTGTAACAATGCCAATACATGGACAGCCCAGACACTTTGTGTTATAAGAACAAACTACAACGTGCTCATGATTACTCCTGAGCTTGAGTTAATACGGCCGAAAGAGCAGATGTTTAGAGCTAGGTTAATAACAGAGATACCTACGTGTCGATACATGTTCACATTGCTCGAGGGGCTATTCTTAGACAGACGAAAGCTCTGCACTCCTCTCTTGTTCAGATAATTGCTTTTGCAGAAACCGATTTCTTTGACAACGATTGTATTTTTTTGACCTGGGACCAATTCGTGCATTTCAGCATCACTAAGTGACTGCAGGCTGATTATAGGTTGCGTGTAAGCATGATGGTCGTGCAGGAATTAGACAGTTTTGTGTTTCCCAGTAAGCGCTATATCCACATACTTATGTGTGTGTTAGCGTGTGTGTTGCAGGCAGGATTTAGACACGCACATAATAGTCCATATATTTGTGCATATGTGTGTGCACGTGGTTTGCTCATACGACTATGATGGTTCCATTTCTCTGTTGCGACAATCGACCCGATCAAAGTGCCTGACGTAATAACTGCCTGCGGTTGTCTAGCATTCCATATGCTCCCGCAGGTACAGATGATGGGTATTGATAAAATGTTCCGTGGTATGAAAATTATACACTGCCTCTGTGATTCTATGACATTCGAAGATCCCGCGTTGTAAAATGGTGAAATAAGACAGTAATATGACGCTACAGAGCTATATTATCCGTTTAGTTAATAGGACTTGCTATGTGAAACAAAACCAAGCATACTTTGTGTGATAGTAGACTTTCGTTTATAGCTTGAGTGGTATGTACTCATTTGCAATGAGCCAGATTATGTTGAAACCGCGAGACGATTTGGCTCATGATAACACTCATGCAACGTGTCATGCGATGAACGAAACACGAGATGATAACACCAAGTCCTCTGTCAAAAATGATGGATGAACTTTGATATTATTAATCTCACATACAATGTGTGAAATGCTGGACGAAACTCGAGTTGATTACCCTCTGGTCACTCATGAAACGGGGTTGTTTCCATCTCGGATATAGCCGGTTGACCACAACTCGTTCCGGTAGAAGCTTTAAACATAATGAAATACGTGCACTATTGAAGGAATATTGACTTAGCTTGAATGAGGCCCACAACTCGATGGAAATCGTAGATATATATAGATATATATATAGAGAGAGATATAGAGATATATCTCTGTCTCCATTTCTCTAGATATCTATAATATCTATATATCTCTATCTCTATATATATATATAGATATATAAAACGGCTAATTCATCATGCATATACCATACATCTTGCAGGATTTATATATATATTTGTCGCAAAAAAATACACACATGTATTTATATCATATATAAATACAGATGCCTATATCATCTTCCAGAGTGTGTTCATAATACGGCTCGGGCCGCTCTGCATGGTTAACTATTAAGTATCCTATTTTATCAGGCGCTTCGTAGACAACTTGGTCAATAGATCCATAAGTTGAAAATCTGTTGCATGCTGCCGAGCCAACCTATCAATTTACTTATGCAAAACTATTCCTTGGATGTAAGTAATTGGATAAAAAATGCAAATGTCAGATGTTGGCTTCTTTGTAATTTCGACAATTGTTTTTTTTAGATGGAAGTACAACAGGTTGTTACAAGTAGACAGGTGAAATATCTGGCTTCAGCGCACCCGCGGTAAGACACGTCACTCTATCGCGTACATGTGATGTGGAAAATCCTGAGGCAATATGTTAATGGTATACATGTTATATCAGTTACACCTTAGTGGCGTCAGCTAGGAGCGCACCTTCCTGTAGAGACCACTGTGTTATAATACCCAGGTGAAAACATGATAGCTAATAGCAACTGTGTTTAGGTTAATTCCCTCCCAAATAGATGCATTAAAACAAGCATGCATTGCTGCACCTTTGCAACCAATGTCTCTGGTTTGTACCTGCGAATGGGAGTTTTTGTTTGAGCGCAGGTGTATCTGAATGGGTTTGCATATTGCTTTGTTGCAAAGTTTGTGCATTTTGATATAATTGTTTGTGTGCACATGGTTCTTTGATTCGACCAAGTTGGCTACAATTTCTCCCTTGACAATCCTCACCCGATTTAAGCGCTTGTAATAGTTGCTGGGGCAGTGGTAGGGCTGAATAAGTGTTAACGACTTCAGTATATGCAGCAGATAGTCATACCTAGGAAGGACATATTGCAGGATCTACTCCCGACCAAATAGGACGCTTTCAGCTGTTCTGCCGGTGCATGAAGTACCGATAAAGCTGCACCATTTTAGAATGTTCAGATGTCCATGGCCTTTGCCTATTATGAGACTGGTGGCTTGTGTTTCACATGCGGTGGAGGCCGTAGCAGGCTCAATCTATTTAGAGCGAGTGTCTCGGCGCCCATAAGGTATGCATCAGGAGCCGAGTGCTTCTAATAATTAATTTTTTTTAACATAATAAATCTTATGCCCACCAAACACATATGGTTTGACATACTTAATATTGATCAAAACCTTGTTATCAGTTTGTCGAAATGATGTTATCATGAGCGTAAACATCAGTTTAAGGTGCCATGAAATATCCAGCGGACCCCTTACTATAGGCTGGGACCCGTGTGAATTGTACCACGAGCGCCTTGGGCTATAACTAAATTGTAGTTGATGAGAGCCCTGTGCATCGACGTTAACGTCCGTCTGCATTATATACTGCTTAACTGTTTGCAGATCATTCCTAATCTGCATTCAGGGTATGCCTACTGTTGCCTGGACCTTTATGCATTCTTATCATGGCGTTTCTGAGCGTATTTTTCTGTCCGAACAATCATGACAACAATCAGGGCTCGACAAGTCTGATAGTTAGATGGCCACAGGCCTGTAACCCTTATATTCGGGCCAGCTGATTTTTCGATCAGCGCGCCCGATCAGCCCTGTACAATATTTCGTCACCCGGGATTGTTTTGAGTCTGCACCCAGCTTCATGAATAATTAATACAATTTGTAAGGTAGAGCCAATCCTTGGTCACTCGTAATAGCCACCAAAAGATTAAACATTGGTAATACAAGTTGATTACACTTTCGGACGACACTATTCGCTGGGCGTAAGAGACAAAGCAGTTCCTATCTTTTCCGTAACGAATAAAACCAACAGCTTTTCGAAACCAGAAACCCCTCTTTCACGCCTTGCGACACGGATAAGCTGTCTGTCACGGCTGAACATGTGAACATCGTCGCTCCGCATTCGGCCACCCCGTCTTCTATTCAGCTTAACATATCATCTATGACGGTGGCTTGTTCGGGCGTCAACTATCAACTAGCGCTTGTCTAAACCATCAACTGAGCTCAATTATAACCAAGCCGCGTATATTCTGTCGAGCTCCATTCTTTCTCAGTGATCGAATAAAACGCCGAGGTTACTGAAGCATCCGACTTTGGTCAGGAAGGGGTCTCTATTAGACTGGGGGATAGGCTTGCCCAGGGCTTCAGCTAACTGCAGGGAAAGCAGCCCGAACTGACAGACAGAAACGAGAAAGAACAAGCAATAGCGAACACGGCATTTTCAAGCTCACTGGGAAGAGCAGTTCAGGTGGGTTGAGGCCAATGCTGAGATTTACTGACGACCGTGTATTAGATCTAAAATTATTATTTCTTGAATTATACATTTCTGCAAGTTACTAGCACTTTTAAGTAATGCAACAAATTGCATCAGCTTTGTGTTTATTTATCGGTATTTATTCGGGCCAGTGGATTTTAGATTCGGGCAAGTGATTCAGATTGCTTAATATCCAAACAGGGCCAGTGATATTTTTTTAACTTGTAGAGCCCAGACATTACATGACAATATATTTGTATAGTTCTGTAGCCTGCACTTAAGGCTATTTCTCGCTCTTTGGAATCGTTCAGCAAAGTAGTAACATGTGGTTATTTATCTTGGTGGTATTGACAAGGCGAGACAGAAAACGATCAGATGTGTCAATATCGAACTTACAATGACGTATTTGTTTGAATTTATTTGATACAAAATAACAGACAAAGATTTCCCTATTAGCAATAGTATGGCTGTTACAAGTCCACCAGGGGCGATAGTCTTCGCTGTACAGCCACTGTCGCTCTAATATTGCAGTGTTCTTAGTCAAAGAAGCTAATCTGTGGTTTTGTTGCTCATAAATACATACCAGATGATGCAATAAAGCACCGCAAATTATAAAGCATCCATTAAACGAAACATCCATCCACCGCGCACTCTTATGGAATCAGTCCATTAACACAGCTGGCTAGATTCCCATCCTGTACAACTTAATTGAGATGTATTACATCGGCAATGACGACCGTAACGCACAATTAACTAACTGTTTTTGTATGGCGTTTTATGATTCTTTTTTGGGCACCAATATAAGGGTTTATTACTTGCGAAAAAACTATGATGTGGCCTGCTCATTTCTACACAATTTGCCTATTCTTACCACCATGAATGTTGTATAGTGTTGGATGCATCATATGAATCATATAAACAATGCCTTTTATACACAAAAATGGACCGACCTTTAACGAGCCGATCTCTGGCTCAATATATATATATTTTCGTTCACTGGTTTGCAGCGATAGTTTTGCCATTGCGCAATATTGTGTCCTGAATTACGTTCCCTCTCTATGTCTATGCTGCACTCGTTTACTGTGTTAAGCAAGCCGGTCGCTCCTGTTTCGGTGCTAGTTATGTCTGTTATTTATTGCAGTTAACGCGGGCCATATGCGAAAGAAAAATACATAATAGCTTCGATCGAAGGTCTGCATGATGTCTAATGCTTTTGCTTTGTTGTGCACACGGGTCTCGAAGTAGCGATAGTTGCTACAACATGGAAATGCATCGATTCAGACTATGATACTGTATAAAATATCGCCATCTCTATCATCATAGCAAATTTGCTCTAAATAGTTAGGAGCAGAAAGTGACTACGGGCCTATGTTACGACTAAGCACTAGTACCGACCTGGGGTGGAGGGATAAAAAGCTCCAAATAGCTTTATTGTTAATATTCAACTGCAATAATTAAATCGGTAAGCTATTGCCTATAGATTAGTGCTGCCATTACAAAGCATTGCATTGAACCAGGGCTAGCTTTGTTCATCATCTCTAATGAGAACGGTTTCTTAATAGCAAGTGCTTCAAATAAGCACAGGCTGCTTACACCACCAGCATGGGTACTTCAAAAGAGCACTACTGGGCAAAATAGATAGGGCAGGCATGGAAAAATCATACACCATAAGCAATTAGGTAACAGTGACATGGCTCATTAGTAAGGCATCAAAAAATATAGTAGTCGTGACTACAGTGGAATTGAACACAGGTGCATAAAATAGGGAAGGAATCTTTCTCTAAAACAAAGGCTGTTACGTTAATTACCCGAAAGGGCAGAAGTAATAAGGACATCCCACACGTGTTAGACTAATTTCAAGCAGTTGAAACCGTGAATAGCAAACCTTGATTGCATTAGACTAGGCCGCCTGATGGACCCGAACGGTAAATCATAACACAAAGACGCAAAAGGTGCTTAGATGAGGAGCAAAATAGAGCACGTTGCTGCTACAGAATATTCGTTTATTGAGCTAAGGCAAAGGAAGAGGCTAATGACGGGTGCGACTAAGGAACACTAGAACACCAGCACTGGTTATCGCAGCGTTGATTATCAGACGAGTTTGAGTTTGAGTGCATAACGCCGATTGCACAAAGACAGGTTATTAAATTGAATCAAATGTATACACTTCGTTATTTCGGTTAGTGTAGTAATGTCAATTAGCAAAATAGCCTACCATGGTCTGGCGTAGGAGCCGAACCACGGCTCCCTCTGCCAGAAGCGTAAGTCTTCGTATTTTGCTTGGTATAACGCATCCAATGTTTGACAAACTAGCACCAAACGCAATTTCTCCGTATTGTATTTTCATTTTACCCGGCGGTAAACTTTGTACCGCTATCCGTTTTAAGAAGTAATGTGATATGGATATATAGCAAAGCCATAAAAATTCACTAAGTAGAAACATAGAGGTCGACTCACAGCTATTGCTCTTTTTCGCATACGGGTTTTCTTTATATTTATAGCCGTGTCATTTATCGTTCCTGTCACCAGAGATATAATCTGTGAAAGCTTTCCTGTAGACACAGAGCAATGTTTTTGCATAACATTTCAATACACACTCTGCAAGGTTTTGACATGTTTGCTTTCCTGTGTACATATATGCATGCATACATGCAATGTCGATTGTGAATCATGGGCGTTGTGTTAGTTGTTTTGGAAGCCTAACTTGGCAAAATAATATCGATTCCCTCTGTCGCCAGCTAAGCCCACCGTCTGCAGCATTGCCCTGACAACTGAATGACTAAGTGCGTAACCAAACTGCTCCAACTTGCATCTTTGGCCCAGTCATGTTATAATTTATTTTATGGTATGAATGAACTAGGATGCAAATAATCAAAATACAAAGCGATGCTTCTTGACAATATGAGATCGCCCGGTGATTGATATTGATTGAACAGGCCAACAATTGTTCATTATACAAGTACTGCAACGTACTATTTTGTTCAATATCCGTTCATCGACCGGTTGAGAGATGCCTCGTAGTATCACAAACGTTGAGAGATGACCAGTATAGTATAAGACAATTCAATATGCAAAAGCTGATTATTACGGGACAGGCTTTATTTATGAATGCGACTGCCGGTAGATTTGAATAGCGGATGAATGTTTGGAACACACCTTAATTTGAATGAGCGTAACGAAATGCTGATGTATCTAAGAAAGAAACAGATATATACAATGAGAGCGTATGTTTATTAGTATGCCGTAGTGCGTACAAATCACAGCCGCAAATAAACAGCCGCATGCGGTGCTGTCAAAATGTGTGCACATAGCCTGTGTTTGCATGGGCAAACTTTCCAGGCCAAGCAAATATTCTGCAGAACGCTTTGTGTGCAGTTCCCTCAATATCTACATTCTAAATGTCAATGAATTCAAGAGGTCCCAAGGCTAACGACTCGTGCAAGTCAGCCATGAGACACTCGTAATAATTGCCTTGTCTTTTAGGTTGGTTAATGCAGCGCAGCTTTAGGTGACATCATGCACGATATTTTATTGTTGAATGAAACTAGTCAAAACTCAAACCACACACTATATGAAGACTCTTCAAAACCTGTACCAACAAAACAAATCCATTCCAAAACGACCCAAAATACTATGCTGACATATTTCCCTGCATATAATTGTGTGGTCACTGAAAAGGTATGCTGGACTGCCGGTTAGGCTTTATTATCCCGCAGCTCCTTATACACAGGCACAGAAACCATCAGCATGAATATTACACACCATTCAAACCATGACCTGACGTCATGTTAAAACGTGCATGTTTCCCTTTTATGTAGAAGAATTTCGTCAATTTAGTTATCGGAATTGCCCTGTAATTATTCATATAAATTACAGCCTTTGGCTTCGACTAACGGTGCATCATGCATGCACGCACCCTGAATGGGAGGTTGAATGTGGCCGTAGAAGGTTATGTTTGACTGGTGAGATTTTTAGCCAAATATGAAGTTCATGCCAGAAACATTTCGTGTCGTCTCAATGGCTTTTCAATGCCTCCGGTTCATATTGATACTGTGTGGATAAGACCCTTCAGATTAGAGGGACAATTGTTAAAATAAATTTCGCCGCAAACAGTCCAAAATCGAAATCCCTTCTTAACATTTGTAAGCGCAGTATCAAGTGTTCATTGGCTACTTTGTCTTAATGTGTGAGAGAGCATGTTGTCGCGAAATAAGCTATTGTTGTCGAGGTCAATGAATAGCTCTATAGCTCGTATGCATATATATATATATATAGAGAGATAGAGAGATATAGAGATAGATAGAGAGATAGAGAGAGAGAGAGAGAGAGAGAGAGAGAGAGAGATAGATAGATATACAGATAGAGAGAGAGAGATAGAGAGACTAAAGAGAGAGAGATATAGAGATAGAGAGAGATAGAGATACAGAGATATATAGAGAGATATATACACATATAGATCTATAGAGAGAGAGAGATAGATATAGATATAGATATATAGAGATATTTATAGAGAGAGATACCTATATATAGATATAGAATATATATAGAGGGAGATATATATATATAGAGATATATATATATGTATATATATAGAGATATATTATGGATATATATATATATATATATATATATATATATATATATATATCTATATATATATCTATATATCTATATATATATATATATATATATATATATATATATATATAGATATATATATATATATATATATATATATATATGTATTTGTCACAAACGCAACATAAACTTACGTTTACATTGTGCTGGTACAGCTGTGCACGATGCTGCATCAATGCGATGAGCGATGACGATATATCTCACCGATTCATAATACAATATACCTGCTACATTATATATATATATTATTAATGGGGAGATGGATGACCAGCTTTTGGCATTATAACACTAAAGCTGACCCCCATTCATTACAGGTAGTATGACAAGACATTTGCAACGTCATGTAGCGAAAGCTAAATAAATGATTTACCAAGGAGTTGGCATTTAGTTTCAGCCATCGTTTGCCCTAAAAATTGCGTAGTTATCAGCCTCTCAAATATGTTGCAGAAAAAAATTCCAACACAAGCGGGCCTGTCAATAAAATTTTTCAAGGTCTTCGATCGCCCACTCTAGTGCCTAGTTAAAATACCGTCAGGCAATGTAAATGGTGAATATGTTGCCAGGCACTAGTGTATCTTCATGCAGATCAGGTATTACTCAGCCTGAATATGTGTTGACCGGTGCTTACTTCTTGTCTCCATTATGTAGCTGTCTTAGCCAAGCCCATTAATCGCGATACAGAGCCGGAGATGCTGGCAACACCTGTCACACCGACAAAGTTACTCACTAGCAATGACGGGTACAGCACAAGCATCCCATATCATTGACGAATACGGTCATCATTTCCTTTACACCAGCTGCGAGTTTGCTTCAGTCAGCTTATAAAATGTTATAACGCCGCTACAGTTCGGATTGTGCTCTTTCCTCTCAATGTAAATCCGTATCCATCGAAAGCTATTTTCCAAGGAAGATTCCTAAGATGTTGAAAAAATTGTTTTCGGGATCGCAATACACATAGACAATTTGGCTTGTACTTGGGCACATGCGGGGAATACACGTTATCGCGCAAGACATAACTGACATAACGATAGTACGCAAGACCTCGAAAGCAATACCATTGAAAGTCATTATATCTGCCCTGCCCACGCCCGCGCGAACATTAAAACTTGTATTGCTTAGGTGTACATAAATGAGTTTGCAAGACGGGGAACTTAGCAGGTAAAGGAAGGGGTAGGCAAGCATGAACAGCAAAAGCTCCCGGATGGTACAGTCGGTATCTAGAGTCGCAACGTAATAAATAACTAGAGCTTCGGGTAATTAAAGCCCAACGCATAAGGTACTGTAATAAATTAACTGTGCATTTAAAGCTTCGATCACCAGGTAATTTTGGACGGAACTAACCCTTCCATCACAAATTCTGTGCGCGCCACCAATCGTTTGATATACTTAGGTACTGTGTAAATTATGCTACAGTAGCAGTGCATTCACTTCGCCGAGCTAAACGGGAGAATTAATCCCTAAATAGCAAAGCATGGTATCAAAACGACTATATCTACCTTGATGTTTAAGATCATTCGCCAGGTAAAGCTAACACAGATGTGTCGTAGGTCACTCTCTAGTAGAGCACATGCCAGATGTAAAACACATGGCTGGGAGGGCCTCGTTTTTACTATTATACCTTATTTACTGAGCTCTTTGTCTCACATAACGTCGGTATTCAAACCCATTCAAATAGTCACATCTTCAAAATAGTGATAAAATATAATATGCGTTCCGAATAAAATTATGTAAATTCTGGAAACGACCCATTAAAAACAGTCTGTGATCCGATATGCATATTAATCTTTGCTAGGCTGCTTTAAGAAGATAGGCTATCAGAAAGACATATTTGGTTGCTGACGAGTGATTATATCAGTGATTTTATAAGTGGAACGCCTGACTTGCTTCTGACATATATTCTTACCGCCTTAGTTCTTTTCCGATCTCAGCCAACACCGTTAACCGGTGGATATAAAGCTATGCCATCAATTTGTCCGAATAAAGCTTCAATATAGACTCATAAACCGGAGCTAACGATAGGTATTCGTCTCTAGTTATTCTTTTGGGATCCTAAAATGCCTTACTTGCAACTATGGTTCGAGCACACAATTTCCAAATCATTTCGTAGTCATAAAGTTGCTACAATTCATCAGCTTCTTCCGAATCCGGTATCTGATATGAAAAGGGAAATGCAATATGTCACTTAATACTGCTCTCACGGTAAAGGGAGCATACAGGTCTCGGCATTAGTCATTCGGAAGTAATCAGTAGCTTGACAGCAGGTGCTCAAACGTCCAAGACACACTAAATATCTATGCATGAACAACTCGGCGTGCCACATCAGTTTAATTGCGAGCCACATGGTGATATGTGATAATATCCTCTTCCATTTGCAATCACAACGACATATAGTAATGTGATTCAATTACAAAGCAGAAATGGGAAGGAAGCCTGTTGAGTTGTACCAGCTGCAATGAAGTAGCTGCTTTCCCACAGGTTAATACCCGTCTGTCTCTGTTGCACTTCTCCTTATTTTGTGCCAATATCCACTGACGTCAAAGCTACGATAATTTGAAACTCTCGTTGCGTTGGCCACACTTGCAACTCCAATTCACTGGAAGCCAACCTTTCAGTAATGCCATAATTTGGTGACAATTGTTGATATATATCTATGTGTAAATCATCTTTATAAACTGAAGCTCAATCAAATGACTTCCGTGTATCGACCTTCAACTGGAGATATTCGATTACACATATACCAGACGCATGCTGAGCTTTATATATCTTTTGGGCATGCCGTGCTATAATTCACAGTCATGGAAGCGGGATCGGGATGAAAGTAGATATGTTTGATTTAAAGAGACTTGAGGGATAATATGTAGTCTTTGCGTTACTTGCGGAAGAAAACTTATTGCTCACTTTGAAGTATCTTTAGCGGATCGCGTTGAGGGAGTTAAGGGGCAAGGGGGAATTTTTGAGGTGCATGTGTACCGTCTGACTCCTACTGCAGTCTGGAAGGGACATAACTAGTTACTTTAATGGGTAATCGTTATATTTAAAGAAAAATAGACTTGCAAGTCCGCGATGTCCATGCATTTGATCATCTATTTGTTATCAATGTGTTATGCTTACGCAGTTCTTTATCTAGCAAGACACTGAGACAAATAATGACTGACTGCTTCTGTTGTGATTTTCAGCATTGCATTTACTCTTGAAGCTAATCATTCTACTTAAACATGAACCCTTCTGTACTCCGCCGCGACGACTCCCTTATTCATCCATTGCATTCGACACAATATAAAGCGGAGTGTATTAACATGGCACGTGGACGTGAACTTATTGTATGGCCGACTAATATGAGCGACTCCAGAGATGAGTTGAACACTGATTGGTGCTGAGTGAGTAATGCATTTTCCACCCATTTATCTTGATGTATCCCAAATCTAAATGTTGATCACGGCGGTCTGTGTTTCTGTTCCAGAACAAAACAGGGGAACAACTAGAAGCACCGCATCAATCATTCCACCTAATTTTTTGAGGCCTCGCGACATTTATTACTCAGAGACGCCAGCATCTCTATCTCGAATAGTGTATCTTATCCTAACATTAATGAGCAGATGTCATAGCCATGCCATTCATCCGTCCCCGGAAATATTGTCTGTGCTTACGTTAACGTTTATGTACACACAGTAGAATGGATTGTCCACTATTGGCGTGGTGGTTAATAGGTGGTACGTTCGTATGGTTACTTTCTTTATTATATCACAAATACGCCAAGTGGGTCTAGATGGTTTTCTTACTCCAATCACGAACAAACAAATTAGTAATCTCTCATCGCCCAAACAGGCAATTACTGAAGGATCGGGGAAGATTTCATATGCTTTTCAGATATAGCGTAACTGAATGGCAGCATTACATGCAGAAGCATTCAGTGGCTATCGTAGGATATAACCACTCTTAGAGCCAGTGTATTGATAGAACTGGAGACACGACTTCATGTGCCACGCAAGTGTAATTACAATACCCGGTCGTAATCATATTTGTGAATTCCTTGACACTGTTAGACCTCGTGCAGCCTAACATAGCCTTGGTCCTAAATGTCAATATGATAGGCAAATGGTAATTATGTGGTGCACATGAATTAATCGTGCGACAAGACACTGTGTTGGAATATATCAGCCTAGTAACAATTTCCAAGTAGTGGATAACTATGTATAGTGCTCAAAATCTACGTTAAAAGACTCACCAACTCAATAGTTTCAATGGCGGTACGCTGCAATTCACGATGATTCACCCATGGTGTGTGTGAACGATGCATCAATAATAAGCAACATTCCGGAATGTTGATCGTGTTTGTGAATCTCATACTATATTCACCCATGGGAGCAAATCATAATGCGGAGATTTTATCTATGCCATAAGACGTTTGCTTCTTACTATCCTGACCTTTGATTGGTACTTTGTGTAAAGATGCATGTTAGCAAAAGAGCTACTGATAGCCAAAATAACTGCCGTACAAAGCATATAGAAAAATGGAAGTCATAGAGATGCATAATTGTGATGTCCTTGAAACCGGGTGTGAATTATGGGTTTTATCTAGAAACCCTATAGAAGTGCTGCAACATAATTAGGTTATACATTTAAACAGCTAAACATGGAAAATGTCAGGGTTCTGGAGCACCTGCATATTGAAATAAACTGCAATGCTAGAATGTAATGCCAAACTGAACAACGATTGATGGGATGTGACGAATGAGGCGGATTTTGTTGCATGTAAAGGGTTCTGTACACAATCCCGCTGCCCTGTCAGTGCTACCCAGCATAAGCCGGGGTCGGTAAAACAAACATCAGCTGATTAAGTTTACGGGAAATGAATGGCGTAGCCAACATTGTTGCGGCTGGGTGTGCGAGCTTGTCTGGCCCTTTATGACGATAAATGGGTTAGGCTAAGACTGGTGAATAGTGGGGTTAAAGAAGTTCCCACCTCTCACCAACTATTCAAGTTGAATGACGCCTGTTCTATGTTACGACACTAAATCCAGCGGATTCTACCCAGCATAAGCCGGGGTCAGTAAAATAAACATCAGCTGATTAAGTTTACGGGAAATGAATGGCGTAGCCAACATTGTTGCGGCTGGGTGTGCGAGCTTGTCCGGCCCTTTATGAAAAATATGATGCATGTTTATGGCATTGTTGAGACCATTGTCGGCGGGTCTTATATATAATCAGCGGATTCTAGCGCAGCAGCACAGCATCTCTTGCGACACACAAGTGCAATATGATCTGACAGCATGTTGAGACCATTTTGCCTATATACTTGGCTCAATAAAACAAGTGACCGTACCTTAGCATATTTTGGTTTGCCTAACTTTGCTCAATAAAACTGATTAGCGGTGTTAACTCATTATTCATTGTTTTCAGCCATTTTCCGTTTGCATCTGAGACAATTGACTGCGCATTTAACAAAAGGTGAGTGCAAGTACAAGCTGATACTAGGGTAGATGAAGATGGCAAGTATATTACACTCAGTGTCACATAACTCGCATAAGAACTATCAAGTGGTTTTCATTCCTTGCATCTGTTATATACATGGCGTCCTGTCATAGAGCTTGTTGTGATGGTACTGACACTTTAGATACGAAACGCAGAAATTCCGACCAACAACGTTGGTCCGCGCTCATATGCCTGTGAGATACTGCGTACTTTTTAACCGAGAACAAACCGAGTTGTCTGTGTATATTGCGCCATCAACACATATATTGCACGGAAACGACAAACATCTTAGGTGTTTTCCATAGAAAAACCTTCAATGGACGCGGATTAACATGGAGAGTATAATGCGAATTCCGGCTATGGCGCGATTACAAATATATATTTTCGGTGTCAGTGAAATTTTTACAATGACTACTGCCTGTACTTAAACACGTTGCACAGTTAACCTGCCGGTACATTAAAATGCGTTCATGTTCACGATGCTTTGTTTATATATCACATTGCGCGTACATTTGGGCATGTTCATTTTAATGTTTTTGAGCAAATGGTATAACCAGCATGACTAGTGTATGATTATGCCTGTCGCAATTGGGTTTACGAGCTTGATCGCTCATTATGGTGAAATATGAGTTTGCCTCTGACATGTGTATGGTGGAGATAAGGTATTTCCCACTCAACGTTCGCTCTATATGCTGCATGCTTTGCTTAAAGCTCCAAAATACTGCGGCTTCGAGCGCAAATTAAAACTAAAAACTATGACACGGATATCACTGGCATGATCGTAAAATAAAAACAATATTTTCCCTTGACACAAATTGCTTGAGCACGTTTATTATTCTTAGGTTAGTTAAAAATCGGGGTGGTGAAGCCGTTTATTAAGTAGACTTTTATATTAATAGATGAAGGCCATACATAGAAGCCATTGCGTGCACAATTATATGTGCAGCCCTAGCCTTGACTGTGAGAAAATTTTAGACAAAACAACCAGTAGAAAAATCCAGCGCACAGCGTATTTGAATTGATATCAATTGCTACAAGTTTGTGTTAATAAAGCAAGCCGCACGCTCTTCATTCGTCACGACAATTGATAAATGCGGAAGGGCGATGATTTGTATAAGAAAAGTATACAGGCATATTTAGTAATTTTACTGTTGCTTGCAATCTGAAAATTGTAATGTCCACCATTGGTATCAGTACTAACACTATTGTCTCAGCAGAAATCACGCCGAATGAGTGCCTACAGACAGTAATGTCTTCAACACTATTTCATTATTAAGGGAGCTCATTATGCAACGGGATGGGCGAGCAATTTCTCTTCTTACCCAGCAAATATTAGTATGGCATGTATTTAAAAAAATGGCAGAGTGCTTAATGTCCCATACCATCGTAGGTATGCCACAATAGACTCATCTGTTGAAATGCTCTATTCACAATGCGCTTATGTCACTGCCAGTATCCAATTAATCCTATACGCATGACACCTCTGTAATGCGGCATAATATTGAACACCCCATTCGAGGCTCGAATTGAACGTGTTCGACTTTATTTCGCGTGCTGTGTTTTTTGTGTGGTCTAATGAAATACTTGTTATGGCCACAATAAACCATAGAGATATCCGGTTCCATGCTAATTATATATCTATGACAAATAATTAAAGGTTTCCTACTCCATAAATGCGATTTCAGAGAACTTTCACTACCGCACTAGTTGCCTTCTACTGCTGACCACCATCGATGAGATATTCGTAAATGAACGCTAGAAAATCCCATCATCAAGTTACACTCTGTAGTAACATGCGCGTGGGCTAAAATGGATCGTATGCTCGGAATTGTGAAGTCGTGAAGGCGCTTAAAGTTATAGCACCTTCTAAAAGCTCAGCTGTTCAGTCATCGAGAGCGGGGATATTCATCTATTAAACCTGACGTGTTGATTTCCTTTCCTGACAGCGTTGAAATATTGTTGATTGATCAGTTGCTTTGCAAGGACACGTACTGTCCACATTGAAATAATTCGCGTTACATCATAATAAGAACGGAACGGGATTTCGGCTGTTAAAACGGTTTTATTATGCCGTGAAATACGTATTTATTTTTCGCCAATAATGGATAATGAACTATTTTAAGAACGGATTTCCATTCTTTGCCAATGCAAATCGTTATGCAACAAGATAAAACTATACACAAGTCTATTTTCGGCGGTTTAAATATGCACCAGGTACGTCGAATGGCCCATCAGACGACAAAAAAGGACCTGCCTGTAATAATTCAACTAAAATACTCTTCTAGACTTTACAGCAATTGCTTCACAGCGAAACTTACCAGTCAACTTCAAAACAACCAACCTTTCTTAGTGCTAAGAAACGCACCACATCATGCTGATGACAGTAATTGCTTTTCCAACAATAGCGGCATATTCACATCAGGGCCAGATTAGATCTGCACAAGACATTTAATGCACATTCTGTACAATACCCTCTACAGGATGAAAGGCAAAAGCACACCTGGGTGCATAAATAAAATATTTTTAATTCCTGTCTCGATGAATGCTAATTTGAAATAGGTACAGATTATATGCTTGCCTAGTAGATTTAAATGTACTGCTTTTTTCGACAGCAGACCTTGCTAATGTATTATTTTCCTGTGCCTCCGTTGCTGGATCAACATAGGGCGTTTCTTTCAGTAGCAGTGAATATGATGTTGCCAATTGTGCTAGCTATGGAAATACACTAGTTAATCTATTCCACGGTATGAAAAGAAGCTTAGACATTCTGATTCAGGCGATATTTATTAAAGAACTTATTTCACGAAAATACATTATGTAAGGGATTATCTGCCCATTATTAACAATGACCTGCTGTTAGTCAGTAAGTATGAGTATCTTTTCGTTATTTCCATTTCCATTCTGTTGTTATACAGGCAATGGAAGTTTGTTCAATTTCGTTCTAGATACGGACCATCGCATGATTGTCTCAAACAGAAATATGATTGCCTAAATAGGGTCCTTATTCATCCCGTTTACTGAGATACGAATGTTGGTTGAACGGCTATTGACTTTTTTGGATACATGCATATACCATGCTTATCCACGGTTTATATTTGGGTATGATCGAACATATACTGTGGTTTGTAAGTTGTCATTTATCAAAATAGAGAAAAGGCGATAGAAAGATATTTGCACCACTTGGTTGCCATTCTTTGTGTCTCGCATTTATTCTACGTATATCTTCGTTCGTAACAAGTTGTAAGAGTTCTTTTGACTCTATGATACTTAATTGCGTTGTCTGTCTTCTAAAAGGAACATCTATGAAACCCAAAATTTGCATCCTTTCTACGGAAATCACAAATATGATTAACGCACTCTTATGCAGCCTTCAAATGGAAAACTACTTGGATGACTAAATTTTAAAATGTAGCATTCATCGTAATTCACAGTATATGCGAATGCAAATGTTTTATTAATTTGTAAGTGCTAATTGTGCGAGGAACACAATGTTAAATGAAAATAACATAGCGATTTTGACTTGCTAGACGTTTCAAAGATGCACTTAACATTACTGAGATACTTGTAAGGCATTAAGCTACTAGTAGATAAGCACTTTGCAATTCCAATGTACATATGCATTTATTAATGGCAATAAGCTTTAGGGTTCATTCCGCCCAGAAGTATTATCCGTTGTAAAGCAAGTTAAAATGGTATTTAATGCTGTCCGCAGATTGGTTATGACAATCCCATGCGTAGTACCTCGGGGTAAATCTTTTGTTTATTAATGCCATTATAATAACAGTGTCTGGTCAACATGGACCTCCTTCATCTGCTAAACGCCTATTTACAACAATGCATTCATTTCACATCAAACATTTGGGTGCATTGAACGGCTGCAGCAACCATTAGCTTACTAAGCGTTTTTCATTGCAGTCGTTCCATGTTAAAGTAATTCCACATGATATAATATTCATGTTTGAGTTGATAACATTTGATTATGCTAAATCTAACGATTGTATAATATCCTAGCTGATCCTTCAGTAAATGCTTGAGTACGCTAACGTGAGTCTTGTCTGTGATATAACCAACAGAAGATAGCGTTTTAACTTATTATACATTGAGCACCACGGAAATAATGGATAATATGCGAAATGAGTGTGCATATTCTAGTAACCACATTCCATTTATGTATATTACTGATAACAAAGAACATTTGCCAACGGCCATGTTCCGCCAGACATGTATGTCTGTAGAAAGCATAAATGAACGTCATTGTTCACGGACGCTAGTATTGAAGCTGCGCACCACGAGGGATACGTCTTTGTCCATTGGAAGAGTGGTCTTATGGTCCTTAACAATTGAGTTATAAACAACAACCTCAGACTATTAGACGAAGACCGCCACACGACAATGCCAGCTATCTGTCTTGTAAAAGTAATAGTCCTTTCATGTCATATAGTGCCCATCCATAATGCTCAACATACAATTAGTTTAGTTCAATCAACACTGGTCTCACTTTGCCAAATCTCGCTGATGAATGTTGGATCGATTTCCGTGGAGCAAAATAATATAGATTAACTGGAAAAGATCACAACGATGTTCACAACATTTGTTGCGGAACATTGCATCAGGGGCGGTTCAAATCTTTTTGCAGCAGAACTGTTGGATGCCATCACTGATTTAAATGACTGCAAATAAAAATCCATTAGTGACTAAACATAATTAACTGGCCGAGTGACTATGTGCTTAACCGAGCTATGGATGATGTGCCTCTTATAAGGTGTCGCCACGCTTCACTGTGCGCCCGAAATGTTTCGACGGATCCGAAACGCATCATTATACACAAACGAGGCTGTCGTCAATGCAAATAGAAGGTTGTCAATCGAGTGCAAAGTCGCTTAACACTTTGCAAATTAGACCGCACATTGCCGCACTGAAGCTACTAAATGCATTGTGTGTATTTTAGGGGGAACCTTTTGGAAAGGTTTGTGGGCAATCCTCAACACAAATGCCGCTAGTTCATTGATGAATGCATACAACGCCGCTAGCGAGCAATTTCGATGCATGCATTCGCTCCCTGCCAGGTTCCGCTATAGACATATGTAGTATAATAAAAATCCATTGGATTCACTTCTTACGATTTAACCACGCTTTACACCTACCTCATCGCTCCTTCTCCTTCCCACAACCCTTTGCCGGTAAGCTACCTCAATTAAAAAGTTACCTTTTAACCACCCCTCTTCAATAAGCATACCAATGTCATAAATGAACTTTAACATCTGTCTGACATGCGTGTAGTCAAATACGGCCGAACGAAGATCGATAAACTGTAGCATATCAACTTGATATGCTCATTCAACAGATATACTTCAACTTAATCATCTTCATCCCGCAAATGGAATCTCCTGATGGCTATATTTTTCATTCCCACCAAACAAACCCCTTAAGAGACATAGATTATGCTAGCAGTGTCCAATGTTTATCGCAAGGACCACTCCCTAACGCTCACAACAGGTTGTCATTGCTGTAGAAGTACATAAAGCAGTTGTTCCATTCAGATCAAGTTCAACTAATCTGACTGTACAAATACGGGTTGCGCACCAGGGAGGTAAATCGATGCTTTTTGTTATAATGACAATTCATTACGCCAATTAGAACCACTTATTGAGCATAATTATCACTTATCAGAAATTACAATAAACATGTGAACCCATACTCCACAGAGCTGTTTTACGCAATAATGGGACACTACGTAAAGCAGACACGCATAGCACCAGCGAAAGTGGCGAACGGAAGTACCTCAGGACTTCAGCCATCAAGCATTCAACATACTCTGAAACATTACAAGTCACAGCTTGCACTTACCAGACTGTTACTTATAACCCTTCATCCCCGTGGTAATGGAATTCGTCATTGTTTGCATTTTATATGTCAGTAAAAATATTCGCCAAATGTTGCCTTTTGTTGCTACTTCAAGCGGTCTGTCTGCAAAGACCGGTAATATGCCTGTACAGGCGGTGGCAGGGTCAAATATTGGTGACGTGACCGATTGGCTTCCTTATTTTAGTTGCAGTCATCCATGGATGTTCAGCTATCTGACAGGCGCTCCTTTAATATCCAGCGACATTTTCAAACATATCGTGACCATAGCTAGTCTTAGTTGCTTCACACATCTCCATTCAAGGGAGGCCACTAATTATATCAGTGCTATAGGAATACAATTTATGCACAAAACAAAAGAAAACTTAGGTTCCATTCAATATTACTGGCATCACAATTGTTCACTGGCCACAACAATTCCTTGCCTCCTTGGGTGCATCAGCTAAATCGTTAATGAGAATTATCATATTTTTATATATCCATGAAATGGTACAATAGTCGAAATGCATTGTATCCTCCTAACAAGACGATGGACTATTAAAGTATTGTTTTTACATCACGGATATCATCAAATCTCACCCTAGTGCTTCTTCTCTTTACAGAAGCCGGTCTGCTTTTCATGGGCTGGGATGGGAGGGGATCACTTTTATCCCCATCTTTTCTTGCTTGCCTGACAGCAGAAGTTGTCACAAGAAGAGTGGGCATAACATCTGGATTCAAAACCAGCTTACAACGTGTAATGTGACTAGTTCTTCTTTATGTTTCGGTGCCTGATCGATACATCCTTCTGTAAAACGAACCGAGCATGCAAGCGAATGCTTGCCCGAGCCCGGCAATAGATATATATATAGATATATAGATATATAGAGAGAGAGAGAGAGAGAGAGAGAGAGAGAGAGAGAGAGAGAGAGAGAGAGAGAGAGAGAGAGAGAGAGAGAGAGAGAGAGAGAGAGAGAGAGAGAGAGAGAGAGAGAGAGAGAGAGAGAGAGAGAGAGAGAGAGAGAGAGATAGAGAGAGAGGAGAGAGAGAGAGAGAGACACAGAGAGAGATAGAGAATAGAGAGAGAGAGAGATCTCTATAGGGAGAGAAATATAGAGACAGACATAGATATTTATATATAGATATATATATATATATATATATAGCTATCTCTCTATATATATATCTATATTTATATATATATATATATTTATATATTTCATATTTATATATATATATATATATATATATATATATTATTTATATATATATATATATATATGTATGTCCTGCGTTTTGCCTTTCGATAGTCAACAGCACTCCAATTTGCTGATACAATGCATCCCACCATTCTGCCACAGATTGCACGGTTTCTCTTGCTGTTTACCTCAATGACAGTTTGCTGCAAATATTAAATATGTGGTTGCAAGAAATGGTTGACGGTTTGGTGGCTGAGGTTGGCAAATATATTCCATTCGACATCGCACCACTCGCATAATAATAATCAGGTTGCATCCATTACTCGCGCCAGTGAGGTACACGTCAAGTAACGTCCGTTCGCAACAATTCGGAACAATCTTCCTTGGTCCCATTGCAACTCCTCGCAAATTCCTCCGTTACATATAATGCACGGAGGCAAACGCCTATTGATTTTGCATTTGCTTAACTGAATTGCAGCCCTAATACATAGATATTGGCAATTGTAGGGTACATAAGCTCCTAATCATAGCGTAAGCCCCTCTCGCTGCCAATTCGTACCTGGGCATGATCATCGTTAATATTTAGTCGAGCGATATAAAATAAAACTTCACTGTTAAAGACATTTTTCCGATAAACGTGTGACCAAGTAATGCATTTATATGATTTCTACCAGTTTATGCTCGTTGGTACACACCGTGGTTATTTTATTCCTTTTAAACGCCTCTTAACCAGACCTGGAAACACAAAGGGTTTGATTAGCACTTGATCAGGTCTATCAACCTCTACTTATGTTCAAGCTGGCAGCGATGGCGCGTCACGTTTATCGATTTCCGTCACAAAAGGCAAACAGCGCCGTGGTTAGACAGGTGGTGTTTAACGTCCGTAAAAGCGACGAATTGTAAAACAGGCAGGATAGGGGAGGAGAGTGGTACATTGGGAAGATTGGTAAGTCGAAGAAACGGTTAAGTTGACTGGTATTTATTGAGTGTCTTCGTCCTTGGTAGGATACATTTACTAAGGGCGGTGACTTTTGTTTTATTCCACACACTGTTGACTGCACTCATTGTAAACGTATCTTCAAATACCGAAAATGACTCTTGACTACTCACTCGTTGAAATCACCCCTAGCCATGTCCCACGAATAACAACCGCTGGCGTCGTTGCGCGCATCATGACCATAAACTGGGTAGAATTCATGCTAGAATATCCGTTAAGGCTAGTGGAGACTCATTATATTATATGATGGCTCCAGGGTGGCCGAAAACGACGGTTTTCGTTGTTCCTACATCGTTGAGCGCAAAGCGTGACTAACCAATTTTACCTGCCACTTCAAAACTTTAATTCAAAGTATTTATTAACGCACCGCATCATGAATTGAAGCTGTCTTCAGTACTGCCTGGGGGTTTCATACTTTCATGCACATTACATACATAAGTCCTGTTGAAGCATTGAAAGTAACGCAAACCGTAAAGCTTATCAACTTATTTAACATACATGAGATGCTGATATATTCGGGCATCATTATAAAACAAATTCGTAATCACACGAACCGTACGGCAATATTTAACGGCGAAAACATTAATTTGTCTGCCAAGCATTCTCTCGGTGGGTAGGTAATTCTACTTGAGTCAATTTGTAGTTTTGTACGTATTGCTCTCATAATATTAGGCTAAGTCGAAGGATTGAGCGAAATCCTACCTGATCCTTCAGCGATTTCCTGGCAGGGCTAACCAAGCTTACCAGGTCAACTGATTGCAGCGTGTGTCTAGTATGTGATATAACAGAACATAGATAGCCTATCCACTAATCGTATTTTGGGCACCAAGCAATTGATGATTAATGTTTTTAATGTGTGTACATTAAGGCCACAACATTCTATTTCTGTATATCACTGACAACAAAACATAGAATATCATTGCATATTAGCGAAGTGCTCCTGTAGAGAGACAATCATGACAATATATGGCAGAGTCATTGAATATATATGCACCGAGTTAGCCTTTTAATGCACCTGTTCCACATGATGTGATGTCCTACGGGCCTCGGCCACATATGCGTTTGTTTAATCTGACGTTGGTGCGTGGATGCTGGATAGAAAAGGCGTAAAGTGACCAAGAGTTTCCTAGGTAACTTTTTGGCAGTATATATTTGGTCCACTAGACGTATGATAATGATTAAATGTGAGTTTTAATAGCATCATCGAGCAGCGCATTGTTCTTAACGTGCTTAAGGGTATTTCTTGTGATAGGCGAGTCAAAATAAGGTTTGACCCCCAAAAAATTGCAAGAAAAGTTTTTTTTGTCTTTTTGTGTTCAATTAACTGTACTTAAGCGCATCCTAAAAGTTTACCAAATTTGAGCCACCGGAAAGTGGTGAAATTACATAATATCCAATATGGCCGCCATTGAATTATGAATGTACAGCAAACTTTTTAATGGTTGGTTTTAGACCCCATAAATGTATTACAAACATATATAAATGTGATACCTTAGATTCAAATAAGGTCATGATGAATTCACTTGGATGTCCCTATGACGTAGTATTGCATCATCATGACGTAGTGGGTTGCTGAATAGATCAAGACCGCCAGAACTGGTAGAAACCCTACATTTCGTCTCTTGATAATAAATCAGATGTACATACCAAAGGAACCACAACTTGGAAGGGCTATTGAACCATCTACGTCATGGTCATACGCCATACGTCACACATCATAAAGTACCAAAATGTCCCAAATAATTGACATAGTACACACCTGAATTTTCTTATCAAGTTCAAGTGTCATTCACACAATATAATTGTTCAAAACACAGCATGGTTATTATCATCAAAATCTTCTTCCTCGGAACCGTCTATGGTAGAATCACTATTATGCGGATTGTAACATGACTCAGCTTGGCAGGGTCCACAAGCAGAAGTACATGGAAGACCGTACTTCCTGCAACTACATCGAGTATTACTACAACCTGTTGTACAGTTACAATGGATAACCTTGAGAAGCCATTCTGGAGCCGCTTTCTGGTCAGTCATAACAGGTAACAAAATGTTGTCTTCACACTTCCAGCCCCAGTCCTTTGGGTCCATGTTTTCATCCTTTCCCATCCACACCATGATCTGATAAAATGAACGTTGAGAGTGGAACTTTGCCGCAGATACCGTTGGGGGCAATTTCTCGGGTTTCACAAATGATTTAGCAGATGAAACCTTTTTAGCAAGCAATGTATTTCTAAGGTTTACCAGAGATGTGCCAGCTTTTCCTCCAAACAAAGAAACAAAGACTTTGCATCCTGAATCAACTATTGTTGCCACATCCTGACCAGCTGTAGTAAAGGTCTTTGCACAAGCGCTTATCTGTGAATCATTTTTCATAACTTTTTGGAAAAGGGATTTCTTGCCAATACCATAAATCCTGGAAGTGCTATCACAACCTGTAAAAGCATGTACAAACATCAGTTGTGAGGATATGTCATTTCCCAAGAGTTCCTTCAGACGGACAATATCATATACATGTTTTGCTTTCTTTTTGTCCGAACGAAAGTAGAGTTTCTTGCTGTCCATCTCAGTGTAATGTAGAAGCAGAATCAGAAGGTCCGTGTCTTCCCCAATCAAAGTTGTGTCTCGAACTTTTGCAGATGTTGTTGCTGCCTTCACAATATGAACATCTGCATCTCCATGCGCATTGATGACTTTGCATCCCCTCTGTTTCAGTTTGTCACTGATGAGGAGGATTAGTTTCTGTTTATTAGAGTCCCTTGATAAAAAATCCTCCATTCTGCCAGAGGAAAAGACGGTATTCATTTCAAAAGACACAAGCGGGTGTGATTTCGTTTGTCGTCTCTGATGTTCATTGTCCTTGATGCTAGGCTCTTCACTGTATCCGTCAAAAACTACTGTGGCTTGTCCATACTTGGAAAGTGTTAGATTGGCATACTCCTCGGCAATTTCCCCGTAGGTCATCCCTTTTTTCCAAGACAGACTGTGAAGTAAGGAGCCTCCGTCAAGCACAAAATGTTCGGAATCTGGCGTCGAATCTGTTAGAACGGCCTTGCTGGAGCTGGAGGATTCATTTGCGTAATCCCGTAGAGCATCAGCCAACTGTGGCTTGTCAGCCTTCTGGAACACATGTTTTGCCGCGAATAGGGCAGGAGGATATGGACTAAGTTCGTAGTCCATGATATCTTGTAGTGTCAAGTCGCCAGCTTGTGAAACTACAAGAAATCTCTGGAACAGGAGTTCAGAATTTATCACTTGTTTGGTATTCACTTTCACTGACGATGAGTCACCAAGAGTCTTGACTTTGTCCTTTCATTTAAAGAAATAAGTGAATATTGGCTGCTTAACCATTTTTTGTACTATGGCCTTGCCGACAGCTCCATATTCATGTACATTGACATCTGCGTTGGCCACTACACCAGTCACAACATTTCTTAATGAGGAATCCTCAGCAAATGGATTGCAGTCAACTAATTTTTGCATCAGTTTAGTACTGTCTACATGATCACGTTGCATCCTTGGCACTGTGGCGTCTTTGTGCTGTTCACTTGAGGTAAATGATTGTTTAGAGAACTCTTGCATCGCAAGGTTGTACGCAGATGACACGGATGATGACAGTGTCCAGATGGTCCTTAGTTCCTCTGTCATGCCACTTCCTCTGGTTAGACCACCGCTACTTTTGAGGGAACGCATGAGAGTCTGTTCAATAGTTAGATCCGATCCCAATCCTGCCCAGAACTGGTCCGTCCTCCTAATAACATGTAGGCCGTTTTCAAATTTTGTAACAATGTCTGGATGCTTGTGACCTAGTTCATTCATGCACTGTAGGTAGAGGTATGCAGACTTAACATAATTGAAATGTCCAGCAGCTGCGAATATCGGAATGCAATCAGACACTGCACTGAGATGCATTCTCCAGTCGCCTGAGCGATCAGCTCTGATCAATGCACGTGCTATTTCAACATCTCCTGATATCCGATCCAAAGTTGACTGGTTTTGGATGAAGCTGCCATGCTAACCTTTGCTGACTGGATTTTCTGTTTAATGTGCTTGATTTCTTCTAATGATTTTAACGACTCGTAGGACACAATGGAAGAATAAACAGTCTCTATCCTTTCAATCGTAGAGCAAAATTCTGGGTTATCCTGGATGAGCCCACCTAGAATGGTCTGATTGAGACACCTGTCAACCAGGAGATGACCACGCAGTGCCCTCTGCACAGCTTTACCGGAAAGAATGTGAACAACTGCATTTTCCCCATATATTTCTTCCAATATTGACCCTAGTCCTGATCCTTGCATGAGTGCGCCAATAGCCCCAAGAAGATTCATTAGCGTGTGGAAGCTGCCCAGTAGAATTACAATGGCCCTGAGATGACTGTTAGTGTGTGCGTTGTGCTGAAATTCAGAGGCCTTCCAATACAATGGCTGATCAAAGGTAATCACTGCTGGTACATGGTTCTTCCTGGCCAAGTTGTATACGTATTCAAGAGTTGACAAGATGCAAGTTTTGTCACCTGGATACATATCAATCATGGGGAGGAAAGTCACAGACGATTTCCCAGGATGTGTAGAGCCTTGATGAATCAAATGCATCATCCCCTGCCAACCAGGTGTAGGTTGTTTAAATGAAAAGGAAAGTTCCCATAGAATATCAACTGGCTGACTGAGAACCTGCGGGATTTGCAGTTCCTTAAATATAACGGCTCTAGAGACGTGCTTCGCGAAGCGATATTCAATAATGTCAATTTTTGCAAATTCAACAACGTGCAGGTTGGTAGTCTTCTTCCGCGGGACAATGCGGTTAACAAACTGCCCTGGTGTCAATGCAACAACCATCCCCATGCCATGGAATGTCCCTTTCCCATCTATCGTCATAAGGTTATGGTCCACATTATCAGCTGCGAATAGTAACATGGTGTCAGGTGAGTTTATATCTGTTCCAAAAATGTCTGCAATTTGTAAAGGTGCCACTTCAGCTCGGGGTCGAACAGCTTGGATAATTGTCTGGCCAACAGCAGCAACCTTTTTGTCTGAATCACCAACAAAAAGTGCGTGCAGCAACAAGCGAAGAGAATCAGGAATGAACTGCAATGATGGTTGAAGTCTAAGCTCAGCGAGTGTTGGATAATTGTCAGTATCAGAGGTTACATTTGTTTTTATGTCACTCTTTATCAAACGAGCAGCTGTTTCTATTATTGCCCTCTTTTGCGATTCTTCATCAGCCGCTTTTGATTCATTGAAATATGACCTGAGAATTTGTGCAGTTTTTTCTATCATTGTCACAATGTCAGGCTGTCCCTTCCTTTCAGCAAATGCGATGGAATCCTTGTAATGATCCCTAAGTTTACATTTCAGGTAGTAGTTACCGAATGAAGCAGATTCTTCATTTTCCAAATAATCTTTCATTTTGCTTGAAAGATCAGACACAGTTAATTGTTCCTCGTCATTTGCTTCAAGATAGGCACACATTTGAATGAAAGCTTGTTGCTGGTCTTCATTTTTAGGTCTGCCAACCTTTTTGCGTTTACCACTTGATTCAAGAATATTCCGATCTGTCCGAAAGTTTGAATCACAGGAATGATGGTACACACACTCTGGGGCATGCAAATCCCGTGCAAAATATTCTATTCTAGCCTTTACAGTAAGTGCCCATTGATCAGTACGGGTAGCGCAAACTGCTGAAACAGAGTCCACAAAGATATCTGTTCTCACACAACTGAAACTGTCCTTGTCTCGTTCCCTTTCATCTGCAGACACCTTACAGCCACAATACAGACAATCGGATTTACTATCAAAGGGTCCTAATGAAGTGCGCGATGTCCTCGGACCCGTACAATCAGTTCGTTCTTCGTTTTTGCGTTTAAGTGACAGTTCAATGTCCTTTTGATTCACATGCGTTTGTCGGCATTCTTTATGCACTACCGTTCCAGCGGGCACGAAAATATTGATCTTCCTCTTGATGCTTGCGTCATTGATGCCTTTTGCGCCTTTCTCACCTATCTTAACGGTGGCCTTCAATTCCAATTCCTTGTCACATAAAGAACATTTGTCGTGACTCACAGTTGCACTCATTCTGCAGACCTGAAATAAGTAACCGAGACAGTCCTTAGTAAGAGCATGAATATAATGAAATCATATAAAACACAAGAGTGTGCAATCACAAGTGGGCACAGCTCATTCGAAGATGATGGACCTTTCCCTTCCGATTAATCCCATATACAGGGACGGTATATATTTTCATGGGTAGAACCCTTCGAACATGTGATAGCACTGAAACAAATTATCTACAATTTTCACTGCTTTTGAAGTTAGCCGCTTCCAATAGCAGGCTTCTGGCAATTTTGAATATTTCTAGCTTTGGCTTCCCATATAATGTAGGCATGCCATTGAACCACATGGTTTCACTTTCATTATGACTATTCTATCTACTCAGGCCTGAAATGGGCCTATTTTAATATTGTTTCACCTACCTTCAGGGTCAGGAGATGCAGAAGATGATTGGTAATATCAGAGTTGTCTACATGATTAGTTTGTTTTTGTTGATTTCAGAAATATTGTGTTAACAAGAGATAATGAAATAATGAGCTGCTTTTGTTTTGGTCTTAAGTCTTTGATGAAAGGATAGATGACAGCATTGTAATCATATAGAGAGCTAATTAGTAAAAAATTACATTGAAAATCAATATTTACCTGTATCCTTATCCTTGTTAGTCATTATAATAAGGGCTTGTATGCTGGCAGTAACAACCAAATGCCAATTAGAAATGTGATTGCTTTAGATAACATGGGCCGGGATGGAGGGGGAGTGGCCTCATTGGAGGTTGGCGGGGTGGGGTGGGGGTCAGCTAGGATTTCGCCTAACGAACAGGGCACCTTCATCAGAACTCTGTCTCAGAACTCCAAAAGCATGCTTACAACAGCGTTTTCGTGTGAGAAATAACAAATCATGAACCAAGGAGCCATTTCAAACAAATACCAAACAGGGGTAAAAATCCTGAAATTGAACAAGATTTACCCTCCAATTTTAGGGAACCTTTGCTATCTTAATGTTCAGACCTTAAAGAACAATGAAAAACCAAGAAACAATAGTTCTTGCAATTCCTTAATTAATTGGGAAATATAAGGTTTCCCTAATGTGTACCCAAAATACCAGTTTTGGGGTAGGGGTGCCCCTATTGCACCCCCATCGGGATGTCACACATGAAAGAAACCAGGTTCAGGTGAAAGGTTGACCTCAAAAACATTAGAAAACATACTTACATAATCAGTTTTGGGTGAAAAAAAATGGCTGAGCATTTTATGGACAGCCAAAAATATCAAGTTTGGTAAACTTTTAGTGTGGTTAATCTACAGATTTTAGGAACAAAAACAACCAATAAAACGTTTTCATTGCCTAATTAACCCACTTTCCGGTCATCCGAGTTTGGTAAACTTTTAGTGTGTTAATCTACAGATGTTTAGGAACCAAAAACAACCAATAAACGTTTTCTTGCAATTTTTTGGGGGTTGACCCCTTTTTTTCCATATATTGACCCGACTATGACATAAGCCAGCAGCTGTATGATAAATGATCCTACTTAATCGTACATTGCACTTGCACGAATGTTGTCATGCGACAATTATTCAGCCAATATATATCAACATGCTGTGAAATATCAAATCCTGCTAGAAACGTCTGGATCATTCTTTGCGCATGATAATAAACATCGTATTTACCTCCGTAACATTTAGGGCAGATGACCATAAGTATCAAAACGTTGTCAACTCTAAGTGCAAGTAGGAACATTGATGATTTATTTCATGATGCCAAGCATAAGTTACCTCATCATCAAATTGGCAGTGAGGCATAGCACCCAACTTATCGCGAACCCAAGTATGATTAAATTGCTAAGTTAATGTAAATGACGAATATTTAGACCGAGGAGCGGTCTTTATGGGGAACATATATAATTTGCCGAACTGTTATCAAGCCCGTTCGACGCGACTTATGTGGATACAGGCTGTCTATTGTGATGAATGAAATCATTTGCGACTTACCCGTAATTGTGTCATTAATATTTAAGCATGCTTCACCGCTTGATCGAGATATTCGGGGAAATTATTGTTTGTTGAGCTCTCGCAATAAAATGCAGGATTTCTTGTTAGATGATTACAGATGATATAATTATTTGTCTACTCAAACTCTTCTAGTTAGCTTTATTGCCTAAACAAGCAGCGGTTGAAGTTAAATCTGTCGACTCATGTGGGAACTTCAACCTCACCGCGTGAACTTAAGCACAACATTCTTGCAATCGTGAGTTGTGAAACGCCATTTCATTTCTGGTTTAATGACATAGGTATTGCGTCACTATGAATGAACTCTTGATACAATGTCATCCTTTTATCCTGCGTTAGCTGTTTATAAGATAATGTCGGTCATACACCGGATATATATGGGAGTTATAAGCAAACATATACCAACAAGTGACCATTTCTGTTAAGTGATATGACTCGAACAGCAGCTATTGCCGTATCGCGGTTCACGGTTTATGGCATATGTGAAACAATTGTTTATTATGTGTGCACGCCTTTAGAATCCTTCATTATGCTAAGACAAGTCTAAAGCGTTTTATTATTATTAATGTTTGAATGAAAACTGTACCATATTGAGTTGCATTTTATGTTAGTGTTTTTCGCAAGACATATTACCCCCCGACATGGATGCCACGGCAATCAAGTGTCAAATAATTCAACCGCGTCATTAACTCAGCAGTACTAAGCGAATACTAAGCGCACACGTCTGCATCCATCGGCATTATAAGTAATGCAAGTTTTATACGTTGCACATATCTTGCGGAGTTTTATTTGCAATTTGCCATTCACAGATTACACCTCAGATATGGTTAAATAAAATCCACCTCATTACGTACGATACAAACTCAGCATACAAGCAACATAAGAAAATCGCAAGGTGTGTGAGCCAACGTTTCTTCACATTGAGCAAAAGGTGCAAGCAGCGCAAGACAGGCGAAGCCTTAGGAAGAAGCTAGACATATCGTCGTTTATGCAGAACAGGGGTCATGACCTTGGTTATAAGTTAATCAAACAAGCATCGATGACATCTCGCCAGCCCTGTGGCGTAGTGGCTAACTACATCGCCTCCTCACCCACAGACTGTGGGTTAGAACCCAAGGTGTAACAACATTACTGGATACTTGCGACTCAGTCGGGGGGCTCTCTGACAGGAAATCGGAGAAGCTCATATAACTTCATGGGTCTGAATGGGGCATATATTATAGTTAATAGGGTGGAGCCATTACGTAGAGAGGTAGAGTGGACAAAGTATTGCTTCTTCGTACACTATTGTTATTAGGCAGCAGACGAACATCATTTTCCAAGCTCAGCCTATTGATAATGGAAATATCGGATCGACTCATGTGTGCGTGAAAACCATAAAACATTCGAAGGAGAAACAAGCGAGAACGTGCTGACCGCATGGCTTTATCAGCAACGTTCCCATGATTTATATTTGGGTTGCGGAAGTAGGGAGTAGCGACTAGACTTTGTATCCTGTATATCCCTTCTCCGGTTATATTTTTGCAGAATTCACGCTGCTGAATTTGAATCACCTAAATACTGCATTCATTTTCATTGAGTAGCTCCGTTATTCGCCTGCCGTTACATGAAATAGTGAAGGAGTAGCAAGGTATAAATCGCGCTAGAGTAAATTCGCAATTTGTTAGGTATCACATGCTAATGGTTAGTCAATTGGCCACAGTTTTCACATCTGGTTTGCAGTCATAATTCAAACCTTGGGTTTCACTTTTGATTTGAATTGATGTTTTTTTGGTGTATCAAAAAACATTGAGCGATAGAATAGAACAAAAAATGGGTTGGACAGAACGCTAGCAAGGATTAACTGGTAGGATGCAAATCAAGTCCTAATCGAGGTGGGAAGGTGGTCCAGGTAGAACAACATATGGGGCGCGGGTATGGGTGTTGGCTGTGAGCAGATCCTGACAAACTTCTGGAGCTGCTCAAAGTCAGCAAATCATGGGCTAAATAGCTCACTTGATATGAAGATCATTCTTATTTCGACTAGTCACGATTAATCAACTGTACGATTTGTCCCTGAATCTTTAACCCCACAAAGTCTGCAATGCAATTGACATTACTTTCATGGACACATTCCTATATCAACAAACCGCTCTTTGTAGCGGACAGATTGCACTCTTGAGGCAGCGTATGCACTGGGGCATATTTACCTCAGAGAACCCGATGAGCGGGTAGCTGTACTAAACTAGGAATGCGGATTCATGGCGAAAAACGGGTGCAGATGCAACCGAATTATTCATACTCTTTAGTAATCGCTGAGGTATAAAGACAAGAAGATTGTTGAATAGTAATTTAAAGAATGCGATAAGCAGACATAATAAGCTGTGGCACACAATAGAGCAGGACCTCATGAAAATCAAGGACCGTAGTCAAAAAGAATCTTTAGTCTGCAAACTCATGTTTTTAAGTTGTCAAGCTGAGTTGAACATCTAAACCGTATTCATAAAGAATCTTAAACCCCCTTTTGATCTCAGCTATGAGACGACTCGCCAGCCTAAACTTAAAAATTGCAGTCCAACGGGAATATTTGCAGGAACATGCTTACACGCATATAAATACGAACATGTATATTCTTAAACTGAACCAAAACATAATTAACCGTTCGTTATTTATTACACACTAATTTTGAATCGTGATATTTAAATTAATTTCGCCGCAAAAGGCTTTCGTCAAAACATAGCGGGGAATTCTCAACAAACTATTGGGTCGCATTGGACAGGGTGCTGTTATCACATGAGCCAACAGCTTGCAGTGGATTCGAATTAGGAATAGATTGTGGGATGATCATAGTTGGTGGAAGTGTCCATATGCGCAAAGCAATTATTCAAGATTTGTGTGCTTCAGTGAGTTTTTCTTTAACTTTGTATGTACAAAGGCGCCAGGATTCACATTTCACATTATTGAATTCCAAGCATGCAGACACCCAGCCCACACGTCCATACAGCCACACCGTGATACGATACTTTCAGTGCCCCCGAAGCATAATAGCTGTGCGTCGAAACGTTGCGTACCAACGACAAGGAATTTTGGCGATATATCCGTCAAAGACAAATACACTTTACAGTCATAGTGCCATGACGTGTTATGACCCTACTTTGCACGAATTCTCACGGAGTGTCAAACAAAAAAGTTTGGCAAGGAGTGGACGAAAGAATGTGTGTTCATTTTAGAATTACAATGTCAATCGTGCAAGCATCATTGATGTAGTTATTTCTCATTCGCGTAGATTACTAGTGGTCATGTTCACGATCACCAATGCCTCTGCTTGTAGTGCTTGGCATATGTGTTATTAAAACTCGTGGCCAATGGCTAAATCATTTTTTACTTTGTTCGTGGCAATTCCTATTTTATTATGACAAACGATAACGACGGTAGACTATTATAATAAAAGTCGTTGACCGGACAGTTTCGTCTAAATTGATTATTCTTCGCCACCTTTTGTCTTGTGAACACTTAATAACATATTTTTCTGTTCTCCTGTAACAAACAATCTGTGATCGCGATGGCATGTGAAATTATTGCCAATAATCATTTTTGGCTTTTTGCCATGCCTGAGCTTGCCGTCTCAGCTGAGTTCGCTAAAAACTATTGTGTTGATACGGTCTGAGATCGCAGACTCGAGTTGAGATGACTCAAATTTAGATTCTTTATGTGTACGGCTTCTGGTATTATTTAACAGCATCGTGTTAGTAAACCAGATATTAGTTTACCACAGTGCAGCAAATCATGTAAAACCAAATGCAAAAGCAGTTAACGGCTATGCAACGTCAGCAATGAAAACTAAGGCAACTACTGGTCCTCTTATAGATAGTGCCAATAAAGCACATCAGGAGACACGGAAAGCGTAGATTTGGCCAATGGTCACCTTGCATTAGTATTTATGGAATATAACAGGACTCCCAAATCGCAGTTTAACGGCGGTTACTAGTAGCAACTACAAAGCTACGTTTTAGTCCAATGTTGCTCAATTCTCTACATTCAACAAGGTGTCTGACCCAGATAAACTCACATTTGACATCGAAAAGAACTGACACACACTTCTGTCGAGTGCTTTTTTCTCCATCATTATATTAAAAAAGTCAATGGTCCGCAGCCGGTGTCCATAGTGATCAAAATAATGGTAACGCTTGCGAGAGGCAAACTCGGTGAATACTTACTCAAAATTTCTTACTGAATACATCTCTTCTCTATACTGTTTTCTCTGCACACGCCCATGACCTACTAGCCTTCTAATGATGTTACACTAATGTACCAGTGTAAATAATGTAATGAAGGGGTAGAATCAAATTAGACAGGCGCTGTTAGATGTGTTCCCATCGGGTCGGTCCTGGGGCTCTTTCTCTACACAATCAACTCGTTGATGTAGCCATTACGATAAACACTGCACATTATATCAAACTTCATTCAATAGGCTAAATAATTATAAGACAGCGTACACACCACCTTGGACTAGATAAGCGACTGACCAATGTTTTTTTTAAAAACATCACGCCCTCGGTACTTATGGGTTTCTTCGTAAACAAACATAAGAAAGACAATTATGACACAACACGGACTAATGTTGTGTTGTGGCAGTCGTTGACGGTGGACTACAGCTACGCTAGGTTTTACAATCGGGGCATTCAATCAGCTTTATCGATTGGTTGATTCGTTGAGATATACCCATTCCTTATGCTTGGATGCTTCATTGGCCGATACTGCAGTAATAAGTGTGCTTAATAGCTTCCCCAGTCATATGTTGTAGCCGTGCCAAAGCCTATTTGGGCTTCTTCGGCTTTGAGCTTCTAAGTTATCAGGGTTATAGGGCGGGTATAATGGTCGGCTTCATGCAATAAAGCTGTTTTGGCAATCTTTGGTGTTTTTATGTATAAATCCACATACATCGAATTATCCATTAGAATTGTGCTGTTTATGAAAATAATCTTGCAGCTATTATTTCATGTAATAATTCATCAAGTCGCGCTTAGCACCTACATCATTGTGTTATGCATAGTTCATAACAAAGCCCGATTTTCAGTGTATAACTATATTGCTGACAGCTTTAGAGCTTTTTCATGCCCACTTTGATAACATTTTATAAATTAATATTTTCCTGCTAGCGGCTAGCTCATACGTTAACCTGTGTTATCCGTATATTTGAATTGATCACCCTTGGCGTAATAACATGGTAGAAACACTTCGTCGTCCATGAGTATGTACATGCATTTCAGTTCTAACAAGATGGGTTTTCATGGGAGTTGTAGGGACTGCATAAATGATCGTATGAGTGAGCAGCGTGCACGCTTCGACTCATGCAGATGAACGCGCAGGTACAAACTGACCACTCTCCAGTTTGACCATATATGGGCGCACGCACGTGTTGCCACGGGGATTTACTAACACGCAAACATCAAAGTGAATAGAATCGTTGTCGGCTACCCTGGTGCCATAAGGATAACACAGTACAGCGCTCTCCATCGAAGCAGCATTCATAGCAGCCATCTGAGGCTAAATATATTCTATCGACGTGTTTCTTCTCTATACTCCACAACTATATGTCAATGTATACGAGCTTCATCAGACTATACGCAGAAGGCTTTTTTACACGCATGTTTTGTTCCTATTCACCATTCACCAGGTGTAATGTTCCTGTATTAGCATCGAACAGGCTTGTGTGACGACCCGGCCATGACATTAGCTTGTGATGTTAATTGAGGAAAGATGATCAAAACTTTGGACAACTGATCAGAACAAATCATACTCGCATGAGGTGCTAATATACAGTCCAGACAAGAATATGAAAATAGATGAGATGCTTCCATTTCTTTCCGCTATTCAAGGCTTGGGTTTGCGCATTGTAGCGGTCAGCATATTTCTCCAGTCCAATGATCATTCATTTTGACCACGTTCTGCAGTTTGCGCATCAGTTATATTGAAGAAAGCCTCATTCGTCCCGTGATTTGATCGTTAAGTTCTGTTTCATATTCGGAACAGTTGTAATTCGTATAATGTAACTATTCGAGCATTTGTGTGTAATTGTCATATGATTTGATGCCTGACATAAACAATGCACAGGCAGGAAACTCCAAGGAGTATTTCAAAGACAAAACTAGACAAATGTCCCCCATTTTGGCCCTCATAAATATGCTTTACTTGACCTAGGTGCTGATATGCTTATCATTACTGACGCAATGCTTAAATATATCAGTCAGCACGGATATTGGCTCGATGAATATCACCCCATTAACCAAGAACGCTTGCGTGTACACTGTATCACGCACAACCTGCTGTATCCATCGACGCACCGTGACCACTAGACTACATGTCACGATATTAAGCGTTTGACATGCCAGAGACCACGAATACGTGAACAAAAGATACACCCGAAACACATTGAAGAGATTCTAGCTCTCCAGAAGGTTAAGTGCCAGCTAGCTATGAGGTTCAGTTTCCAAAAACCAAACCAAAAAGCAGCGATGAATTCAGAGACCTCGTGACTCGCTAAAACTATATATATATATATATATGTGTATATCTAGATATATATATGTGCATCTATATTAACCTCAATATCTTTTGATGTTGATTATCTGTAAACTGCATTATTCGTGCCGCCTATGAATATCAATAAATGTTTACTTATGTGCATATATATCTATGCATATATACATATATGTATATGCATTTATATATATATATATATATATATATATATATATATATATATATATATATATATATATATATATATTTATATTTTTACATATTTACATATGAATCCAAATAGATGCATGCAAATATACAAATACATATATGTACATTATAATGAATTTATATGCATAAATAGCCATATATATATATATTTTCATGTATATATATATATATATATATATATATATATATATATTTATATACATATATATATATATATATATATATATATATATATATATATATATATATATATATATATATATATATATATATATATATATATATATATATATATGAATGTATATGAACATGGGCATGTATCTGCTTATATTTGAATATGTTTATTTTTGAATTTATAAAAGCATATATTTATGTATATAAATATATATACTTATATATATATATATATATATTTGTTTATATATAAAATAAATGTATATATATATATAAATATAATATTAATAATAATTTTGTATGCATAATATTGAAATTATTATCGCATGTTATGTTTGCCATCGATGCTTCCCTTCGGCGTGTTGCTTAGCCATTGGTCAATTCCAACTGTCAAAGCATTATCATCCAATGACATGTGCACGCAGGCTTGATGTATCCTAGCAATTTATACCACTCGATAATTCAGGATGAGGTTTTGTAATAAACATGAAATATAAATAGGAATTCAGGCCCTCATTATTGGCGCCTAGCATTTTCATACGTCGACACCGATAATGTCATAAACGTTTTTTCATGGCCATGCAGTAAGATTTTGTGCTGTTTCCGACGCACACACCTTCTGTCGGACTCACATCACTCTGAAGTTATGTCTTACTCAAATTTATTAAAACATAGCAGGCTTCGTTGAATAAAAATTGAAAGACTTGTAATAAAGAGTCCTGTGTTGGCTAGCATTATGGTGATGAACTGCTGAGCTGGCAGTCAATGGTAACATCAATTGGACCCCCTTACTTTCTACCGTCGGCTATGTGCGTCAGGTGTTTAGTACCTGGTATAACCCTGTGCTTTCACTGAACCTAATATAGCACATTGACTTATTATTGGCAGTCCACTCGACACTCCTTGCCTTAGCTGATAAATCCCAGCCGATGCTTTGTTGCGAAAGGGCAGTCCAAAACGGCTTGATCAACGGTTGGCTAGCCCTAAAAGAGATTATAATGCCTCTTAACCGACGCTGGGCTATAACAAGCATTGACCTAGTTATATTTGGCGTCTAGGGCCTATGCATGACACTTATCGGTTGCCATAGAACGAGGGGATTATTGAGAGCCTGATGTGAGCCCCCTGACACTTTCCGACAAAGTCGTATGGCGGCTATAATTGATTCGGAAACACTGTGGTCCTGTCAATACGACGATGTCATACAACGATATGACATTGCATTCTTTCAAATGCATTATCTATCTTGATGCGAATGTAACTCCTTGCATAACTCATAATTGCAAAAACGAAGCCAGTGTGGCTATCAGCATTCTCGGTTCCCCAGTAATCCTCAAGATCTTTTGACTTTGATGATCTGTTATCTGCATCGTTCGTAATCCCTATTTATATTTATCAATTTTATTATTCTATGTATGTGAAATTCCCTTCAACAATCGTTTTTACGTTAATTGCAAACTGCAGCTAAGGCTTTCTTTAACTCGTTTCCGGGTAAATCTGTGGACCATATGTCTTTGTCATTTAGAATATAAATGCGATTACAATGACATTGCAGCGAGAGAATAATAAGCAAAGTATAGGCAAGGTAACGTGATGAATAATATCATCTGGAATAAAACAGTCCATTTGAATACATGGCGTGTCACGTTTCTGTTTGAACCCATTGCGTTTTACACACCACCCACCTCAGCCCCACGAACGGCAGAAATTAGGACAATAGGCAGCGATAGACAATGAGTATAGAAAAACATTAAACCAAAACAAGAACTGTAAGTAACGCGAGAATTTGTTACGTTAGCGTGGCTGCAAACCGATATTAGGTTGCTTATGGGTCTAATAAGCACTGCAACTCCATTTCTGCTCAATGATGCACATGTAGCGCCACTTGTACGCCCTAATTACAGGTAGCTTTGTCGAATGCTGCTGGTACAGCCTACCAGGGTCTGGTCCAAGAGCATCTCTCTCAGCTTTAATAGTTAAGAAGGTGTTTGTAATATGACGTATATGAAAGAGCAATTTCCTATCCTCATTGATGTAACTGGCTATCCACGTGCCATGCAAGACATGTCAACACTTCAAAGGGACGTTTCTTGCCGTAAAGGGACGTTTTTATTTCAACTAATATTCAGCGCCTCTCCTAGTCGTAGAAAAGGATATGACGATATGGCGCGGATCAACATGGTCACCATGCAGATCTATGCGATGTAATTGGCAACGCCCAACGTGAATAATTAGATAAGTGATTGTATGGGTATTCAAGCGTACATATTATCATGGAGCGCACAGATTGCTCGAACAGAACAAAAAGTTTCGAGAAGAACATGCTTAAACGGCCCAAATAGGTAAGTATGTTACCAATAAAACAAACATGGTGCTTGCTCATGTACATTTTTCAGTCGTAACATATGTTAAAATGTCAATTATGGTCCCCACCGTGCAATATTGCTGCATCAACCTTGATCAGGTGTGTGACTGATTGTTAACATCTGCAGTGTTTAATTATAGACACAAGCTCTCAGGTAACTGGCATTACTGAAGTGGCGTCATGAAAACGGCCATGGGGATAACCGACAATGGATTTAAATGGCCACGCTGTTAAACTGGTGTTTTTGCTTAAGGAAAAGCTCGTGGGTATATGTTACACGCATCAAGTGTAGACTTTTTCAACTCACTAAAAACGTGCTCCACTTTCTTTATATGTAAGCAGCGAGCACTGCTGCAAGTTCAGTTTCATTTTCGGTCAGCAAGTGGGTATATATGGGATCACTCTGTTCCAATGTACAGTTTAATTGATACGATATCGAATTCGGGTGTGCGATTATGATGATTGCAACTATCTGTCTCTGCCAAAATTGCCCTCCTGGCTTGGTAATGTTGCGGTAAAATGGTTATAGTTTTAACATATCGAGTTGAATTGTCTATCCTGAGTCTGTAGCTGGCTTCAGTTTTAACTAACCGATCCTTGCGTAATATGGAGTTTCATTGCAGCCGGTATTTCCCCAAGTGTCGCCGCTTATCCTCGTAGCATGTCGTTGTTGATGCAAACGTTAACGCTTAAAGAAAGATATAAACCGTAGTATCTCCACCTGAGTATTTAAGCATTTGCTTTTTAGTATTTGAAGAACGCTTGATTATGAGACACCGTTAGTTTTAACGCTGGCCCTGTGAACCAGCAACATCCATCGGATGCAAATCACCGTCTTGAAAAAGACGTGGTTGGGCAAGTAGTAATCTCGCTTTCTTCGGGTCTATAAATATACGCCCTTTAGAAATTCACCTGCGCTGCGTGTATTCATGTTGTCCTCAGCTGGTTGTATAATAGCAAACTATCATATGTATTAGGCGTAATTGGTTGGTGACGTCCACCTAAATACACTTTAGATAACATAAGGTTGAAAACCGCGCCTGGATCTACTTCCTTACACAAACACATGCTGTGCACTTAAATTACGGAAGTTGGTACTTGGTCGCTTGAGGGACAGGTAACCCTGCCTTATTAATGTCTTCCATGGAGTAAAACTTTAGTCAACTGAAAATATAGCTGTCGGGTTATAACGCTTGATTCCCGTCTACCAAACCTCGTTCTCGATAAGAATATCTCTCTCTCTCTCTCTCTCTCTCTCTCTCTCTCTCTCGCTCTCTCTCCTCGAGCGCTCTCTCTCTCTCTCTCTCTCTCTCTCTCTCTCTCTCTCTCTCTCTCTATCTCTATATATCTATATATATATATACATATATATATATATGTATATATATATATATATGTATATATATATATATATATATATATATATATATATATATATATATATATATATATATATATATATATATATATATATATATATATATATATATATATATATATATGACATTCATCCCATTACTGAATGTTTTTGTAGAACATTAGATATTACCACTCTTTAAGGTATATCTCTAGACGAGTATTTGGCGATAAAAGAGATGTTCTCCTAGACCTTGCAGGGCGAGTAGTTGATGTCACAGGATAGTGAGAGCGTTCCTGTATACTTAAATGTGCATTAGGAAGACACCTGTAGCTGCTGATAATGCCAAAAAAAAGTCCGTACCTTGATTTACTGCTCAATACTATCACAGATATATACATACATATATATATATATATAGATATATATATATATATATATAGAGAGATATATATATATATATATATATATATATATATATAGATATAGATATATATATATATATATATATATATATATATATATATATATATATATATATATATATATATATATATATATATATATATATATATATATATATATATATATATATATATATATATATATATATATATATATATAAACATACGAACGCTAAGTAATTGGATATGAAACGAATGAAAATGAGCAACCAAGATAAATCCCGTATTATTCTAAATAGATGCGGTGATATTTACACTGAGATATATTCACTTCATCTGCATAGCATCTTCATAATGTGCACTTCATACGAGCCCAACACGGCTTTCTTTTGTTGATCTTCATTTGGCGGAGATCAACTGACAGGCGCATGGTAGTCTGATCAAGTTCTTGAATTATGTCAAGGTGGCATGGGAAGGTTGTGAAGCTGGATTAGGAAGGACGAGAATGGGATTGGTTTGCGGTTGATTGAGGGATTAGGTGACGAGGGGTGGTGATAAGATGAGGTGGGTGCATTCTAAATGAGAGGTAGCTATTTGGCCAGTCTAATGGGTTCCCCTTGAGCTCAATTGGCAATAACGGTACTGGTGACTGATTGAGTGTATATATGGTAATTACTCGCCTTGAATTTATATTTAGGTCTTATTTATCTTGAAAGCCCACCCATCCTGAGACGGACAAAACCCTTTTGTTTGCGATTCGGACATTGCTTCGCGAGTATCTTTACCATAGCACTCATGAGGTATTTATCAGACCCAGAGCGATAACGGCGATCAATCTTGTCCTGTGTTGCGTTCGAGTGAAGATATTTTATTAACTTTGAAGACAGTCTGGCTCGCGTGTAATATTGTGGCTTTGATCGCTCAGCGACACTAGACGTATGTTTTAAACTCGTAAGCTCGGATCGACCGTGATCTGATGAAAAAAAACTTCATTCCACTTGCTCATTCCACTAATGTTAGCCTCCAGCCACATACTGGAAATGCAACTACTGAATTATCAAGAGAGATTTCATACGATCCGCTTATTGGGCATAATCATATGATAGTAAACACACTGAAATATTTGCTGGCCCTGTTGGGATAACATACACATCGTCAGTAGCAAGAGAATGTTGAGCAGGGTTGATGCCCGTACGTCAGCGGTTTGCACTTTCTTACAAATATATTCTAGATGATGCCTTCGCCTCAGCATCTAGTGGCAGAAGCAGATATCTTATTAAATCGTTTAGTTTAAAATAGTTCAATTTAGCGATAAAATCGGTAAATGCTTAATGTGTCAGCATTTACCACATATGCTCTGTTGTATCGATCAGCTTTATGGCCCAGAACACACAATGGCTTTTAATAACCCTTATCCACCGGATTTGGATCTACCATATGGCAAAAATTCTGAGACATGAAACAGCCCTTAAAGGCCGATGGCAACCTTACAATAGCATTGTGTAGACCATTGTTTTAGTAACAACGTTTCTATTGTATTGATGGAATATGAACTGGAATTTCGGCTAAAATGAATAAAAAGTTCGATTCCTTCTAGATTGTCTGTATCCAGATGCAGACGATAAAAAGCAAATTTTCTCGAATAAAAATCGAGCAAATTTTTAAACGAATACAAACTGATATTACATACATACATATACATACATACATACATACATACATACATACACATACTATACATACATACATACATACATACATACATACATACATACATACATACATACATACATACATACATACATACATACATACATACATACATACATACATACATACATACATACATATACATACATACATACATACATACATACATACATACATACATACATACATACATACATACATACATACATACATACATACATACATACATACATACATACATACATACATACATATACATACATACATACATACATACATATAATACATACATACATACACATACTACATACATACATACACACATGCATTACACGCTTCAATACACACAGACCTGAGGGAACAAATTGAATCGTAATCGAATGAGCAACTTCACCGCGAAATGAAAATCAGGAAAAATGGATGCATTGATGCAATTATTGTTAGTCTTTTCATGTATCACCTACATATGACTACCTATGATATCAAATAGTTTGAGCACATACATTTAAATATCATCGACAGGAAGAAATTCGTTTGCATGATTTCACAACCCAGCGTGAGCGATGGAACGCATTATGCAAAGATATTTGAATATGTCTGCATACACTGGGCTGTATTGAAATACCTTGGCGATATTGTGGGGTTTTATTTATGGCCCCTAAGGCCATGTACGGCAATCATGACATGATAGTTGTGATGGGAAGGTTGGAGCTAGTATTGCTGAAGATATACATGCTATAATTGTTTCTCGGTTATATGAATATGCAGATGTGCAGGGGGAAAAATAGCAAAGTCGCCTTACAGCTGCAAGCTGACTGAAATACATGTGCAAAAGCATTATACTGTATCGACTTTATATACCCTTGATTATTGCACACCGTCCGTTCAAGCATATAGCCATGTGATCGGCAATGACATAGATGGAATTAGACCAGCATTAATTATCCACAAAGAGGACAACCAGGTTGCTATGAACGGGTTGCCATATGCATGAAATCACGATGAACTGGCGATGAATCATTTGAGTCGGCCAGTGCGTCTGTTGTCAGTGTACGATTAAGTACATACCACACGCAGGTCGGTAGCTCTTTTACGACCGCATAATGGTATTATACTGAGTCATTGACTTGCGGTGAGGGCGAAAAAGAATTGGTCGGTTCGGGGTAGCTCAGGGGAGTAAGCTGTGGGAAAGGGTGGGGGAGGGTCCGAATGGGGTGTGTGTACCAAACTATTGCGCGGCATGAGAGGGATATAACTAGCTACACCATCACGAGACAGACTACTCGCGTCTTGTTCTAGCTGGTACACCATTAATCAGCTCAAATGCTCGACATGATGTGATGAAACATTTGATGCCCGTACGTCAGCGGTTTGCACTTTCTCACAAATATATTCTAGATGATGCCTTCGCCTCAGCATCTAGTGGCAGAAGCAGATATCTTATTAAATCGTTTAGTTTAAAATAGTTCAATTTAGCGATAAAATCGGTAAATGCTTAATGTGTCAGCATTTACCACATATGCTCTGTTGTATCGATCAGCTTTATGGCCCAGAACACACAATGGCTTTTAATAACCCTTATCCACCGGATTTGGATCTACCATATGGCAAAAATTCTGAGACATGAAACAGCCCTTAAAGGCCGATGGCAACCTTACAATAGCATTGTGTAGACCATTGTTTTAGTAACAACGTTTCTATTGTATTGATGGAATATGAACTGGAATTTCGGCTAAAATGAATAAAAAGTTCGATTCCTTCTAGATTGTCTGTATCCAGACGATAAGCCCTCAATAAAAATCGAGCAAATTTTTAAACGAATACAAACTGATATTCATACAGATATACATACATACTATAAGCATACACAAAAATATAAATACATATACATACCTACATACATACATAATTACATTCATACATACATACATACATACATACATGCATGCATACATACATACATACATACATACATACATACATACATACATACATACATACATACATACATACATACATACATACATACATACATACATACATATACATACATACATACATACATACATACATACATACATACATACATACATACATACATACATACATACATACATACATACATACATACATACATACATACATACATACATACATACATACATACATACATACATACATACATACATACATACATACATACATACATAATACATGCATTACACGCTTCAATACACACAGACCTGAGGGAACAAATTGAATCGTAATCGAATGAGCAACTTCACCGCGAAATGAAAATCAGGGAAAACTGGATGCATTGATGCAATTATTGTTAGTCTTTTCATGTATCACATACATATGACTACCTATGATATCAAATAGTTTGAGCACATACATTTAAATATCATCGACAGGAAGAAATTCGTTTGCATGATTTCACAACCCAGCGTGAGCGATGGAACGCATTATGCAAAGATATTTGAATATGTCTGCATACACTGGGCTGTATTGAAATACCTTGGCGATATTGTGGGGTTTTATTTATGGCCCCTAAGGCCATGTACGGCAATCATGACATGATAGTTGTGATGGGAAGGTTGGAGCTAGTATTGCTGAAGATATACATGCTATAATTGTTCTCTCGGTTATATGAATATGCAGATGTGCAGGGGGAAAAATAGCAAAGTCGCCTTACAGCTGCAAGCTGACTGAAATACATGTGCAAAAGCATTATACTGTATCGACTTTATATACCCTTGATTATTGCACACCGTCCGTTCAAGCATATAGCCATGTGATCGGCAATGACATAGATGGAATTAGACCAGCATTAATTATCCACAAAGAGGACAACCAGGTTGCTATGAACGGGTTGCCATATGCATGAAATCACGATGAACTGGCGATGAATCATTTGAGTCGGCCAGTGCGTCTGTTGTCAGTGTACGATTAAGTACATACCACACGCAGGTCGGTAGCTCTTTTACGACCGCATAATGGTATTATACTGAGTCATTGACTTGCGGTGAGGGCGAAAAAGAATTGGTCGGTTCGGGGTAGCTCAGGGGAGTAAGCTGTGGGAAAGGGTGGGGGAGGGTCCGAATGGGGTGTGTGTACCAAACTATTGCGCGGCATGAGAGGGATATAACTAGCTACACCATCACGAGACAGACTACTCGCGTCTTGTTCTAGCTGGTACACCATTAATCAGCTCAAATGCTCGACATGATGTGATGAAACATTTGATGCCCGTACGTCAGCGGTTTGCACTTTCTCACAAATATATTCTAGATGATGCCTTCGCCTCAGCATCTAGTGGCAGAAGCAGATATCTTATTAAATCGTTTAGTTTAAAATAGTTCAATTTAGCGATAAAATCGGTAAATGCTTAATGTGTCAGCATTTACCACATATGCTCTGTTGTATCGATCAGCTTTATGGCCCAGAACACACAATGGCTTTTAATAACCCTTATCCACCGGATTTGGATCTACCATATGGCAAAAATTCTGAGACATGAAACAGCCCTAAAGGCCGAGGCAACCTAACAATAGCATTGTGTAGACCATTGTTTCAGTAACAACGTTTCTATTGTATTGATGGAATATGAACTGGAATTTCGGCTAAAATGAATAAAAAGTTCGATTCCTTCTAGATTGTCTGTATATGCAGACGATAAGCCCTCAATAAAAATCGAGCAAATTTTTAAACGAATACAAACTGATATTCATACAGATATACATATATAAGCATACACAAACTATAAATACATATACATACCTACATACAACATAATAAATACATACATACATACATACATACATACACATACATACATACATACATACATACATACATACATACATACATACATACATACATACATACATACATACATACATACATACATACATACATACATACATACATACATACATACATACATACATACATACATACATACATACATACATACATACATACATACATACATACATACATACATACATACATACATACATACATACATACATACATACATACATAATACATGCATTACACGCTTCAATACACACAGACCTGAGGGAACAAATTGAATCGTAATCGAATGAGCAACTTCACCGCGAAATGAAAATCAGGGAAAACTGGATGCATTGATGCAATTATTGTTAGTCTTTTCATATATCACATACATATGACTACCTATGATATCAAATAGTGTGAGCACATACATTTAAATATCATCGACAGGAAGAAAGTCGTTTGCATGATTTCACAACCCAGCGTGAGCGATGGAACGCATTATGCAAAGATATTTGAATATGTCTGCATACACTGGGCTGTATTGAAATACCTTGGCGATATTGTGGGGTTTTATTTATGGCCCCTAAGGCCATGTACGGCAATCATGACATGATAGTTGTGATGGGAAGGTTGGAGCTAGTATTGCTGAAGATATACATGCTATAATTGTTTCGCGGTTATATGAATATGCAGATGTGCAGGGGGAAAAATAGCAAAGTCGCCTTACAGCTGCAAGCTGACTGAAATACATGTGCAAAAGCATTATACTGTATCGACTTTATATACCCTTGATTATTGCACACCGTCCGTTCAAGCATATAGCCATGTGATCGGCAATGACATAGATGGAATTAGACCAGCATTAATTATCCACAAAGAGGACAACCAGGTTGCTATGAACGGGTTGCCATATGCATGAAATCACGATGAACTGGCGATGAATCATTTGAGTCGGCCAGTGCGTCTGTTGTCAGTGTACGATTAAGTACATACCACACGCAGGACGGTAGCTCTTTTACGACCGCATAATGGTATTATACTGAGTCATTGACTTGCGGTGAGGGCGAAAAAGAATTGGTCGGTTCGGGGTGGCTCAGGGGAGTAAGCTGTGGGAAAGGGTGGGGGAGGGTCCGAAATGGGTGTGTGTGTACCAAACTATTGCGCGGCATGAGAGGGATATAACTAGCTACACCATCACGAGACAGACTACTCGCGTCTTGTTCTCGCTGGTACACCATTAATCAGCTCAAATGCTCGACATGATGTGATGAATCTCAATACAAAACAGCCTTACTTGCGCACAAATGTGAGTCTGTAATCGTTAACCACTATAACACACCCCTGAGGGGTCGTGAACGAGCAAATAAACACGGGCACATTCACAATCGGTCTGTTCTACATCATCTGTGTATTATTCCTTGGCACGTTAAATCGTTAAATTTGTGTTAATCATATACCAAGCAACACTCAGCCACGACGGCTCCCCGACTCAACAATTACATTCCACAACATCTCCGGCGTTGTTCACAGTAGTGATCAACCATGTGCATGGCATGAATTGTTCCGCACAATTCAGGGAGCAGCACTAACTCTGAGAAATACTTGTCCAGTCGGGCAAGTCCTTCTATTTTTACTTGTCCGATTGAAAAACCTCCTTGCCCGGTCATAGTATGAAAATATGCGGAATTAACCGGGAATCGGCGATCACGCGCTGAGTTGACGCAGTTAGTTAAGACTTTGAGCTTGCATACAGACGATTGGGGTTTTCTTTCTCGGTTCGTTCCCAGGAATCGCCGATCGATCTTGATATGCTTCGTTTAAGACCCCCAAAAAATAGAATATAAAAAACAACTTGTCCCGTCGGGCAAGTTAGATGGCAGCTTCACTTGTCAGACGGCTTCACTTACTTGCCAGGGACAATCGGGCGATAGCTAATGTTTTTCCCTGCGTTTGTTGACGATCTTTCGACATTTATCATTCTTCCAAAGAACGCCTGCATCTCCCATGCGATGCGTGTATTTCCTTCACTCGTTAATGAATAAATGACAACACAAAGCTGTGTCATTTATTACTGAAGTTCCCAAATGTATCTTTCTGTGTTAAACTGCAGAAAAATCTGTTTTCAACAACTGATATATGCACACAACAGAATATGATGACTTGTGCATATGTAGCGAGTATTTTAATGGCTGACTAGTGGATACGCTTATGTTATGGTATTATTTCGCAAACACACAACACGGGCCCAAACGGATTACTCACTTCATTTACGTACGCGTCAATCAGTACACTCCGCCTATGTAGGATCAGGGAAGATTTCATACGATCTTCAGTTTAAGCATAATGTAATGGAAGCATGCATGCAGAAACATATCTAAGAAAAAAACAACAAGTCTATGTTATAGCACGCTGTGTGCTGTCTATAAGCGTGCTTTTAAATTAGTGTACTCGATGAAGCCCATTAATGTGACAAAAGTGTGCAACCTGTCAGCTCACTATAATTCCCAAACCTTCTCTAGACAACGCTCCTTTAAAATACATGGTATGCTTGGATATCGTTATCGGTACATAGATTGTTCATTTCGGACCAGTCGTTTAATAACTGTAAAATGATCTATGTTTCTCAAATATTTGGCTGACTTAATGGAATTCCTCAGTAGAATGACGAATGCAGAGCATCAAGGCGTGCTTCCCGCCAGACAGTTCTTTCACTTCTCTTCGTGGAAGCTCTCTCACTATTTCGGGCCGTTTATGACTGCAAAGTTGTCCGCAATTCGTTTCGCGAAAAAGAATACCGAAACCTCTTTCAAAAACAAACAATAATTATCATTAATTGTTTATTTACTGGTCTGGGTGTTTCAGTTCACTTTTGCTATAAGCATCATAACATTGTCAGATCTGGTAAATATTCAAAGTGCAGTAGATCATGGATATTTGGGATGCTGCTTACCAAACAATAGACAACGTTTGGGTATGTAAGCGATGGATTCACTGGACAAAACGCTAGTACAATATAATGTCCGAGTTTGGTACAAAATACGCTCATTCGGCGACAAATGTTCATTTTACAGTAGTGGAACGGCAGTGGTATGGCACTGATTAGATACGTTATACAATGGTAACAAAGAGGAATTTTTTTTCAGTGTTGTGTCGCCGATAAGATGCAGTAAATTGTTGTCATAATGGAGGGATACAGATTACTGTTGTGGTAAAGGGATAATGCACGCTTTGGAAGCGATACATAAATCCATACACAAATCCATACATTCGTACATACATGCATGCATTCATACATTCATACATACGTACCTACCTGCATACATGCATACCTTTATATATACATACATAAATACATACATGCATATGTACATGCATACATACGTATATACATAAATACATACACAAACGCACTTACATACACACATATATACATACTTACATTCGTACATACGTACAAACATACACATATACAGGCATATATACATACGTACATTCATACATTCATCCATACATACAGACATATACACACACACACACACACACACACATATATATATATATATATATATATATATATATATATATATATATATATATATATATATATATATATATATATATATATATATATATATATATATATATATATATATATATATATATATCATATATATATATATATATATATATATATCATATCTATATATATATATATATATATATATATATATATATATATATATATATATATATACATGCCAACATGCATGAATACATAATATTGATGCTCATACACATTCATACATATATACATACATACATACATACATACATACATACATATACATATTCGTACATTCATACATTAAAACATACAAATGTACATACACACGTACATCCACACATGCATAGATACATGCATGCATACATACATATATATATACATATGTGCGTTCACACACACATAAATACATATATGCATACGCATACGCATTCACTTTCATATATACATACATGCAAACATTCATACATACATACATTAAAACATACATATATGCATACATACTTCCATACATACATACATATACATACATACATGCATTTATACATATACATACATCCGTGCATTTATTCACTAATACGTGCGTACATACATTCACACATACATATCTACATTCACACATACATTCCTTAAAACATACATATGTTTCTAGGCACATATAGCAATTTATGGATGCATACATGCATACTAGCCTTAATACGTACATACATTAATACATACCTACAAACATACAGGCATACACACATACATACATACATACATACATACATACATACATACATACATACATACATACATACATACATACATACATACATACATACATACATACATACATACATACATACATACATACATACATACATACATACATACATACATACATACATACATACATACATACATACATACATTCACACATACATACATACATACATACATACATACATACATACATACATACATACATACAAACATACATACATACAAACATACATACATGCATGCCTACAAACATGTTTGCATGCATCCGTACATGCATTCACGCATAAAAAGTTACATACGTACATATGTTATATATATAAATACATGCATACATACATCTCCTTCGCGTATACGCGCATAGCATGCATGGACTCATACACATGTGAGGGGACTATTATATTTTGATCAAACTACTACATCAGGTATGTATGACCACTCATAATGGTAAGTTTTGTGAGTATACATCCATTTAAATACCATCGATGGAAAGAAAAAATGTTTGCATTGTGTCTCATCCCTATGAATGCGATAAAATGCAATACTGACAACGATCAGTGAGCATTTCTGCTGATACTAATACTGGGCCGCAGTGTGCGGCATAGATACAAGTTGACTGACTTAGATGTGCATGTCACAAATTCGAAGCACTGGGTGATTATATCCATAATATATGCTTTTGGCAAATAGTTTTCCTATGGCCATTGTCAGTTTTACAATGAACCCAAATGGTCGGCAATGAACAGATGAAAAAATCCAAGCATTCATTATCCACAACTTGGAGAGATATATTTGTTTTTATGAATATAAAACATGAAACCTGGCAGCTGAATCACTTGACTCCATTTAACCACGCTACAAACAGCACGCCCTGCTGGACTATAAAGGCAATTACTGAAGGACAGGGGATTAAATCCATACGATCTCAAGTTTTGGCAAATAGTTTTCCTAACGTGTCAGTTTTCAACCCAAGGAATGCAATGAACATGCAAAAATGCAAGCATTCATTTGGGATAACCTACACATTTGTTCGAATGGCAGCAGATCCATTTAACCACGAGAAGCACTATACATGGACTACTAAAGGCAAGGGATAGACTCATACATCGATAAAACTTCAATAAAACGATGCATGAGCACTTACCACGCAAATGGATGTTGTCGCCTTTGCATCTGACGATACATAGGACGTTGCTCTCAATTTGTGATATTATTGCATTTGATGTATTCCGAACGAGCTCGAAAGCTGCACCCTCTGTGCTCACCTCAGCGCATCAGGATTTATGTTTAGCTACAATTTAATTTTAGATAAGCTTTGTTCAATTAAGCATGGCAAAACTGCGATGTATCAAACAAAGAAACAAAAAGGAGCAATAAACATTAATACTCGATGATGCATAACATTTAGGCAGCGACACACAGACGGCATATCGTATTGTAAAGCATCTGCCTTGTTCATATAAGTCGTGTCAAAACTATCGCCATATTATATTTCATGATAAAAAAACAGCATTTGCTTCCGTCTTCTCATCGAGAATAGGTGTGTTATAAACAAAACGGTGGATTGACGCCTCTGAAACGTGCCTTACACAACTGCAGTGTGCGATGTGAGTATTAATTAACAACAAGGGCATCTCATAAAGTAAACAAAACGGTGGAAGACGCGAAACGTGCCTTACACAACTGCAGTGTGCGATGTGAGTATTAATTAACAACAAGGGCATGACAGGTAAAGATAAAAGCAGTGCAATTTAAAGTTATTCGTGCTAATCATAGAAAGTACGGCCCCACATCAATAAATCGCGTTCTTTAGAGTCAATGAATGTGCATACGCAGGTAGGTTTACTGATTGATTCGTCCATTTCCATGTTTACTTAATGCGGTTGACGCACGAGGCGTTGTCCTTGTCTCTCGCAATATTTGTTTAGACTACCAGACCACCTACAGCATATTAACTAATTGCATCTTGCGAAGCTGGAGCTTTGTTCTCGAGTCTGTGGATATCGTGGAGCAGATAACCGAGCAAATAATTCAGTCCATCAGTGAAGCCTTACACAACATTAATGCTATTTAAAACTATACAGCAATTAATGATTTAGTACCTAGCTGTAGTTCATTATGTGTGACCTCGTCCTCAAGAAAACAAAAAACACCTATTTGCTTAGCATAGACGATCGCAGTTTATGCATTTGTCATGCAAGTCCTCCACTAAATCCCTACCACTACTCACCCAAGATCTGTTCACTGGTAAATGATAAATTTACGCCAAAGTCGATCATTACACAACATTAATACTGCTGACAACATAGCATAACTAACGGACGCTCGCACCGCAAACGCGATAACACTACATAAGTGTTAGGAGAATATCGATTTTCCAAGCTTCCAAAATACACATATTGTAAGTTAGGGTTATTAGTATTAGAAGTTATCAAATAATGTATACATGTTTACTGTCACTTTATAGCTTATAATATATGGCATACACGCGTATACAGACATAAGCTTCAATTCAAGATACGATGCGTAGCGTTATAACAATCACTCTTGAACGGAGGTTTAAAGTGGTTATGGAAGGATTATTGCTACTGCTTAATCACGTTGCGGGTTCTTAGATGTATTATTTTGGGCATTTTAATATTGCAAGAATTCGAGCGAGGCATATTTCATCTTGCCATTTAAGGTATATCATGCATTTAACAACGGAACGTCATGCCCGCTGACTTCTTCGGAGATGCAGCATGTGGCTCATAACCAAAATAAAAACTTTGGGAGCTCGAGTATATAAATCACACCGCAATATCGATATATTTGATAAATCGATATATTTGATAAATGGTTAGAGACGCATGCCTTTAAGATTGGGGTATGGTTCGTAAGTCGTTCGTGCAGCTGTGGATAAAGCATGGTTTTCCGATGTCCACATAAAATGGCCGACACGGAGAAGAAAACGTGGGGGTTTTTTGTTCCTCGCGGTTATCAAGCCAATCACAAACATTTGTGTGTGATCCATACTGGGCATTATTGACAAGGCGGACGGACATTTATTTGTCAGAAGCACTAACGATAATTATGGTCTGAATATTCAACATAGCTATAGCCTGCTTTCCTAATTGTTTAGATAGACTTTTATGTATTCCGCGAACGTCTGAATCAATGGATAAGAACGTGAAGTTTACTTCACGGAAACACACGGAATAACAGTACGCTTTAAATCTGCCATAAGTCCGGATTATAGGGAATAAACACACTCAAGTCGATTGATTCTGCTGGATAATCATCGATGACATCGCCAGGCTACAATAATACCTTTGCAAGTATCATCAAATATGATAACTGGTTTGGGTCGATTCAGTAATTGGTAACAATACTTTACCCTGATGTCATGGTAGGGTGCCAAATATACGCCTATATGATTATAGTTTCGCGTCACCAGTTATTGCAATGATGCAAGTAACGATGCAGTAGAATATCAAGTCAGAGAGTAAATTCGGAAATACTCGGAGCTTTTAGCGTATTATAAGCAGAATATTTCAATGAATTGAATATCGGTGTTTCTTCTGGCACGTATATAAGTAATATACAAAATGGATGAAAGTGTGCGTTTAGGAAGAAATAGGGATGTACATGCAATTGTGCATTGAATAGTCACGAGACGTGACCTTAACCTGTAGTGCTAATAAAAGTTGTTGGCAGAATGACCTTGTCCATTGAGCAAATGTGAATCCTGGTTCCTTCTTTGTAGTTCACAAGTCATACATTTCCATTTGACGAATAATTTACACATCAATAGCATAACTTCATATGTGCTAAAGATAATCAGCACAATCAAGCGAGCGAGGGGTTAACATGGCTATACCGATTGTTTCCAGCATGCGTTGCAGATGGTCAACTCAACCGATTAGCTGAGGTCTCAAAGCAGGCTACGCAGACGGATTAAACGTGTGTTCTGGCCAATAGCTTTTGTCGAATTCACGAATGGTACGCTGAAGTAAATAGAATACAGAGAATTCACCACTTGATATATCACTATGGGATTATTATGCTTGTGCCAAAATATACACGCAGGTGGCCTGGTGAACGGCTGCACAGATTGCCTCATGGTAACTATACAAGCCTTATGCGACAAGAGGGTTGCTATTGCTACCGGGGATTAATTATTCATGAAAGAGTTATGTGTTTGGCTTACTGTTCGTATGCGACAATAAAGTGTGCGTCACAATTACATTCAACTGCCTCGATGTAATTAGAATGCGCGAGTATAGGTAGCCTATGTACCAGATGTGCTCGAAGAAAGTACGCTATTCTACCTTAAGTTAGAGTAATTAACTGGTATGCAACGCAAACACTGCACGCGAGTTACTGAGTCTATCATGGATAGAGGACAAATCACATATCATATTTGATCAATTTGTAGGCGCTTCCTTGTTTGCATTATATGGTCGAACATTGTTCCAGAGTACTAATTTGCCGTGCGATAAAGCGCTCCGAATCCTTGCAAAGTACCTGAGTGATTCCCAAGGGTCGCTTTCTAAGAGCCCGTGTCAAAATATTGATTCTATATGACGCTAGGATTGGGGCTAATGCAATTGTCAACACAATTTGCCATGATAAAGTAAGCTGATGTTCGAGCGGCTAGACAAGCATTTGAGGACTACTGAAGCCGGATAGCATGTTGGTCACCCTGAGCAGGCTTTATCACCGAAATTATTCTGTGTTTGACCGGGACGGAAAGCTTCTATCATCATGTGGCTATTTTTAAACATAATCTAAACCAGGCTCCATTAACCAGATTAGCCTAGATGCGAATATTCTGGATCAGATGATGATTCATATCGCCTGGATTGGAATGGACCTACAGCTCCTCTATATGACTGATGCACCACAAAGTGTCGGCGTGATGAGCGGCCCATTACCAACTCAAATACAACGACATCGGTTAGTCCTTGACCACACTTGACATAATTTGAATTATGTATCCATTTAGGGACGGCCAATATATGAATATACACAGCTCTTAGCAATCTTAAACACTTCATTGATTATCGCTCGCGCCAGGCGACATTTTAGTACCTCCATCAAATTGGAATATAAGGGTTAGATAGCACATGTACCATACTGACTCCCACATATAGTTTCTAAGGAAAGAGGGGTTGGTTATCATCGGCTACTGGAGGTAATTTTACTGACACGACCAATGTCGCTGAAGTTAGCGTTGTATCACTTATTATCGCTGGCAATTATGTGGTAGCCTCTATGTTATCATAATGCAGTCATCCATTGTTTGCATGTTTTATTTCTGCATCTTTTAGAGCTTACAACTGATTAGATTGTTTGTGTTACGGTGAAAAAAAGGCAGCAAACATGGCTTGAATGAATATTTCCCATCGCTAATTTGCATTAATGAGAATTTATCTTCAACAAAGTTCGTAGATGTTAAGATAATGTCGACAATTGGGATGCAAGACCATTCAGCTCATCCATCTAATCCTAACAGTGTCCATTCCTAATGAAAGCACAGTAGTAGTTTATGATAGATACACATTGAACGCAAATCAGCTTGTTGCATCCACAGTAATGAAATCGGAAACTCGATGGCAATAGTATTAAATTGTTATCAGTTTGGTATTTTAGTAAATGTCTGAACGGCTTGTATACAACCAAATAACCTGATGGTAGTAAGGTTAGTCTATGCCGTGAATGTGACTCAGAGTGTTGTGAATGGGTTTGTATCAGAGTCAGTACTGAATAAAAAAACGTGCCACCCATTCCACATCACGAGGCGGATAAACCGTGCTTGCTATATGAGGATGTATAGCAACAATGAAGCATAACTGCGTCGATTTCATCCTATAGAGTGCGTCAATCCTTCTCGAAGTAAAGGTACCGGAGGTTCTTTTCGACCGGACGGTCCAAAGGATATCATTGTGTGCCGGCTGGTGTCATTTAAAGGACAATGTCTAGCATTCACATTCACTCCAATCAATCACCGTCATAATGTTTCCCGGTCGTTTACAACAATTCAATTATATTTCAAACAGATGCTATATTTGCATTAAACTTTCCCAGACAACTGGTACCGACGCATAATGGGGCTAGCCGGCGGCTAAAAGGGTAGCATTGTTTACAAGTCTCTGTCCAGCGAGCCTTGCGGATTCACAGCACCCAGTCCATTTATTACAATAATCCTCTACACTGATTGTCGTTATGCTAACTGGTCGTTGGCCGCTATGTTGTATTACATTTATAATTTCCGTGGCACACACTATTGATCAATTGTACCTATCGCTGTGTAATCATAGTTTCATAAACACTCAACAAATAAATAACAACAACGAATGGCAGTCAGAAAATAACTGGAATGGTTCATCTTATTTCTCGGTGACACCATTGATGTGTATTTGCTTACTTTTGTACTCATCCACGGATGTAATAGACAAAGTTCTATCTTTTGATCATTCTTTGCGATTACGATTCGGCTAGTATTTTCTTTGTATGCACATCAACACAACTTCGGCACATTTAATTCAGTCCTTCAGCCGGTGTATTTTTACTAGCCTCGTTTACATCAAAATCAGCATCACATCTATATCAACATCTGCATGTCGACAATGACCTCAGACGCTATTTAGGAACAAATGCGTGCCAATCCAACTAGGGCTGATAAGATTGATGGCAACAAATTTGTACACAACCGGATATGGATATTGGGTATTGAATGGAACGGCAATTGAAAAACTGGTCCGCTGTTTCTTGGTACAGCCAGAAATGGAGACCCACACCCACCGACGATAAGGAATTCCCCCATTTCAGAGCATCATTTACCCGCTTCGACTATTCTTTTTGGGGTCTAAGGTCTCAAGAGCTGACAAGAGCTGGAGTCTCCGGATGGCGGACTAAGGGCGGGGAGCCTATCGGAGGGCCGTGAGTCGCAGGGGGGTAGGGGTAGGGACCACGAGTCTCAGGGGGCAGGGGCCACGAGTCGCAGGGGTAGGCGCTGGGGTAGGGCAGGGAGCAACTAGTCGTAGGGGGTAGGGGCGCAGAGGAACAGCCATCACCTATGCTACCAACCTCAAGGGTTTTTATCCATAGAGGTCCTTAAGCGTAAACATTCCAGGGCCGGGATCACCCGTGTAAGTTCCATTTTTCACACGGTCGAGGTCCTCAATAAACTGGGCAATCTTAACGTTGTTGGATAAAGTCGGGATCAGGACGAGCGGTTATCAATCTCATCGTAAAGAGCTTCCATCAGTACAACCCCACCCCCCTCCCGTCGGCATCTCTGCGTTCCCACTCGGTCTTCCCAGCCAAGGACCGTGATGCTCCAGGCAACAATCAAACCTCCCGTTCGCGTCTTAGTCGCCGTCTTCGAGGCCCTCAGTCGACGCCCACCCCCATGCCACCGTCTCCTTATACTTTTTCCGATCCTTGTGATACATCTGGTTATACGCCTCAGCCCTCCCCAGGTCCTCAAAAGAGCACAACCTGAAAACGCAGTCGACAAACACCCCGATAGTCGCCGTCTTCGAGGCCCTCAATCGACGCCCACCCCCAAGCCACCGTCTCCTTATACTTTTTCCGATCCTTGTGATACGTCTGGTTATGCGCCTCAGCCCTCCCCAGGTCCTCAAAAGAGCACAACTGGAAAACACCCCGATAGCCGCCACCGGACTGTGGTGCAACCTCAACATAACCTGAGGCTTATACATGTTCGGTATCACCCTCCCAGGCCTCCAAGTGTAGGGGCACATTATCTCGAGCAGCACAACCTTCGCAGGATGCACCCAACAGACAGCATCTACCCCACCACCGGTCACCCCACCTCGCCGGATCGGGAGCACACAAAACCCATCCAGACAGTAGGTTGTTGCGCCGCCCTGAATATAGTTATTGTTTCCGTAGACCCTGGTGTCTCACACCTCCAATACCGCTATTGCAACCTCCTCAAAAGTCTGACCCCAGAGGCAGTGCGCGCTAAAGCGAACATCCTTATTGCTAGTTTTTTTTCAGTCAGCTTCTTTCTATAGCTGCTGAAGTAGTTCTGCCCTATGATGGCCCCCGTAGCACCGTTATGAACGCCCTCTATAAAGCTTGTTTCATCTACACCACCTTGCTCTGTCACGACTTCGGGGCTGCTCATTTCTAACGTCTCTGGATGTGCAGCTTTCGCTTTAGCAGCAGCTCGGTCAACGCCTTGGAGGGCTTTTGCGGCCTTTTGTGACACCGCTTTTCGGGACCACTCAGTAAAGCCCAAACCATCACGGATGATCTTAACCCCCCCACACCCCCCCCCCCACCCCACCCTGTCTGGTAACTATTGTTTGAAGTGAAAGCAGGGCTATAGTACGAGAATGTTTAATACATAAGCTAGGGTAGTCCTTCAAACGTAACTCTCCTCTAACAAGTTCAAACTTTGTATAATCACAGCCGACTTGTGGTGGACTGCGCAGGAGAGATAGGGCCTCCAGTACAAGGGGATTGACACATCAGATGACAGAAACATAACTAAGATACGAGTGGGGGCAGGAGACAAGGTTGAGACCGAGGAAGAGGATGTAGCCGATGTGTATGATAACAGGTTCTAAGTTCCGCTTGACTTTGAACTCCTCGAGGGCCACATGCCATTCTACCAGAGCGCACTTTATGACAGACTGGAATACGAGCTCACGTTCAACGACTACAACTGCTGCCAGCTACGAAATTGATGGCATCTCCCTAGAGTATGACATGGTTACCCAACCAGAGTTGGTCCGTATGATACGCATTGAACGTTTATATGTATATTGTTATGGATGCACAGCTTAACATTAAAGATGGCAGGTTCAGCGCAGTCTACTAAAAGGGTTTTGATGAGATGGTCCCGGTTCCGCAATTGTTTGTGTGCAGACAGGATGTTGTAAAACCGCAATCATCCTCGACCTACTTGAAGGGCCCTTCTTCGGCGACTTTAAGCATATTGTGATCCTCTGCCCTACCATACGTTTCAACGAGGCCTATCAGACGCGGTCATGGGTGTGGGATGACTCAGAAGTGTACGTGGTTGACCCAGGGGAGCGGCTCCATGACCACTTGAGGGCTTTCCACCACTGCTTCAAGGGCTAACCTACCCTCTACATTATTGATAACTGTTCGGCAACAAAGGCCCTAACCACGAAGAAAGACATGTTATCCAAACTGGTCTTTAGTGGCCGCCAGGCGCAGCAAAGTGTCTGGGTCCTCACCCAGAAATTCAACTCTGTGCTGAAGGATCTACGTGAACAGACGCGTTGGATGGCACTTGTCCACACCAAGGATCGTGACTTATTTGAAGATGCCCTGCGAGAGAATGGTGTGATTCCAACGAGTGAGGAGCGTGCCACAGTACGCCAGCTTCTAGCAAAGACCAAGCACGCACAACTGCTGCTGAAGACTAATCAACCCACTGGTTATGCTGTCAATTGAGGTGATATTAGCCTTAATAGCAGCCTCTGTCTCAGTAACTAATTTAGGTTTCTTCATCTGGGGAGCAGTGCAGTATATTAGACTTTGAAGGTGTATATGTATATTCATGGATCCTGATACCATCATTGATCAACTCCTTGAACATGACGCCAAGTCTGAGCGAGCGGAACCCGGTTGCACCACTGGTGTAGATATGTCTTCTAAGAGAGATAGGCTTGCTGCTGTCATAGTGCCTCGGCGATCAGCACCTGTCGACTGCAAAGATTGAATCAATGTCCGATGAAGAGATTACAAAGCTCTTTGCGAAATATTAGGCTCGGTTGGGCGCTAGCATGGCGCGGACTCTAGGGCAGTCAGTTCTCCGACTGTTTTCTAGCGTTGCTTGTAGGTTTCTGCCAATCCCCCAAGAACATCAGCCAAATCTTTTGTCCACTTAAACAAACGAGCGTTATACATATTGCGGTAACGTGTTCAACATTAATTACGAACCATTGCTGATGGATGTCAATAAGTCTTGCACATCTTTAAAACTGAATGATCTTTAAAACTTTATTTTTGCCTCTTACCGCACGCGATTCAGTGCAATCAAAAACTGTTTTAGCGATTATTTTACAGTTAGTTAACGGCTTTTATTATATGCAATGCAACATGCTTTCTTTGATAGAGTGTTAATTTACTTAATTGATTAACACAAATATTTTATATCAGTGTAACTACCAAACGTCAATATATTAGGGTTACATACGGTTGATTAAATCCTCAGAACTGTTATTTCTATTAAAACGACACACAGACAGCATGGCTGTTGTGACTTTGCCAGATATGGTTATATGCACTGGAATGGTTGGTTTTAATGCAAACAGGGGGCGCCAGAGCATACATGGATATGGTGCAATTGGCTGGTTATAAGAACCAAAAGGGGTTATTTGTGTCACAACATCAATGCACTCATGCTATACGTATGTCTACACTTTACTGGACCACTTACGGACACCATGAATTTGTCTTTATCGCTTTGGGCTTTATGAATCAGCCTAACCTGATGATGGTTAACAAGGATGAAGCCATAATTGTTAAGAGCGGTTTCCAGAAATTGAAAACCTCCTTGTCATAGCGGGCTTGTTATGGAGGTAAGCGGTTACTAATCGGAGCTATCGCTTGCACAGAAGGGTTACAGAGGCTGATTTATGGCCATAGCGCATTTATTGCAACCTAGGAACACCCTCTTGTGATTACGCTGCTCCAACATTGTTCTATATGGGTACTGCATATCATAGGCCGTAGTGAATATTGCAGGGATATAGTGATCGCTTATAAATGCTTGGGGCACCAGTCATGGCTGCAAACAGAAATTAATGCAGCCAATCAATACTGTTAAAAACGAGACTAATCTGACAGCAAGAGAGAATAATCTGACAGCAAGGCATGGTATGATGGGTAATGCACCGGTCGTTCAGTAGTTATAACGTCTCTTTTCTTCCTGACACATTTGGGTAATGTTAGTCCCCATTACTGCATCACGGCCATCAAAACTGGTTTATCAATGAGACTCTTTAGGTGGAAACGATACTAACTTGACCCAGGCGTGTCATTGATGTAATCAGAGCGATCATGATATCGAGTAAGCAACCTATTCTGGGAGATTCACACCCCGGTGGTCGTCAGTGGGGCTCCTGTAATCAGGTTTTGTTATGTCATTGAGTCGGGCGTGCAGGAGGTAGTACAATAACATAGGGTGATAGTTGGCACCTATGCTTTTCTTTGTTCTTAACCATGCTCGCAACGTATAATGAAGTGCGTAAGATACGCCTTCAAGAATGCTTATGCCGTGCTATAAGGCCAAATGGAGACAATCACTATTGTCACCATTTCGTCCAAACAGGGGTTCCGTAGAGACCGATAGACTGTTGAAATGACAGCACAGGCGACGTGCCACCATAGCAATAACAAAACGTCTGATAGCATCAGAACCTAAAAGTAACCCTGCGGTCATAACTTCGGCAGACAAAAAGTATAATACAAAGGCTATATCTCCTTTACTCTATGCTCAGTCATTTGAAAAACGTTATCTCATGAACGTGATGCGTCCAAACATTTAGGCTTAAAGTTACTTTACTTCGGGAAAATATTAAGGATGAGTGTAATAATGACGATGAAAGGATGCATATTGTGATAACGGTGCTGACAAATGTACTCTATTAGAACGACAATCGCAATCTCATAATACGGAAGTAATGCCAAAAAAAAAGTGTTTCACAATCTACATAAATCGACAATAGACATGCGATAACTGTACCGCAAGTCAGGTGGAGGTTACAATATGGCTGTGATCGGACAGCATAGGGATTAGTTGAGTTAAACATGATAGTAAGCAGCACTACATCTACCGAGAGACATCTGCGCTGCACTAAGTTGACATCAGGTTAGCAGTAACGACTACGACTCGGTCAGTTGCATTTACCAGTTGAACTTTTTGTAGCGAGGCAACTCACACAATTTCCATAAATTGGTGCATTACGTCAGCCTACATAAGCCCCTGGTGCCTATAAATTGGCTAATTAGCGCAGCGGTTGCACCAGCTACAAGCAAATGAATGGGGACATAAGTCGCTAGCTCATCTCCCCGCAGACGATGATCGATCACATTGGACATCAATTACTTGACAGCCAGGTGCATTAAACCTTATAATACCTCAACTGATGAGGTTTCATAACAAATAAATAGACAATTACCCACGCGCTTATTATCTGAGTTGGCAATGCACGAGGTGGCCACTGCTTGATAAGCATTGAACTCTATATTTTACCGTATCTAGTAAATGATTAACAGATGCCCAAACTTCATTTAGCACACTGTTTGCTAGAAAAGGCATGTTTTATTTATGATTCTTCACAAAATCAAGTAGCATTTGATTTATTGAACGGTAGTCACGCATTGCCAAAAAGCTTTTGACTTGCGGGAAAATATTGGAGCGAGCGTCACTAGTTGGCAGACATTAGCAAATAATTATATATATCCCACGCTATAAATATCAAATGTTGGTTGCAATATAGTAAGCAGATATTAGCTACGTTTTCAGAAGATAGCAGCAACGCTATTGACAAATATGGCATTTATAGAGGATCTATACACAGCAACATGCATAAAGTATATGCGATAGTTGGTGGAATGTTAGGCCATGTAATTATACTGCAAGCAAATAAATGTATGACACTCAGTACAACCAACAACTTTCCATCGCAGCGCTACAAGCGTTGGGCAGAAAAACCAAGATGCAACTGGGCATGAACATATATTCGGTGATAACAGTGTTATAAAGCCATAATTTAATTTTGTGAAACATTTAGGTCTTGCTTGAAAAGGCAAACTCATCACGTAGTGAAATCGACAATTTCGGGGAATATTACAGGGTTTGGACCATTATCCAACAATTATTCCAATAAAATGCGATGTTAAGCGTCACAGCAATGAGCCTCAGTGGCAATGATAGCAAGTATACTGCTTGTGTGGCATTGAAGGAGAATATTTGACGAGACATATTGTAATCCAATGGCTGGATACTGGCGGCCTGGTATGGGACAGCACAGTGCCATAAAGCAATGGAGACAATAAGGCTGCAGCTAAGTGCACATGTAGTGGTTGATAATTAGGTATAAGGCACTGTTTTTTCCGCATTAACTGGCGATCCACGTACACATGAGCGTTTAGGTCATATAAGACTGTATGACGCATGAGTCGATGGTAACAAATGACAGTCAAGCATGTAGCAAGCTGCATGCATGTTAAAATCACAAGATCCCGTAAGGTAGGGATGTAAGAATGCGATTTTGCTTGACCAAGGACCTCTCCGTACTGCTGCATGGGATAAGGCCTGGTATGGTCCACATACACACCGTGTCTCAAATTGAAAGGATAACTACTGATGCGCATAACGAACCACCACAATTAAGAAGAACCGGATTAGTATTTCACACACTGTTTTGAAATTTAAATCATGGCCCAAAATATTCAAGTAAAAAGTCATTGATAATTGCAGTATTTGTACAAGGAAAAGGTATCATGGCAGTTGAAAACAATCCACTGACGCAGTGTACAAAAGCAGGCCACGCACGCCGCGTGAAGTCCTATTGCAACATTTCTGAAGGGGTCGCAATAATCATGTAGGTCTCTGTAAATTCGATTCTCTCCGCTACTGCTAGGCGATGCGCATTTTATGCGAACCACGTTTTTCATACAATTGAGCATCTTTCGGCCGGAGTTTTTTTCTATGGTGTGGTATAACGTTTGGTGGATGTTACTCTTCCGTATTACCATTACTTTTGGAAGGCATAGACTGAGCATACCATGCTGCACTGAATAGTTAACAGGCGAGAAATACGTTAACGCTTTCAAAATAAGTAGATGTGACTTGACCTGTTAGCAAATCTGAATCCCGATCCCTACCTTTCTCTAACGCACGTCCTATTAACGTATTTGAGTTATGACCCGTTTATGCTTTTCTAAATATTTGAATGAAATTGTGCTCGTTGACGCATACAAAAACAACGGTTTTTAAAATACATGTTTTGCTCCTACTTTCAAGTCGGATAAGAGAATCAATTCAAATGTACACTCATCGAATTTGTCACAGCAACGTTCGGTATTCAGAAAAATCGAACAGAATTACATTTCTCGTGATACAGCTCATAGGTCTGTAAAAAGGGACCATAGATGCTCAGACTCAGCGCTTTCATCATATGAAACTACACAGGTATTATCCTTGCGCAAATGGTTAACCAGATATAAGGTTGTGATGGGCTGCATATCAGAAGAACAGTACCATTGCAACAGTTACTCTCAAAACTGCATGGAATTTTATGTTAACGGATTGTGATGGAGTGTAGACTTTGTTTGTTTAATATGCAATGATATAATGTAAGGATCTTCAATGACTCTTGGGTGGGGGTAGATAAGGATGATTGTCGTGCTTTACCAGTCCCTATGGACTATCATAAACAAATCGCGTTCAATTTTTATTGATATACTTCGTCGTCTTTGCTAGAATACTTTTGAGTATGCCTATCAAATTACTGTGATTTTATCTAACATTAAATTACCACAAAATACCGTAAGACCACAACTATTATTCAAAGTGCAAAGTGTCTCTCTGTTCTGTACATTATTGAAACAAAGCATAGTTACAATCAGTAAAACATTGCATCTTGTCCGATTTCCATACATTCTACTCACTCTAGCATCCCGTGAGCGTGCGCTTTTAACAGATTACGTCTAAGTGGCGAGTAAAGGGATGACTAATGACGCTGCTCCTGACTGGCAGTGGTAGCTTAAGGTAGATAAATTTGTCTAACAGAGGTGCGGCTACATCGTTAACAAATTCTTGTGATCTCGTCTTGTATGCATAACCCACGATTACCATGTAAAGTGGTATATAATTGGTTAGTGTGTATTTTACAACCCTAATGCATACGTAGATGTTTCCTTATGCTAGCAAATTCGTGAGGAGGAGCACATCTTGTGAATTAAAGTATCATTTGGATAACAGAAAGTTATCGTATCACGCGTTCCAAAACTGTAATGAATGACATTTGAATGCGTGTTACATGGTGCTTTAAATCCAATGCGTCTAATGAAGCACTAAAGAGGGCACATTTAGATGCTGATTTGGAGTTCGTTCAAAATACAAGATCGGATTGTTATATATTCTGTAGCAATCATTCTACACATTAAGAACCTTATCCAACGTTTGGTTACATTCAAAGGCGACATCATCCATTTGCTTACTAAGTGCTATCTTAATACTGTCCATCGATGTGTAGGCTATCCCAAGAGAGAAATACAATCTCCCCTGATCCTTCAGTAATTGCCTATATAGGCCAGCAAAGCGTCCTGATTAACGCTTGCGTACGTGGGAGTGAGTTAGCCGTCTAGCCACCCATTACAATACACGCCAATAATGGACAACCCACATGAGAGCAACTATATAGAATATGTGTATATACACAAGTCATCACATTCCATTATGAGTATATAAACATACACTGACAGGTAATTCTGGGAACAACAGAAATTAATGACACAAATAAGAGCTGTAATTTCTTCATTATTGTTCAATGAAATCTACGCGTCACATGAAAGATCAAGGCGGCTTTATGAAGAGCGACAAATGTCCAGAGTTTTTATCAATAGTGCGGAAGGATTCGCCATGGCGTGTCTATGCTAATTCCATGCTTTGTACGACGCCAGCTATACATGCCGTGGGACTAGTACCTAATCAATTAAACACACATACACAACACGACTTCCGTTGGCCCTACCTTATTTTTCTCGAATGGCATAAATGGATCTGGTATTACCTTTGGGTATATGTTTAGCACAATTTGCTGACGTCCTGGTGATCAGTTGCCTCCTCAGTGTTCAATGGTTGTATGTATGTAAGTATGTATGTATGTATGTATGTATGTATGTATGTATGTATGTATGTATGTATGTATGTATGTATGTATGTATGTATGTATGTATGTATGTATGTATGTATGTATGTGTATGTATGTATGTATGTATGTATGTATGTATGTATGTATGTCTATGTATGTATGTATGTATATGTATGTATGTATGTATGTATGTATGTATGTATGTATGTATGTATGTATGTATGTATGTATGTATGTATGTATGTATGTATGTATGTGTATGTATGTATGTATGTATGTATGTATGTATGTATGTATGTATGTATGTATGTATGTATGTATGTATGCATGCATGTATGTATGTATGTATGTGTATGTATGTATGTATGTATGTATGTATGTATGTATGTATGTATATATGTATGTATGTATGTATGTATGTATGTATGTATGTATGTATGTATGTATGTATGTATGTATGTATGTATGTATGTATGTATGTATGTATGTATGTAGGTATGCATATTCGTATGTATCTATGTATGTATGTATGTATGCATGTATGTATGCTTGTATGTATTATGAGTGTATATGTGTGTGCATGGATGTATGTATGCATTTATGGTTATATGCATTTAGGTTTGTAAATGTCAAGGATTGATTCGCTTAATATTGAGGGCATAAACAAAACATTATAAGCAGTTTAAGAGGGAATTAATAGTTTCAACAATATCAACCAGGACAATTTAAACGTAGAAGATGCAATGTGAAATGGTAAAAAAAGTTTTGCCCCGCCATTGATGTGTGTTGCCTCCTTGAATATCTGAAGGTCAATATGTAGTACAATTTCAGCGCCCGATACGCTACGTGAGTGTTTAATTAAAATAGCGAACGTATCGTTTTGGTTTTGCCAAGCGATGTGAATTCAATGTATGTGTCTATAACTCCGTGTATTTCGTTAGTAGTGAGACATTCAGCTGTTTGTACAAAGTTTGCGATGGCTCGTAAATGGCTTATTATACACATATCGAGCCTGTCTGTATGGAAAGATGCTGCATTTATCTCACAAGTATATCTCAAACTAATATAAATCTATACTTTGGCGACTAAATGTTAAGGTAAAGGCACCATCTACATTAAATGTGAAAGTTAGTACAAACCTCGTGTAAATATTAAAGAGTAAGCACGTTGACGAACGCATTGTATTCTTGGCAGGTCATTAAGATTTCTACGAGTGAAAATGATAAAGAAAAGTTATAAAGACTTATAAGCTGTGTAAATTGGGACTACTTCACTGCTTGACTAAATTAATCCGTTATAATCTGTCTTAAATGTATTGTAATAAGAAGCCGTTTTTGTCACTTCCTTGGCGAGCAGAATCATGCTGGTGCTGAATTACATGTGTAAGTAAGTTATATCGTCTTCTACATCCTTAGTGTCCTGCTGAAGCATTCAAACAAACGTCCCAGTTATTCAGATCGTTTAAAAACACATAAAGCTGATACATTTTGACAAAAATATAAACCCCGTCTTCTCTGCGGACGTATTCAGCGACGCAATCATTTTCTTGATTAGCATTCTCTTAGAACTGTCTCTCGATGTGTAGGTTATACATATATAGCCAAGGAATGCTGCCGCATGATTGGCAATCATTTGATTATGCCGAATGTGCGGATCTTCCTAAATCCCTTTTGATTTTTTTGTAATGCATCGATATGCCACTAGGTCGTACTGATTGCGCGTAACGTTATGGAATGAGCACGCCGAGAATGCCTGTATAAGATTCATATGTAATTATATAAGGGGAGCGATTAATATCTCTGCATTAGCTTAACACAGCTTCAATGATGGGCAACCAATGCATTAAAACGGACCATGCACATATGTGTAATGCGCTACATTCAATTGTGTGTGTGCATGGGAAATGCGGCTGTTCTTGGGAAGGGTTATGCATATCTTGTGGTCTAAAACGGTATGCGTAGTCGTTACTGGCGTCTTTCTGGACTCTGCTACCATCGCAGTACATGACCTGATATTCAAGCCATCGCGGCCAACACCAGATCACCCACATGACGGACACAGCACGACAACATATGCCAATAATATGACGGATGGGATCACACTATCCATTATTTCTATGCATTCGACGCTGCAAGCGAGCAATTAGCATAAAATACTCGATCAATGACCAGTTCCGTTATTGCCAATCGAGCAAAAGGAGAATCCATTAGAGTCTCCCTCGCAACCAGTATGCACCCACTTGACCTAATCCCTATCTCTAATGACCAAGTCCCTCATGCTGCCTCCGACTTCCTCTCTGTCTTCCTGGTTTCCGAGACTCTCCATGATACCCCTAACCGTAGTCGTCACAAGATCGATAAACGGAAGTCCTGTCAGGCTCATTTGATTTGCTGATTATGTAAATGATGAACAGACCATGCGAATTCACCATAATGTGGCTATCATCTTATCTATAAAGATTTGATACCCGGCCTATTTCGCTTGCTTATTTGTCATTCGCTCCTCAGCCAAGACTAGTCAACCTTGTGTGTGTTAAATTTGCAAGGGGAATCCATGATGATATATACTTTACAAGCCGGTGGGAAATAATACATGGCAAACTATACACTACGAACATTATTTACACGGGTTTTTGTTCGGTGGCTATTTCGGTATTATATTTCACTACCATAGCATTTTCTTGTACCACAACCGTAACAAGTATTACTCCAGCACCACGACCGTAAACTGTATCCTATCAGCAACACTTCGCTACCTTATATCTCTGTAGTACGACAACCATTGCTCAGATCTTATTAATACCGCTGTCATAAAATACATCTCTCGCGTACCCCTATCGTAACATTTCCCTGCTAACATATCAAAAAAGTGTTCAAGTTAGGTAAGCAGAATCCTACTCCATAACCAAACTCTTAGTAGCTCATATTTCACGTAAAGATACAACATTCTGTTATCAGATAAGTTTGTTGAAAAAAGGCCAGGCGCTTAGATGGACGATCCCGAAGGCTGCGTGCATGTTGGCATAAATATACATTTGCAATGATGGAACTGGTTCAATACTATCCCTGTCTCCTGAAATATTCATGAACTATGGCTCTTTCAATATTTGCCTGCACGGATAATTGTATGACGTTAATAACCGAAGTGAATAAAAACTTACAATGCGGTAGATGAATTAACAATAATTCTTTACCGTATGTACAGGAGGTTTCGGAACGCAAACAAGCTTCACAACCCCAAACGGTGCGAGGAGCATCTACGAGAAGAGGTGATACAACCGACTCGCACAAAGCACTCCCCATTGAAGAGTAATTACTATAATATATATATATATATAAATATATATATATATGTATATATATATATATATATATATTTATATATATATATACATATATATATAGGGAGATATAGGGTAGATATCTATATATATATATATAGATATAGATATATATATATATATATATATCTTATATTATAGAGATATATTCTCTCTATATATATATATCTATCTCTTCTCTCTATCTCTAGATCTCTCTATCTATATCTCTCTCTATCTCTCTATATCTATCTCTATATATCTCTATCTCTATCTCTCTCTCTCTATATCTCTCTCTCTCTATATATATATATATATATATATATATATATATATATATATATATATATTAGCACGAACGCGACCTTTGCTGGACAGACCGCCAACCTTTCGTTGACTTGGGCCCACGAAAGGATATACCAATATGTCCACATAAAGTCAATGCACTTTTTTTCAAAATAATTAAACATATTTTGGTTTGACCATTCCAATTTGAACAACTAACCATTCGTTGATACAACCCGCAAACCTCAATATCTTTAATACAACCATATATACTTCGACCCAAATAGCGAAATAATGTTTAATCATGTGTGTTGGATATGTTTATTTGAAAAATTAAAATATTAGATTTTTTTTAAAATTTCATTTCCGAAATCTTTATTTTTCTCCTTATTCATCAATCTACAACATTTAATTAGATTGTGAAATGCTACCAATGGTTCATAATGATCACATCTACAACAAATATTATGTTTCTAATCCACGATGACCGAAAATGATTTAAAAATTTCCGTATTCGGCAAATGTTCGAAAATGTATATGGCCAAGAAAGGTTGGATTTATACGTATAATTTAGTGTCTTGACCTTTCGTGGACGACCTTTTGTGGACCAAATAAATATACCAGGAATAAAAAGTGACAAAAAGATTTTTATTCATATAAAACTATTTCATTGTATCAATAAAAATATGCCGAATAAATAATTGATAACTAGTGAGAGCAAAAATGTATAATAACAATTTGTCCACGAATGGTTGCAATCGTCACTATATATATATATATATATATATATATATATATTATATATATATATATATATATATATATATATATATATATATATATATATATATATATATATATATATATATATATATATATATATATATATATATATATATATATATATATATATATATATATATATATATATATATATATATATATATATATATATATATGCATGCATATTTATTTCGGTTCACAGCTGTAAGTGGGATTAATAGGCCCGTAATTGCTATGATGTATAGCCTAGAGTTACCAAGTATCTCACTCTTAACGTTTGTTGGTGTTGGCCTTAAGGTAGTTCAACTGATAATATTCACTAGCCCGTCTTTCCATTGTGATCCTATCCACATTGCTAAATGCCATTGATACCGACATCAATACGCAGAAGCCGACTGGGCATCCTACACCCGATAATTTGTTTGGTCTAGCCGACCACTTATATGAAGTTACCATTATTAGTCAATGATACATTCGTCTTCTTGATTTACCACTCTTTCCAGCTAGAAGCCTACTGTATGTTATATTGACTAAACGGGAGCCTTATGGAAACCATCATATAAGATGGGATTCACCTGTCACTCAAATGGGGACAAAGTAACGATTTCCATTATTTTATGTGCAGTGCATGTGTTAGTATTAAGAAGTGAATCATGGTGTGGTCTTGGCTTTTCTGTCATTGACAGTATCGAGTCGTGGATCAAGGTACGGCGTTGGCTTTTGTGGAATTGACAGCAGGCACACTTTTCTACTTAGTGTCATCTTAAGCATATTGAGGCGATCGTCACCAACCAATTACCCCGAATATTCGCTATCCAAAAACTCACCCTTGTGTATAAAAACCACCCATATATAACATGATATTCACATGTCATATCCACACGCCTGTTACGGTGAAATCTGTCCAGTCAGTACCATTTGAATCGCAACTGTCAGTAGCATGTTTTTTGTATCTCGAAAGGTGTTTTTTGTCTTCATTTTAAAAGGCTAACAGTTCATCAATTATTAAAAGGGTGTTCGTTGGTATCATACAGTTGATTCAACATATTTTTTAATTAATGCCTAACTTGCTTCCGGGTGGCTGCCACGCCAGTGTCACAAATCACTGCATCACTTACAGATCTTGTTCTGGTTTATTGGGTGTCGGCGCTGTTCATATATCTAAATACATTGCCTATCACAGCAACCGCATTATAAGTTGAATGACAAAGACACAGGGTCCGTATCGTTTACCGGAAATGTGTTTTAGAAAATCTTAGATGTGGTTTTTAATTAATAGTGCATGTATGTGTGTAAGTATCATCAGAATTTCACATACAGTTAATAAATATAAGAATAACACAGGCTGATTAAATAACCTTGTATGATTATGAGTCATTGAATGTAAATACAGATAATCAAAAAATAAACTATTGAGAACATATGTGAATGATAAAAACTCCACTAAATGTTCATAATTTTTTTCTGCATTTTTGGATTTATGCGAGACGTTATGCTCGCATGAGGTGTGGGTTATGGAGCTAAGTGAATGTACCGCCACGTCATTTTACTTTAAAGGCCTCAGTGGATCCGGGTAATTACTATTAGATCCGTCATACATCTGTGTCTCGCAGAGGTCATACGGCTCTCTATTTAATCCGACTCTACATAATCACGTCGGTGAACGTAATCCGGTAACTATTATGCAAGGGTCCTTTAGGCTAAATATAACTTGATATAACTAAACTCATGTTTTAATCTATACGTAAAGATGGGGTGATAATTGGGGAAATATTGCCATCTTTGTGGACGTCTCAATGCTAGCATAATGCAGTCGTCGATAGCTAACCCATTAAAACACTACATAGTTTAGAGCTTACCGCTGATTATCGAGGGCAAATGGCGTCAATCAGTATTTGTTGCGGTGAATATATACTTTATCCATCATGTAACTGCGCGTGGATGATAATACTATAGATGAAGAGGTGATTCAAATTGCTTGGTTGTGAACCATCCCCATCCAACCCTTATGTCAGGTGTGATACGCATTGGTGGCGTGATGATCGGTTCGTAACCGATGCTAAAACAGTGACCTTGGATGGATTTGTCTAAATCTGATATATATGTATTACGCATTTATGTTTGGCCAGCGTATTGCACGAGTGGGCATTCATATACACTTAGCAGAATGCTGGTGCGTACATCGTAAACGTGGCTCAACAACACAGCTCCATCTCTAATGTTGAACTAGAACTTTCCTCAATCATGCTACACCTTTGACTGAGATCCAAAGCAAACTATTATTGTCATCGTGTGTTCCCGATCATCCGACCCAATACAGGGTTAGTACTTATTGACAGATTACAGTATCAATCCATTTAGCTGGTCCAAAAAAGCTCCTGATCTGTTCTCAAAAGTGTTAACCGCTATCGTGTGTATGCATCAAACGAATGACCTTTACTGCTTGTGGCTGCATACATGGCCTAAATGGATGCCTGACCCATAACTGCACCAAACATTAAATTATCATATCAAAATCAAAATAACCTATTGGTATCGTGCACCAGTAATAATTCATCTTCCACAACTTTCGGACACACGATAACTCCTCTCAGAAGTACTTTGCAGAATCACCATCAAGTGGATGACATGCATGACCTAGATACTCACAAGGACTCTCGATAGACTAACAATTCGCGTGGACAAATATATTTGTTTCTGTTTAAATGAGGCTGGGGGACGTTTTAGCGGTTCGATCTTAGGCACAATTAATTTGTCGTCTCAAACAAACAATATCGTTGGAACAGAGGGTCAGCAGTAGTCAATAAACATATCATAGGATAGGACGTGACTAGATGACAAGCACTGACATTTAAGCATACACTTGTTCATGTACTTAAGGAAAAGCGGTGACATTTAAGCATACACTTGTTCATTTGCTTAATTGACGTCGTGGGAACCCTATATGTGATAAGAACGAATCTCATTATCATACGAAACTATCCCATTGAGATTCTGCACTCTCCTTACATGAATTCGCTTCGCATAGCTGCCTAGTGTATGATAGGTGTTGTCAGATACATGGTATATTAGCGCCTGGAGGCGGAGGGATTGGCATGACTAGCTGTTGATAGCGTGATAGCTTACAGTTGGCCTCGATCTTCGCAGCTGTAAGCTATTGCCAATGGAGATGCATTATCCCGCAATAGAAAGTATTTACATTAACTCCAAATCAGTTTGCTTCTTCAATTCCAATGGGAACGGTTACCCGAGCACATTCGTTTTCAATTGTCACAAATTCGGTGTTCAAATAAAAGACTGATCAGCTTAATATTATACCGCCAATCAACCTTTTGAAAGTCAAGTGGGTGTGTAATATAACTTGCAGTGTCGTGAAAGTGATCCAGAATGCTATCAGGGGGCTTCTTATCAGGATCTTTACTCAAAACTTTCACGAGGAGCAGCGATCGCGCTTAATATAAAGAAACTGTATATTTGCAATGCGTCATAGAACGACCTTCAATGGCTGGCCATGGCTTATCTATGATGCAGCTTAGATGTCTAGTACGTTGCATTTCGATGACTGTACTTGAAGTACTGATATGGGATTAGGGTCCCAGAGAAATAACCTGCCAGATACGATATCAGATATCTTAATAGCTGATGGATATAGCTTAGCTTTTGGCAGACCGTTTATCTGTGTGGTTTTCATCAATGTAGTCAGTTATGAATGTCGATACCCATTTATTATTGATATATGGGGTTCATATGAATTATGATGAGAATTTTAACAATTACTTGTAAGGGGGGCGTCAAATACATGTAAAACAAAACAAACGTCTATGCAGCAGGATCACTTAATGTCGACAATACCTTCATTAATGTTATTTCTAGAGAGCCTCAAGTGTCCAGTCAATCATAAACGAATAATACTTAAAGTAGTATTCAGGGATGACGATAACAGCGTGTCACATGCGTAAAAGAAGATAGCTAGTCACAGTCGTATTGTTGCAACAACAGGAATGTGTTTTAAAACAGTGTGTTTGATTATGGTGATTATTTCATCGATGCACCAATAATGTCAGCAAACGTTAAAGTTTCATAATTAGATCGTGATGGACTACACGTTCCAACGTATTGATGTCAAGTCCACTAGGCAGAAATAAGTTCGATCTGATATTACTAACTGACGCGTGGGTATCTTTAAGACAACGGAGGTATGGTATACCTCTCAGCGGTGAAAGATCACATAATATCGATACATACAGTAGGGGCGGTTTAATATAGAATAATAGTTAATATGTTGACATTAAACATATTGAGCATCAATGACGTGTGATGTTTACTATGGAAAACAATGGATCCCGTCAATGGTTTAGGGCACTATTGTAGCTAACTAAAGCAACGCCCTCGTATATTTGTCAAATATATATAGTAGCTGGCCCGCCCTACACCTATTTATTACATTAATATATGTATCCATGCTGGCCTCATGGTGGGCGAAATGTTTGTGGAGAAGCATTGAATAATACACTTTAATTCACTCAATAAGGTTCATACAAGCGCACACTGAATGCTGAAGATTATGACTTATGTCGAGGAGTGTTTTTGGGAAACGAACCCTTCGACCCCTTTATTAGGGTTAGAACAGCTGATTACGTTAGCTCATGTCCAATCATTATTTTACCAACCCTGCTTTGTACATCGTCAATAAGCCACTCTTGTTAATAGGTAGGAGCCATTAAGAAGATAAATAGGTGCCAGTTTCCTTAATATTGTTATTATCCGTCTGGAAAACAAGGATAAATATCAATTGAGTCATAATTATAGCTTCATTGCACTACAAACACATATTGACACAAGCGTTTAATTGTTTCCAGATTTCATTAGGTACGCCGATATATATATATATATATATATATATATATATATATATATATATATATATATATATATATATATATATATCTATATATATATATATATATATATATATATATATATATATATATATATATATATATATATATATATATATATATATATATATATATGCGTAGAGTTAGTTTTATGCCGCCTATTATCGTACGAGACATTGATAAGTAACATATAAATAACTCAATTACGTTTAGGCTTATGCCGCATATCATCGTAGATAACTTTATATGTGCCTCTATGTTTGCATTGTACAGTAACCTATCATTCAAACGTTCGGTTTGGTCTCCAAGGATTGTGCTCCAAGCAAACCGAATACTGTATAACCTCGATAGAAATAAAACAAAATCTCCATCGTCAATTGATAAAAGTCGGGTCAAAGCGTTTTTTGTCTACGTGACATGTGTATTGGGACGGCAAGAATACGAGAAGAACTGACCGGCTTGAAATTAACGTACACCGATAGCACCACAACAACGTTATTCATAATTAACTAGTGATTATCTCTGGCAGTAGTCATCTTTCGTTATTACATTCGGCTTGAACACAAGCCATTCCAGGAAATACAAGCGGATCGTATTCATCTATATTAAAGGGTGATTCATTTGGCTTGGTTCTGAACGACGCAGGCACACTTCTCTCTATATGACCGGTGCACTACCATTAGATAACGCAGTGAGAGGTTCTTTTCCACTGCATATTCCATGGCCTTGAGCATACCCTAGCACTCTCGACGAAATATGGACCACGCATTCATGGAGAGTGGGGTAAGGAGGGGCTTGGAATACATATTCCCTCGTAATTAGTGTTTATTCAAACAAGAGGCCCATGAATGCACGGGGAAAATTGGCAAACTGTATCAAGAAGTATCTGAATCGGGCCATAATTGACCACGTTTTTTAAGGATTTTAAATGTTAGGCAGCCACCATGCAAACAATTTTCATGACTATCGCATGTATACTGATGATTTTGTAAGCAATTAAATTTATTAAAGGAATCATGTTTTCAGGTCCATGATAGATTGACAATAATTTGGCTGACACAAGGAAAATCATATTTTATTTAATTGTACCGCGCCCTACGTTACTTGCCGCACCCCGCAAGCCGGGCGCGAAGCAGCGGAATCCTGATGTAAACAAACCCGTGAAAAGCCAGCAGAAATGACACCCACTGTACTTCACTTTGTGAGAAAATTGTCGGTCATTTACATCAGACATGCATAAGTCAAATGTTCTGAATTGTAGTGGCTTTCTTCGAGAGCAAACCAATTCACAGCACGACCATTCACGACGGACAAACGACGCGATAACTTCAGATTTCAGTTCCTTTGAGCTTTGATTCATTCGTGGCCAGATATGACGCTTGCGACTTCTCCAAAAGAATTATTATTCGGTTGACGCTCTTCTTGATAACATTTGACCACCACGTTTTATGACCGCTGAACGCATATTGCCGACTGTAATAGGGATCGAAAATTTCTTGCCAACTTTTGCTGTTTTTCGAACTTTTACCTGCGTTTCGTGAGAAAACAGCGCATATTTCATGCTGATATGCGGCAAAGGAAATGTTACTAAAAATAAAATCTACAAATCCCTGAAAACTTTTTAAAAATCGACCCATTATTATTTAACATATCGGGGTGTTAATGAATTGTTTTGTGTGTGTGGCGTTTTTGAACTTTAAGCTCAGCTTGTGAGAAAACTTTTAGATATATACAATTTGATGAATAAGTTACAAGTTTGGAAGTGCAAGGGCTATCTTCTGGTGCAAACATTTTTACAATAGCAACATTAACGACGACGAAACGACGTGTTAACTTCTTATGAATTACTTTTTTTTACTCGTAACCGGAAGTGACGTCATCGACATCAGTGAAAAACTTATCTTTCGATAGCCACTGCTTCTTATAAAAAACAAGCTACAAGGAACTATAAACTTTTTATCAAAATCGCACCGTAGGTTAGGATGATATTAAGGATTGAAAATTTTCGACCTGTATCGCGGATCAAAATTTTTTTACATACATAACGACAAACGCGACCAACCAAGGCAGCTTGGCGAATCGCTTCGCAAAGTTATCTTAGTTAGTCGCAACTAATATACTTGCAGTGATCCAACCGAACCTTGGCAATATAAACGTATTCTGCAGAGCGACACCACACTGGCAGGCGAAAGAATTTCTAGTAGGAATGATGACGCAACTTGTGGAAGCTGGTGATCAGGGTTATTATTGGTCTATCTATCACCCAGAGGTAGCTGGTAGTTGAGGTCATTCCTGGTCAAAATATGACCCATTCCACAGATCGGTTACAAAAAGGTGTCACAAGAGGCTTTACTATTGGGGTCTTATCTCTCCTCGTTGTGGCGTAGTACATCGCCATTGGCCTGCAGCTAGATGAGACAGTAGTTTGCACACATATACGGTACATTAATGTGTTATATCGGACACTGGTGTAGTATGTGACACTCCCATGCAGCCTTGCAATGACAGGAAAGGTTTCGCGTTAAGTCATATTTATAGCAACCGCGCGGACACGTGCATGCGGTGGTAAACAAGATTTAGTTGTTCTAAACAACGCGCCACTCCGAAGATAGGCAATCATCCGCCATAGTATTTCAAAATGTTAACATGGTCTTAGTTATATAGTTATATCTGGAGTGACTAAAGGGTACAATTGGCTTTTTGTTCGATCACTGTGAGAATGGACAGCAGGTGTGTCAGGTGTCAGGTGTTCGTATTTCGTTTGAAAACCCTTCCTTTGTATCGATTGTTTAATTGATGCATATGAGCATAGCTCACCTATTTGTATCATCCTGTCACTGATAATAGAGGGTCTGCTTTTTCACTTTCTATCGCAGCCTAACCCCATGGCCCATATTGTCGCTGGTTTGGGTCAAATGGTAATTAACACCCACAATGCGCCGCCCATGAATCACAACCATTCCCATATTCCCAATCTTTCCAATATAACCTTACCCTTCAGGGCTACTCATTTAATTCTCAATGACAATCACAGTGGCCAGGCATAATTGCTTTATACCGGTTGGTATATCCGTACCATTGCTTTTAAAGTGAAGAGGTGAGGACGGTCCTATTAGGTTCTGGGTGCTGGATGCCAAACTTGAAGGCAGGTGTTTTTTATTGTACCGTTTGCTAGGTCTTGGACAAGACAGATCTCGTCTGCCCATCGTAGTATTAGACCCTCTAATAGATGCTCGGGGGCGGAAAGCAGCCAACTGCTGCGTGAAAACATTAATTGGACATCGTTAGGCCGATTCATACTCTTGCAGACAGCTCTGGGCCAGATGAGCAATGATGGAAAAACTTCATTTAATCACATGCATCCTCACACATAAGCATCCCGATTACACGTCAGTATAAGATGCGGCTTAAATATAACCTTTTCGGCGTATTTCAACGGGCATGTGTTGAAAGTATCTGATAACTCATACTTTATGGTGAGTTTAAGAGGGAAATCAATACACCATCTCAGGATCGCTGGCATATAAAATGCATTGATCCACGAGTAAAGGCGAGGGTGAGTATCCATGACCTAATATGCTTACAATAAGAGATTGAAAGTAGGAATATATATAAATGTATAAATGTATATATATATATATATATATATATATATATATATATATATATATATATATATATATATATATATATATATATATATATATATATATATATATATATATATATATATATATATTATATATATATATATATATAATTATGTACATATATATATATATCTATATATATATATATATATATATATATATATATATATATATATATATATATATATATATATATATATATATATATATATATATAATGTATGTCATATAGATCGTCGATTGACAGAATGTTCAGTGGCACACATGTGACCGACCCTCGAACACACTGTACAGCAATGTTATTAAACTAACCTATGACAGTTCAGCGCCTTAATTACATTCAGATTAAAGTCATGAGGTAGCGCATGTTACTGATTGTAACATATTTGTTCGAAGAAAATCGGGTTGTGTTACTGATTCGCGACTTAATGTTACCACAGTGTAGTCTCCCATGTCCTACATGTTTTGGTTTGCCTCGCGATATTGCCCTCCGACCAATGGCAATATTATTTTTCCGTAACAAAAACCACTAAGATCCCCAGTGGCACTTCTAATTTGTGCGAGTCACATTTCATCTAATACAGCCCCGGCACTTACTGCTGGTAAAGCAGCTTGCCAGACCAGCATTTGAGAAGAACGGTAGCCAAAGAGGATGTGATTCAACAAAGGTATATATCAGCACCACAAGGTGATGCGTAACTAACCTGCGATTGTCTGGGACAGAAGGCCTCGTTAATTATTTGTTTTGTTGAATTCATAAGCTTGAAAATCTACGCACTTTGAAAAGAACTTTTTGGATCAAATGGTGATTTATACTTGATGGTAAAGAACTTACATGGCCCAATCTTTATGACGGGCGTACCACAAATGCGCCGTCCAATAATAACACAAATGCAAGGACCTTGGACAGGATTTGACCTCATCCGACATCCGCGCGGACTGTTTAACCATAGAAGAAATGCTTTGACGTCAACACTAGCGTCAGTAGATCATCCGAGGGATGCATGATAAAGCACGATTGATGAAAAAGGGAACGTTATGTGATAAGGTATACGCATATGCTGTCTAATCTAATAGGCATGACGCCATTTTTCTGGGCAAAGCACGATTGATTAAAAACTAAACGATATATATAACGGTAAATGCAATTTTTGCGACTTTTGCGGCTCATTGAGATAGTAATGGGTAAAAGCAACGTGACGTGATCTAACAACAATTTGTCTATTGCTTCCATCGCCCAAGAGTTATCAATATCATGTTAATCAACAAGCAGATGTTGTCGTATTTAATAACTACTGCAATGCTTTAATAATGCCCCGCTGTACACTAATTATTTGGTGAACGAGCATATTTACCGTCATTTAGGGGGTTATTACTATACGATCAATCAGAGAGTAAACTGGAACTTGTGAGATATATTCACGACGAGGTCAATCGTAGGTTGCAATGACAATCAGGTTCATGTTATCCTTCACTCGCTAGCGACAGTCCCAATGGTATGCAACATGATGCGGCCATGCGTGGTCAATATCTACAATTATGCTTTAGCCATAATATTATGCAGTTCCTTGCAATGATTGCTATTATAATATGCTGCATAGTGCTGGATGGGAGTGGTCCGACACATGTAATAAAAGCGCCAATGAATGGCGGGTGTCGAATGATAATCTCAAGAAAGCCTCATTACTTATAATCCAATAAAGGTTTATCGTGCCTCAATTGCAAGCGTACGCATTTAGCCATAACTTGATTGTTGCATCATTTTCCATTAAAAGGGTTAACTTAATCCCAATTACCTCAGATTGTTACAGGAATGGTATTTGAGTATATGTCAGATTACCTTATTTGAATATCTCCAAAATAGCTGATTTTGATTTAGTTAATCATATGACGTGATGGGGTGTTTAATCAGGCTCGTTGTCGGAAGGATGCATCGTGACAAGGCAGCACAAAAGCATTTAACGGTTTGGTGTGTCTTCTTTTTGTTGCAGACTAGAATGGTATAATTCAAGCTCTAATTGGGGATCCGTGTGCAGAGAGCATGCCTGTCACATACCATTTCGTTAATCTTAGTAATAACATTGTCAGGTCTTAGACAGCAAATTACAACTATTTCAAGCAATTACTGATTTGCATCAAGCCTTCCAGACAAATGGTATCCACGAGAAAGCTTAAAGGGCTGCCAGAATGTCCAGAATGCTTAAAGGGTTGCATAGTCATTTCTAACCATAACCCGAACCCCATCCTCAACCATCACCGTCGCAAAACCATCAGATCGCTGACATTGACGTATAACTGCAGGGTCTTATTGCATTTCCTTTGGCCACCACAAATGCCGTGAGCGCTGGTGCTGCCCGATGGCTTATCATCGGTCAACGAGCATTCAACAATGGAAAACAACAACAACAAAATACTTCCAGTTTTTGAGCGTCTTTCTCTGCTGATGTAATAGATCAGCCACCATTACAAGTACGTGCGCCAACACTAAGCCCATTGCACTGCAGGTAACATCATTTAGATGCAATAGGTTGTGTGGTTTTGGTAACATCATACACAGCGAAATTACCAGAACACCCTTGCTTGAACATGCACATTAACACCTACGTGTCGACAGTTGCCTAAACCAGCCCTACCAGTGATCGGAATGGCCGTTGAATTAAGAGTCAGCTTTTTTTAGTACCACGCGCGTGGGAAAACGATGCAGATAGCTCACTAGTGAGTAGTGTCAACGCTGCCAACGCCCAATCTCTGTTGGGCTTTGCCTCACGCTATGTACACATCGACACTACAGATTAATTTTCATGCAGTCCAATACTGACCTTACTTCAGAAGCTCTAAGCCGTCTGTCCATTAATATATAAGAATGTTTGACATATTATAGTGACTACAGGTACATGAAGGCAGTAGTGTGAATTAGAATGTTCAGCATACCCCAATATCGTTTGTTGATTTTAAGTGTTTCTCTACCACACCGCCTTTACTGGCTTATATATACTCATGCGTGTAAGAAACGGATACATGCTAACTCGTCTATATCTGTTGTTACTTTGTACTCTGTTATTGCACTAAATGCACATTTAATTGTATGCGGAAATCACACTTGTTCAGAATCGACAATGCATGCAGCTACATGGATATATTGGTTAGTTACTTCATCTACTTACTGTAAGAAATATAATTATGGATTAGGTCAGTTAATCAGTTCGACTGACAACGACTTAAGTTAGAGTCGTTCACTTGATGGATCCATCCAGATCATTGCATATGGTGCAAGGTTGCCCACACTAACGGGAAATCCGACCATCCGGGCTAAGACCAGCGTCGTCAGAGGCTGTTGCAGAGCACATTGCAAACAATAACAAGCTTTTATCTGGGTAATTGAGTAGGAAGAAATGTATACTAGACAGGTGAAGAGTGTTTTGAACGTGACTATGCAGAATTAACATTTCTGCAATATTCATCCGCAAATAGTCAGTTGTTTGACAACATCACCTTTACACAAAGAACCCCTACACAGTGAGAGTTGTATATAATACTGCAAGCGTCGGATGCTGCATGGGAGTAGCATATCTCAGTTATGTGCAAAATGTATGCGGCAGTCTATTACATTGTCAGACGTGTGAAGATGAGTAAACAGCTATGGGGTTACCTACAGAATTGCCCATTTGCATAATATTGATTATCATTAAGCGTCCTTTTGGACTGTTGCCACTTCGAGGCTTCGTATGCCCAAGCATGGTCTATCACTAACGAACTATAAACAAGTCATTTGGTACCTCTCCAGTCATCGGGAATATCTCATTGAGACAAACGGACGTTCATGATATCACTAGAAGCAGATATGGATGGTCAGCAACATTCATATTGCGTGGGATAGTAATTGCCCCCGAAAGTACAAATAACATACAGCAAGCCCAAGCCATAATACAAGCATCATTTATCACAAAACACCCACGAATGGATTGTTGGCGTTAATATAACTTCATCAATGCTTGTCATTCCCTAGTCTGGGTAACGATATTATCCAATCTACAGGGGTTTGCCGTAAATAGCGTCCAATAATTTAGATTCGCCAAACTATTACACTTTATCGGCTGTGCTTTTTATGTTCGGGCGATGCATGCTTGACAAATGCAAATATATGGCCATTTCATTAAAGTTTAATTAGTCAGTGAGAAAGGTAATGTTAGGTTGCAGCCTCTTGACGAAAATAGCTAGGCACTAAAGAATAAAGGTTTAATATTAGTTTTTTCACTAAAAACCAGTTCAGCGCCTGACGCAGGCCAGCGAAAGAGATATAATTGCTAGCCTTTGTTTCGATGTTCAAGGAATCAATCACCTTCCTTAACATGACATTATCTCTCTTTGGCGTCTAGCAAGCAATTGCCTACGGTAACAATGTGTGTTGTCATGTGCGCACATAAAGTGCTTTGATGAGGCCGTTACACGTTGTATGCAGCTCATGAACAAAGTTAAAGCTAAGGATCTTATTCAGAATTGTGTATTCATCGCACTTCTTACTCCCAAGGTTGTGTTTAATAACAAGTAATGGGAAAAAAATCTAATCAATCTTTGAGACTGATTGAATTACATTAACACAGCAATTTATATTTTTCAATTAATATTGCAAATGAGTATAATTTGGTTGACCATTTACTTGAGTGGACTTTTATGTTTGTTATTGGCATATTAATCGCGCTTCAGGGAGTCGATAAGGAAGAAAAAGAAAAAGCGGAATGTGCAGTCGCATGATACACTTTGACTTCAATATATGATACAAACTCAAATTGGAACCCAAGGACCTTATAAAAAATTGCAAATTATTTGCACACCTCGGTCAAACCCTACAACTTAAGGCATCCTTCTATTTTACATTTTATTATGCTCAACATGGATAGGTCAACTGACATGGTCTGGAATGGCCATTTGCTCTGCCCCAACAAGCGGTACAGTTTCGGGATGTTTAAATGTCAAAAGCGCCTATGTTATGTTTCAACCAATGCATCCCATATATAACTCATAAGAGAGGGGATCTGCCTCGTTAATAACAACTGTTATCACTGGGCTCACCACAAGCATGTACCTTATTAGTGGGCCGCCATTTTACCCCAGGAGTCTGCTCTTTCTACCATATCGAACGGCTAATGATAGGAGAACCACGGCTCCATATTATAAGAGCAATATTTATGTCTGCGCAAGGACTTCTGACTGTCGTCTGCAATAATCTGAAGTATGACTATTCTGAATACACATAAGGAAATATGCAGTTATCACAGGTGTGCTTTATGCCAACGTCACATGAAACCTACAAGTGCTCAAATGCCCGTAGGAAGCCCGCAATAAATCATCCCCGTTCGAAAAAGGTGTCATTCACCCGTTTGGTTCAACACGTTGGATAGCGATAAACGGCGTAGTCACTTTTGCCTATGGTCACGTTAATTTGCCAGCAGACTAACGTGGTACAGTTAGGCCCCGTTTGGGGTCGGACACGACCTGCCTTACCGAGTTACCCGATAATGATGCCAAATGTGCGCAGACTCATAGCATAACAAAACGGCCCCGACTACTTTCTCTTGAGTGAAACGCACCTTAAAAACAACAAAAGTTAGCGGGAGGCCAAAAACCAATAAGCCGTAATTTTATGCGCAGTATGGATAAGTAGGGTTGACCAGGAAATACAATCCGTGTGACAATCTCACCTAATTGGGATTAGGTTAAATCTTTTTGTGGGAACCGATGCAACAATCTGGTTACGGTTAGACACAAACGGTTTTCAATGACAACACAAAGCACTACTACTGAATTATAAGCAATCAGGCTTTCTGGAGTTTATCATACCACACCTGCCGTTCATGGGCGCTATTATTACATGTGTATGACCATACCTAACCAGCACTATGCAGCATATCCTAAGCAAAATCACTGTTCATGCCGAACATGAAATCAATGTCCATAACGATGCATAAATAGGATAACGACCGTTGCTAGGGACAGCAAGCGAATGACAACGTAAACCTGTTTGCAATTTCAACGTTTGAATAGCCTCGCCGTGCCCGGTTCGGCTAACTGCAAATCATTGCACAATCCACATTTTTCCACAAATGTCCATGTAACTCTTTAATAGAGCGTGATCAACCGTCCCCTAATCCCCCCTTTTAAGTCCTGTTTATATGCACAATCAAATAATAGTTCATGCGCAGCGGTGCATTATCTAACCATATCAGTAATCACCTATTGAGCGGCAAGAGAAGGAAAATAACCATTAAATAAGCCGGCGTCTGCTTTCAACGTAATGCGCGACGTCAGTTTTTCATCAATTGTGCTGTGCTAGGTAGGCGACAGAGGTTTGTATCGACGTCATTGCATTTCTTCCATGGTTAACAGATGTCTGCCCGGTTATCGGATGTGGTCAAATCCTGTCCAGGGTCGTTGTATTTGCATGGATAATGGACCGCTCATTACGCCACTGATATGCAGCACGCCCGGCATCAAGAATGCGCAGCGATAGTTTCAAACCGTGGAATATAAATGACCATTTGATCCCAAAAGTTTTCATCCAAGAGCATAGTTTATTTGGTGGTTTATTCCCCGAATCAAACAATCATAGACGCCTCCTATCCAAACCAATCACTGGTTAGTTGTCCATTACTTAGTTGTTATGATATATGCTTAAGTTGAATCTCCTGGCTACTAGTCTTTTAAAATGCATGTATGGCACTTTAGAGACAAACCTGCTGATCAGCAATAGGTCCCCATGTCATATAAAATAAATATTTGACACGCGCAATGCATCAACCATATTGTCAGCTACTCCGTCACTAGGTGGGTTCCGTTTCGATATTGGTTTACCGCTCCAACTTACGATTCATAGAGCGTAGGTTTATTGCAGAGGCGCTGCAGTCATTGATTGAACACCGGGAAACAACCGTATGGTTGATGTTGGCTCAGTGACCTCACGTCCGAACACACTGGTGTTCAACACAACTGCATTGGCGCTTTCGGTATTCTTATTCAATAATACCACAGATTATACCAATTCGGGACGTTAGGTCGCATCTGCCATCCCGCTAAATGCACATTTACTAGAGCAACACACCATATAAATATCCCAGCATAATGCCGGTACCTCGGGTAGTTTAACGTTCATCTGGCCAACAATGTGGATAATGGGCGATTGTGTTCAGTACAATGGCCATTTTTCAACAACCATTTTGAACGATATGGCTGGCGTACTATTCACCAAATAAGGAACGAAATTCCCTGCGGCGCGGAAATTGTAGTCGATTGTAGACCCTGAGATAATAGATTTGGTAAGTTTCCTGTTACATTTTAATCTGAGAACTGCTTAAAATCCTTTCTGGTTGGTTAGTAATTGCCTGCATAGGCAAACAGAGTGTGTTGATCGTCGCGTGCGTGAATCGGGCGAGTAAGCCGTCCAGATCCGTGTGGCGTGTCTGTAATATAATGCTACATAGTTAGCGTATCAGCTAGTCACTCATAAAACAACCCGCCTATGATGGGCAACCCATATGAGAACAAGTATGTGGAATATGTGCAAAGATATAAGTCACTGCATTCCACTGTGTGATTATAAAGTTATTAAATACTAAGCACTGTTGTATATGCTTTGCATGACAAATGCTGATAATTGTAGGGAGTGATTCATACAGTGACAATGTTGTCCCTGTTGCATAAAGCGCCGGAAATACGGATCGCCTTAACCAATATGTTACAGAGAAGATGACGGACACAACATCGTCCCACTACTTGTGCTTGATATGTACTATTCACTCAATTTTAATCAGTGCTTATTCTTCGTATGAGTGGGTCATAATGGTCGACCATGCAATTAGCTCAATTACACTTGCTAAGATAATTAAGATTTCTTCGTGTAAAAAAGAGAAACTGGTAAAGATTATCACGTTGTGTGTATTGTACTACTTCCCTGCATGAATAGATTAACCCGTGACAATCGGTCGCAAATGTATTGTAATAAGAAGCCGTTCTTGTCAAATCCCTGGTAAGCAGTACCATATGAAGTAAAGCAAAGTACGATGGACTTTATTGCTGTATGCTGATGTTGAATAACATGTGCATGTACGTTATATCGTCGTCTACACCCAATAGGTACTCCTGAAGCAATGAAGCTAACACAAAATGCTCAGTTATCCAACTCGTTAAAACAATTTTTTATGTAATGAAACAAGGACGATATTTAACGTACAGAACAAATGATTTTCCTGACCTAACATTCTCTCCATAACTAGTGTATCCTTATCGAGCCAGTTATGCTGAATGTGGAAATCGTACTAAATGCCGTTTGAACCTTTTGTAGCCCTTATGTGACACCTATTGTAGCTAACGTATGTATCGCCTAGTACCGCTACCATAGCAAACATTTCCTTCTACAACAACTGTTACATGTATCTCTTTAGTACCAGACTTCTGACACTGGAATACACTGTTGCAGGCATGTTTCACATAGCTGAGATTTGCTTTTCCCTTGCCTATTTAAACTCTTCATACTACTAAGTTAGACAACTCAGTAAGAGTTACATGAGTTAAGGTGATTTTGTCAAAACACTAATTTTTTGTGAATGAATATTGCATATCTAGAGCATGTTTCATGCACCACCGTTTTATTTGGACAGCATATATCGTGAAATAGGGTCTGTTTATCACTTATTCTTTCACCTGCCATACAACTCACATACATTTGTATGTATGTGAGCAGCTGATGAATTAGATGAGGTCGTCATGCGTTGCATGTAATCGCTCGACGAAGTGGAAGCCTATCACCTTACATAAAAAGCCAATTGTTCACACGCCGCGCTCGAAATGACCCTATCTACCCTAGAATAATTTTCGTCCCAGATAATTACGCCTTCAAAAGCATGTCGTTAATTGAAATTATATCAGCATCTGGCTCAGACTAGGTTTAGGCTGGGATAGTGCGTGGCTTGTGCGTGGATAAATACGCTGTGATTGGATCTCTAATTACAGTGGGCAACCTCTCTCTCTATTTCTCTCTCTCTCTCTCTCTCCATATATATATATATATATATATATATATATATATATATATATATATATATATATATATATATATATATAAATATATATATATATGTATAATATATATATATACTTATATTTGTACATTTAGATATATATATATATATATATATATACATAAATACATATATATACATATATTTATATATATATATATTTAAATATATATTCATATATATTTATATATATATATACATATATATATATATATATACATACACACATATATATATATATAAATATATATATATATATGTTTTTTGGGTCTGATAGTATTCTTAACCACGCTACTGCCTTCATGTACTTGCTGTCACTATACTAAGTCAAACATTCCTGCATTGCAATAGACAAAACGCTTCTGTAGTTTGATCAGTGTCAGACTGTAGCTTTGGTATGTACAAAGCGTTAGACTAAGCCCATCAGTGATTGCACTGGGGTACCATTAACACTGCTCAATAGTGAGCTTTCTGTATCCTTTTATCGAGCGCATGGTGCTAAAAAACAGCGATTATTTATTCAAAAGCCATTACACTAACTGACAGGGCTGGTTTAGGCCAATGTCGACACGTAGGTGTTGATTGGAATGTTCAAACAAACGTGTACCACTGATTCCACTGTGTATGACGATACAAAACCCATACAACCTATCACACATAAATAATATTAACCTCAGAGCTGTTTTGTTTGGTGCACATGCCAGGAAGAGCGGCTGCTCCTCTCTAATTTATCGGTATATTAGGATGAAAGTGAAAAAACACCTGGGGAATCACGTTTATTATACTTAGCAGATTTAGTCGCTGGTCAAATATTAAAGCCATTTGCTGTCATAGTTGGTGTTGGTGCACCAATGATTAGCCATCCAGTATCACAATTGCGTAGTGTATTTGGGATGGTCACAGGAAATGTCATAAGACGCTGCAGTTATACCTCATTATCCGCGACCTGATGTTATTCAAACGGTGATCATTGAGGATAAAATTAGGGATATGAATGATAATGCGACCTTCTGAGCAATCATGGACACCTAATTTATCATTGTTACCGTTTGTATAGGAGGCTAATTGCACACAAAATGTTTTATTTTACTCTCAATAATATTATACTGAAGATTAAGGACATCGCGTGTGAGAGGCTTCTTCCTGTGCGTACCAATATAAAATCAGAGTTTCAATTATAGTTACATCGAGCGAAAAGACATAAACTGCCGCTGTAGGCTGCAGCAATCATTAACTGGTGTTATTCTGCATTACATCAATACATACTTCCGGCAACAAGCACGAGTTCTCCTGGCGCCGAAAAGATGACACGTTTACCCAGATGGACCTGATTAGCTGTCCACTACGCCACACGTGGCAAGGGATACCGCTGTTGTTTTCATAATGCTGTAGCCACTCATGCATTGCATGGTTGCACTTTTGTATTTGATCTAAGTTCGCCGACGGAAGCCAATGGACTTAGCAGGGATATTGTTACAAATGTGTCAAAACGATACGGCATATAGATTAATAAAAAATCCTCTGAATAAATTAACCTACTTTCAGTTCTTGTTCGTCCGGTGTGCATCACTGACTGTCACTGTGACATTATATGTGATTATAATGAGGCATTGACGTGGTTTAGAAATGTGTTATTGATTTCAAATGGCCGTTGTTTGAAAAATAAAAATATGCTTGGGCAGACATAATATCCAAAATATTAAATAAACTCGCCAATTTGTAGCTACAAAAATGTTGCATTGATTCGAGAAGCAGACAATTGTATTCATTAGTAATTGACGTTTGCAGAACGCCAAGAGCATCCCCAGCCAACCAAATGTCATATCTAACATGTCCACAAACCGCCAAACCATGATAAAATGTGAGATTTAATGGCTTCACAGCGCAGAGCAGTGAATGAGTTATAGGCGATCACATTATTGCTGCTTATTCCCGCAGCTATACATAGAACTAACTTAACGGACATTGAGTTGATCACATTGGCTGCGCCGGTCTATGTCGTTTGATGTATTGAAGACAAACAATATATGCTCAGTGTGTGCAGGCGTTGGCATTTAAGAGTAAATTAGGGCAGTGTTCGGCTTTTGGTTGGTCCGCTAGCAGCCACTTTGCGGCTCTAAATGTCATCATAGGAAGGAATGGCCTGTCTGGAGAGATAATTCACCTGTGCCTTATGCTCACTTCTTGGTTAGGTTTATAAGCACATCGGTTATTAACCCGTTTTTAATCTAGCTTTGAAAAACCGATCGCTATGTCACCCACTACTAGCTCAGATCGTAAACACTAAACCGCACATTAATCACCCAGCTCAGTAGGAACTTGCAATACGTCATCCACTACATGGCTGCCAATGACCTTATTCAGATTTGTGGATTCTTCGAACGCCTCGCTTCCAGGGTTGTGCTTGATGAGAAGTAATGAGAAATATATTTAACTCAGCAATTTATATGTTTCAACTACTATTGCAATCGGGTAGGATCTGTGGCTGACCATTTGTCTTGAATAATATTCTGTTTATTTGTGATGGGCAGCTAAATCGAGCTTCTGATGTGGATTAGGAAGTACAAGGATTTCGAAATATGCTATCTTGTAATACACTTCGTTATATTGTACAAACTCGATTGGGTATCTATCAAGCAATTGCTTAATGTAGTTATGTGTGTTTCCTGGTCAGTATATGAAATTCTTTGATGATGCCGTCACACGGTGTGTGATCTTACTCAGAATTGCGAATTCTTCGCACGCCTCAAACCATTGCTCATGTACCTAGGGGGTCTTCTCTTACTGAATTACCCCTGTAAAAGCCCGAATTCAATTGTATTTAGCTCTACACCCAGCTCTGATAACGCAGGTCTTGGCGCGGGTAACCTTGTAGTGTGCTGTCGCGCGCTGCAGCCGGACCACTCATTTACTGTAGACCAATGAGTAGAGAGGGACGAATGGTCCGATTGGTTTTAAGTCAAGTGAGTTCTTGGCCGAAGGGCTAATAGATAGGCTGTTAATGCCTAAAAAGCCAGCCGGTGGTGGAGTGCCAGCTCTCTCGATGTAATATGTTATAACAGGCAGGGTTCAAAAGTGTAAAATTTGCTGAACGAAAGCTAAAACGAGTCAGCAACGTGTACTTTGGATAGGCCAGGTAACATGTGGTGTGTACATACATCCTGTTTTCGTTGATCATTACCTAAATTTTGCGTTATTAATTTATGTACACATTTTACTGCCTTCATGCTTGTGAATAGACAAATATTCATTAGCCTTCACGTTGGCGTTTTAATGGTGCATTTACTTCCAAATGGAAATGAGATGTCATTCGAGGAAGATGAACTTTAACATCAAAATATTTTATGGCAATTCTGTGATTAACGGTTATGCCACGCTCTTTTCCTGTTCACCCACTCAATATTGTGACAATCATGAGATAATATATTCCGGCAGCAAACTGTTCTTCTTCACGTCAATGCGAAACACTCAGAAGGTGAACTTTGTCATGCTTTGCCATGCGAGTTCAGCCGGTGACTTACTTTAATGCAATTACGATTTCACTCTCTACAGTTTCCACTGCTCTCCATTAGAAAATATATCCTTGCATGGCGCCGCTGTACCACGGACAAATATATGATATACACTAGTTGAATTCGTGAACCATTGCACTGGTCCAGATGATCAAGGATATAAGTCACCAGTAGTATATGCATTGGTTTGTCATGTCTTGCTGGTTGTCGTTGGTGGCTAAGCACAAAGGCGCACTTGGTTGAAACTTTGCGGATTCTTTTGTCCAAGGTGCAGGTGAGGCTGTGGCTCAGAACGTTTGTCATTTCCCTCGTTTAACGATTCTAATTCTGAACTATCCGGAATAACTGTTCGCCATTTTCAGCCGCCCTGATCCAAGTATCATCAAGGTCGATGATCAATCAGTGGGCACATTTGGCTGGGCCGTCATCTCGGGACGATATTGCCTCTGAACAAAACGCGTACAGATACAGAAACCGAGCACCAGAGGAATGTGTGGTATATTATATTTTTGGCAGTAGCATATGTTATAATTGATCACTTATAAAAATCAGTAAAATAAAACAAGAATACGAAGTAAATAGAGGAATACGAACTTAAAGCACACACAAAAATACATATAATTCAATACGACACGGGCTTTTTACTCAACATTCATAAAACATACATCAAAACAAACCAGTGAAATAAAACAAGAATACGAAATAAATAGAGGAATATCAACTAAAAACGCAAACATTCATAAAACATATATCAAAACAAGCCAGTGAAATAAAACAAGAATACGAAATAAATAGAGGCATACGAACATAAAGCGCACACAAAAATACGTATAACTCAATACGAAACGAGCTCTTTATTCAACATTCATAAAACATACATCAAAGCAAACCAGTGAAATAAAACAAAAATACAAACTAAATAGAGGAATATTAACAAAAAACGCAAACATGCATACACAATTCAGGCTCTTTATTCAACAATAATAAAATATACATGACAAGAATATAAGAAAAGAGGAATATGAACTAAAAGCGCACACATGCATACATATAACTCAATACAACCTGGGCTCTTTATTCAACATTCATTAAACATACATCAAAACAAATATGATACAAGACGGACTCTACATTCATACAATTACGCAATTGGATTTTGAAAGATGGAGTAGATAGGCTGAGCACGTAGATACGTTCAAAGTGCTCTGCCACATGACACGTGGTGAGTTGTGAGCGGGAAGCGTCATGAGTACAAAGCACATCGCGAAGTGACACTTGGTGAGTTGTGAGCGGTAAGCGTCCTGAGTACAAAGCACATCTCGACGTGACACTTGGTGAGATGTGAGCGGGAAGCGGGAAGCGTCATGAATGCTGTCACCTGGCATGCTTCCCTATATAAGGTACTGATGTCTGCATTTGATCATTCACTTTTTCTCTGCTCAAGTGTCACAATCCTGAATCATGAATATCTGCATAATTTGCGCTACTTAAGTTCAAAGAAGGCAGCATTAATGTTGAATAAAGGCCCTGAGTAGTGTATGCATGTGTGCGTTTTTAGTTAATATTCCTCTATTTAATTTACAAAACGCCCTTACAGCACTCTATCCGGGAACGATGGACGGCAGACTTTATGCTTAAAATTTAAGTCCTCTATTTGTG
>CM067350.1:60873964-60956464 GCA_034190875.2 Urechis unicinctus
CCTGCCTTACCGAGTTACCCAATAATGATGCCAAATGTGCGCAGACTCATAGCATAACAAAACGGCCCCGACTACTTTCTCTCGAGTGAAACGCACCTTAAAAACAACAAAAGTTAGCGGGAGGCCAAAAACCGATAAGCCGTAATTTTATGCGCAGTATGGATAAAGAGGGTTGACCAGAAAATACAATCCGTGTGACAATCTCTAATTGGGATTAGGTTAAATCTTGTTGTGGGAACCGATGCAACAATCTGGTTACGGTTAGACACAAACGGTTTTCAATGACAACGCAAAGCACCACAACTGAATTACCCCCGAAAGTACAAATAACATACAGCAAGCCCAAGCCATAATATAAGCATCATTTATCACAAAATACCCACGAATAGGTTGTTGGCGTTAATATAACTGCATCAATGCTTGTCATTCCCTAGTCTGGGTAACGATATTATCCAATCTACTGGGGGTTGCCGTAAATAGCGTCCAATATTATAGATTCGCCGAACTATTACACTTTATCGGCTGTGCTTTTATGTTCGGGCGATGCATGCTTGACAAATGCAAATATATGGCCATTCCATTAATTTTAAATTAGTCAGTGAGAAAGGTAATGTTAGGTTGCAGCCTCTTGACGAAAATAGCTAGGCACTAAAGAATAAAGGTTTAATATTAGTTTTTTTCACTATAAACCAGTTCAGCACCTGACGCAGGCCAGCGAAAGAGATATTATTGATAGCCTTTGTTACGATGTTCGAGGAATCAATCACCTTCCTTAATATGACATTATCTCTCTTTGGCATCTAGCAAGCAATTGCCTACGGTAACTATGTGTGTTGTCATGTGCGCACATAAAGTGCCTTGATGAGGCCGTTACACGTTGTATGCAGCTCATGAACACAGTTAAAGCTAAGGATCTTATTCAGAATTGTGTATTCATCGCACTTCTTACTCCCAAGGTTGTGTTTAATAACAAGTAATGGGGAAAAAATCGAATCAATCTTTGAGACTGATTGTATTACATTTACACAGCAATTTATATTTTTCAATTAATATTGCAAATGAGTATAATTTGGTTGACCATTTACTTGAGTGGACTTTTATGTTTGTTATTGGCATATTAATCGCGCTTCAGGAGTCGATAAGGAAGAAAAAGAAAAAGCGGAATGTGCAGTCGCGTGATACACTTTGACTATAATATATAAATATTGCGAATTATTTGCACTCCTCGGTCAAACCCGACAACTCCTACTCAAAAGCCTGACTTCAAATGCCGTGAGCTCTACTCCGAGAGGGCAGGTCAGATTGGCTTCAAGTCAAGCGAGATCTTTACCAAATTGTGACAATTACATTACGGATGAACTGAGGATGAAAGCGTCGGCCCGCTGTGTTGAAGTCCTGGAGCGAGATGTTTTACTAGGAGTTGTGGTCGCGGATTCTTTTCCGCAAGTATTAGGTCAGGCTGTTGCTCAGACCGTTCACCATTTCGCGCGTTTAGCTAATCGAATAATGAACTAATTTGATAGAATCTTCGCCACTTCAGCGGCCCTGATCCAGTAATTCCCCAGGTCGACCATTAGTCATTTGGCGCCTTTCGGTGTTACTAGCTTGTTATTAACAAATATCAGACACGTGCCCTTTTTATCTTCGTCAGTGGATTTATGGCTGCTTCTCGTTTTGTTGCACATCTTTGAGCTTTTTGACATTTCGGGCATATGCTGATGAGAATTCCTGTCATTAACGTAATTTAACAGTATGTAGCTTTTATGTTGAGAAAATGAGAATCTACATTGGAAGTTATCTGTGCAAGAGAAAAGTGCAGAGCCTACGTTCTTAAAAAGTATTATGATTGATAAAGAAGTAAGCTAGCAGTTAGACTTGAGAGCGCCAGCTGCTATTAGCAATATTTTCAACAGTGCCTTAAAGCGTTGAAAAAACCTTTCTCGGCGAGCTTAGTTATGATCGAACAAGACTTAAGGCATCCTTCTATTTTACCTTGTATCATGCTCAACATTGATAGGTCAACTGACATGGCTTGGAATGGCCATTGGTTCTGCCCCAACAAGCGGTACAGTTTCGGGATGTTTAAATGTCAAAAGCGTCAATGTTATGTTTCAACCAATGCATCCCATATATAACTCATAGCATAACAAAACGGCCCCGACTACTTTCTCTCGAGTGAAACGCACCTTAAAAACAACAAAAGTTAGCGGGAGGCCAAAAACCAATAAGCCGTAATTTTATGCGCAGTATGGATAAGTAGGGTTGACCAGGAAATACAATCCGTGTGACAATCTCACCTAATTTGGCCTAGGTTAAATCTTTTTGTGGGAACCGATGCAACAATGTTAGGGACAGCAAGCGAATGACAACGTAAACCTGTTTGCAATTTCAACGTTTGAATAGCCTCGCCGTGCCCGGTTCGGCTAACTGCAAATCATTGCACAATCCACATTTTCCCACAAATGTCCATGTAACTCTTTAATAGAGCGTGATCAACCGTCCCCTACTACCCCCTTTTAAGTCCTGTTTATATGCACAATCCGATAATAGTTCATGCGCAGCGGTGCATTATCTAACCATATCAGTAATCACCTATTGAGCGGCAAGAGACAGAAAATAACCATTAAATAAGCCGGCGTCTGCTTTCAACGTAATGCGCGACGTCAGTTTTTCATCAATTGTGCTGTGCTAGGTAGGCGACAGAGGTTTGTATCGACGTCATTGCATTTCTTCCATGGTTAACAGATGTCTGCTCGGTTATCGGATGTGGTCAAATCCTGTCCAGTGTCGTTGTATTTGCATGGATAATGGACCGCTCATTACGCCACTGATATGCAGCACGCCCGGCATCAAGAATGCGCCGCGATAGTTTCAAACCGTGGAATATAAATGACCATTTGATTCCAAAAGTTTTCATCCAAGAGCATAGTTTATTTGGTGGTTTATTCCCCGAATCAAACAATCATAGACGCTTCCTATCCAAGCCAATCACTGGTTAGTTGACCATTTCTTGGTTGTGATGATATATGTTGAATCTCCTGGCTACTAGTCTTTTAAAATGCATGTATGGCCATTTAGAGACAAACCTGCTGATCAGCAATAGGTCTCCATGTCATATAAAATAAATATTTGACACGCGCAATGCATCAGCCATGTTGTCAGCTACTCCGTCACTAGGTGGGTTCCGTTTCGATATTGGTTTACCGCTCCAACTTACGATTCATAGAGCGTAGGTTTATTGCAGAGGCGCTGCAGTCATTGATTTAACACCGGAAAACAACCGTCTGGTTGATGTTGGCTCAGTGACCTCACGTCAGAACACACTGGTGTTCAACACAACTGCATTGGCGCTTTCGGTATTCTTATTCAATAATACCACAGATTATACCAATTCGGGACGTTAGGTCGCATCTGCCATCCCGCTAAATGCACATTTACTAGAGCAACACACCATATAAATATCCCAGCATAATGCCGGTACCTCGGGTAGTTTAACGTTCATCTGGCCAACAATGTGGATAATGGGCGATTGTGTTCAGTACAATGGCCATTTTTCAACAACCATTTTGAACGATATGGCTGGCGTACTATTCACCAAATAAGGAACGAAATTCCCTGCGGCGCGGAAATTGTAGTCGATTGTAGACCCTGAGATAATAGATTTGGTAAGTTTGCTGTTACATTTTAATCTGAGAACTGCTTAAAATCCTTTCTGGTTGGTTAGTAATTGCCTGCATAGGCAAACAGAGTGTGTTGATCGTCGCGTGCGTGAATCGGGCGAGTAACCCGTCCAGATCCGTGTGGCGTGTCTGTAATATAATGCTACATAGTTTTAGTATCAGCTAGTCACTCATAAAACAACCCGCCTATGATGGGCAACCCATATGAGAACAAGTATGTGGAATATGTGCAAAGATATAAGTCACTGCATTCCACTGTGTGATTATAAAGTTATTAAATACTAAGCACTGTTGTATATGCTTTGCATGACAAATGCTGATAATTGTAGGCAGTGATTCATGCGGTGAAAATGTTGTCCCTGTTGCATAAAGCGCCGGAAATACGGATCGCCTTAACCAATATGTTACAGAGAAGATGACGGACACAACATCGTCCCACTACTTGTGCTTGATATGTACTATTCACTCAATATCAATTAGTGCTTATTTTTCGTATGAGTGGGTCATAATGGTCGACCATGCAATTAGCTCAATTACACTTGCTAAGATAATTAAGATTTCTTCGTGTAAAAAAGAGAAACTGGCAGAGATGATCACGTTGTGTGTATTGTACTACTTCCCTGCATGAATAGATTAACCCGTGACAATCGGTCGCAAATGTATTGTAATAAGAAGCCGTTCTTGTCAAATCCCTGGTAAGCAGTACCATATGTAGTAAAGCAAAGTACGATGGACTTTATTGCTGTATGCTGATGTTGAATAACATGTGCATGTACGTTATATCGTCGTCTACACCCAATAGGTACTCCTGAAGCAATGAAGCTAACACAAAATGCTCAGTTATCCAACTCGTTAAAACAATTTTTTATGTAATGAAACAAGGACGATATTTAACGTACAGAACAAATGAACGATTTTCCTGACAACATTCTCTCCATAACTAGTGTATCCTTATCGAGCCAGTTATGCTGAATGTGGAAATCGTACTAAATGCCGTTTGAACCTTTTGTAGCCCTTATGTGACACCTATTGTAGCTAACGTATGTATCGCCTAGTACCGGTACCATAGCAAACATTTCCTTGTACAACAACTGTTACATGTATCTCTTTAGTACCAGACTTCTGACACTGGAATACACTGTTGCAGGCATGTTTCACATAGCTGAGATATGCTTTTCCCTTGCCTATTTAAACTCTTCATACTACTAAGTTAGACAACTCAGTAAGAGTTACATGAGTTGAGGTGATTTTGTCAAAACACTAATTTTTTGTGAATGAATATTGCATATCTAGAGCATGTTTCATGCACCACCGTTTTATTTGGACAGCATATATCGTGAAATAGGGTCTGTTTATCACTTATTCTTTCACCTACCATACAACTCACATACATTTGTATGTATGTGAGCAGCTGATGAATTAGATGAGGTCGTCATGCGTTGAATGTAATCGCTCGACGAAATGGAAGCCTATCACCTTACATAAAAAGCCAATTGTTCACACGCCGCGCTCGAAATGACCCTCTCTTCCCTAGAATAATTTTCGTCCCAGATAATTACGCCTTCAAAAGCATGTCGTTAATTGAAATTATATCAGCATCTGGCTCAGACTAGGTTTAGGCTGGGATAGGCTTGTGCGTGGATAAATACGCTGTGATTGGATCTCTAATTACAGTGGGCAACCTCTCTCTCTATTTCTCTCTCTATTTCTCTCTCTCTCTCTCCATATATATATATATATATATATATATATATATATATAGAAATATATGTATATATAAATATATATATACTTAGATTTTTACATTTAGAGATATATATATATATATATATACATAAATACATATATATACATATATTTATATATATATATTAAATATATATTCATATATATTTATATATATATATATACATATATATAGATATATATACATACACACATATATATATATAAACATATATATATATATATATATATATATATATATATATATATATATATATATATATATATATCATCTGTTTTTGGGTCTGATAGTATTCTTAACCACGCTACTGCCTTCATGTACTTGCTGTCACTATACTATGTCAAACATTCCTGCATTGCAATAGACAAAACGCTTCTGTAGTTTGATCAGTGTCAGACTGTAGCTTTGGTATGTACAAAGCGTTAGACTAAGCCCATCAGTGATTGCACTGAGGTACCATTAACACTGCTCAATAGTGAGCTTTTTGTATCCTTTTATCGAGCGCGTGGTGCTAAAAAACAGCGATTATTTATTCAAAAGCCATTACACTAACTGACAGGGCTGGTTTAGGCCAATGTCGACACGTAGGTGTTGATGGGAATGTTCAAACAAACGTGTACCACTGATTCCACTGTGTATGATGATACAAAACCCATACAACCTATCACACATAAATAATATTAACCTCAGAGCTGTTTTGTTTGGTGCACATGCCAGGAATAGCGGCTGCTCCTCTCTAATTTATCGGTATATTAGGAAGAAAGTGAAAAAACACCTGGGGAATCACGTTTATCATACTTAGCAGATTTAGTAGCTGGTCAAATATTAAAGCCATTTGCTGTCATAGTTTCCATTTCTGAAAGTTGGTGAACCAATGATTAGCCATCCTGTATCACAATTGCGTAGTGTATTTGGGATGGTCACAGGAAATGTCATAAGACGCTGCAGTTATACCTCATTATCCGCGACCTGATGTTATTCGAACGGTGATCATTGAGGATTAAATTAGGGATATGAATGATAATGCGACCCTCTGAGCAATCATGGACACCTAATTTATCATTGTTACCGTTTGTATAGGAGGCTAATTGCACACAAAATGTTTTATTTTACTCTCAATAATATTATACTGAAGATTAAGGACATCGCGTGTGAGAGGCTTCTTCCTGAGTTTTAATTATAGTTACATCGAGGGAAAAGACATAAACTGCCGCTGTAGGCTGCAGCAATCATTAACTGGTGTTATTCTGCATTATATCAATACATACTTCCGGCAACAAGCACGAGTTCTCCTGGCGCCGAAAAGATGATACGTTTATCCAGATGGACATGATTAGCTGCCCACTACGCCACACGGAGTCCCCTCGTGGCAAGGGATACCGCTGTTGTTTTCATAATGCTGTAGCCACTCATGCATTGCATGGTTGCACTTTTGTATTTGATCTAAGTTCGCCGACGGAAGCCAATGTGCTTAGCAGGGACATTGTAACAAATGTGTCAAAACGATACGGCATATAGATTAATAGAAAAATCCTCTGAATAAATTAACCTACTTTCATTTCTTGTTCGTCCGGTGTGCATCACTGACTGTCACTGTGACATTATATGTGATTATAATGAGGCATTGACGTGGTTTAGAAATGTGTTATTGATTTCAAATGGCCGTTGTTTGAAAAATAAAAATATGCTTGGGCAGACATAATATCCAAAATATTAAATAAACTCGCCAATTTGTAGCTACAATAATGTTGCATTGATTCGAGAAGCAGACAATTGTATTCATTAGTAATTGACGTTTGCAGAACGCCAAGAGCATCCCCAGCCAACCAAATGTCATATCTAACATGTCCACAAACCGCCAAACCATGATAAAATGTGAGATTTAATGGCTTCACAGCTCAGAGCAGTGAATGAGTTATAGGCGATCACATTATTGCTGCTTATTCCCGCAGCTATACATAGAACTAACTTAACGGACATTGAGTTGATCACATTGGCTGCGCCGGTCTATGTCGTTTGATGTATTGAAGACAAACAATATATGCTCAGTGTGTGCAGGCGTTGGCATTTAAGAGTAAATTAGGGCAGTGTTCGGCTTTTGGTTGGTCCGCTAGCAGCCACTTTACGGCTCTAAATGTCATCATAGGAAGGAATGGCCTGTCTGGAGAGATAATTCACCTGTGCCTTATGCTCACTTCTTGGTTAGGTATATAAGCACATCGGTTATTAACCCGTTTTTAATCTAGCTTTGAAAAACCGATCGCTATGTCACCCACTACTAACTCAACTCGTAAACATGTCCACTAAACCGCACATTAATCGCCCAGCTCAGTAGGAACTTCAATACGTCATCCACTACATGGCTGCCAATGACCTTATTCAGATTTGTGGATTCTTCGAACGCCTCGCTTCCAGGGTTGTGCTTGATGAGAAGTAATGAGAAATATATTTAACTCAGCAATTTATATGTTTCAACTACTATTGCAATCGGGTAGGATCTGTGGCTGACCATTTGTCTTGAATAATATTCTGTTTATTTGTGATGGGCAGCTAAATCGAGCTTCTGATGTGGATTAGGAAGTACAAGGATTTCGAAATATGCAATCTTGTAATACACTTCGTTATATTGTACAAACTCGATTGGGTATCTATCAAGCAATTGCTTAATGTAGTTATGTGTGTTTCCTGGTCAGTATATGAAATTCTTTGATGATGCCGTCACACGGTGTGTGATCTTACTCAGAATTGCGAATTCTTCGCACGTGTGATCTTACTCAGAATTGCGAATTCTTCGCACGCCTCAAACCATTGCTCATGTACCTAGGGGGTCTTCTCTTACTGAATTACCCCTGTAAAAGCCCGAATTCAATTGTATTTAGCTCTACACCCAGCTCTGATAACGCAGGTCTTGGCGCGGGTAACCTTGTAGTGTGCTGTCGCGCGCTGCAGCCGGACCACTCATTTACTGTAGACCAATGAGTAGAGAGGGACGAATGGTCCGACTGGTTTTAAGTCAAGTGAGTTCTTGGCCGAAGGGCTAATAGATAGGCTGTTAATGCCTAATAAGCCAGCCGGTGGTGGAGTGCCAGCTCTCTCGATGTAATATGTTATAACAGGCAGGGTTCAAAAGTGTGAAATTTGCTGAACGAAAGCTAAACCGAGTCAGCAACGTGTACTTTGGATAGGCCAGGTAACATGTGGTGTGTCCATACATCCTGTTTTCGTTGATCATTACCTAAATTTTGCGTTATTAATTTATGTACACATTTTACTGCCTTTATGCTTGTGAATAGACAAATATTCATTAGCCTTCACGTTGGCGTTTTAATGGTGCATTTACTTCCAAATGGAAATGAGATGTCATTCGAGGAAGATGAACTTTAACATCAAAATATTTTATGGCAATTCGGTGATTAACGGTTATGCCACGCTCTTTTCCCGTTCACCCACTCAATATTGTGACAATCATGAGATAATATATTCCGGCAGCAAACTGTTCTTCTTCACTTCAATGCGAAACACTCAGAAGGTGAACTTTGTCATGCTTTGCCATGCGAGTTCAGCCGGTGACTTACTTGAATGCAATTACGATTTCGCTCTCTACAGATTCCACTGCTCTCCATTAGAAAATATATCCTTGCATGGCGCCGCTGTACCACGGACAAATATATGATATACACTAGTTGAATTCGTGAACCATTGCACTGGTTCAGATGATCAAGGATATAAGTCACCAGTAGCATATGCATTGGTTTGTCATGTCTTGCTGGTTGTCGTTGGTGGCTAAGCACAAAGGCGCACTTGGTTGAAACTTTGCGGATTCTTTTGTCCAAGGTGCAAATGAGGCTGTGGCTCAGAACGTTTGTCATTTCCCTCGTTTAACGATTCTAATTCTGAACTATCCGGAATAACTGTTCGCCATTTTCAGCCGCCCTGATCCAAGTATCATCTAGGTCGATGATCAATCAGTGGGCACATTTGGCTGGGCCGTCATCTCGGGACGATATTGCCTCTGAACAAAACGCGTACAGATACAGAAACCGAGCACCAGAGGAATGTGTGGTATATTATATTTTTGGCAGTAGCATATGTTATAATTGATCACTTATAAAAATCAGTAAAATAAAACAAGAATACGAAGTAAATAGAGGAATACGAACTTAAAGCACACACAAAAATACATATAATTCAATACGACACGGCCTTTTTACTCAACATTCATAAAACATACATCAAAACAAACCAGTGAAATAAAACAAGAATACGAAATAAATAGAGGAATATTAACTAAAAACGCAAACATTCATAAAACATATTTCAAAACAAGCCAGTGAAATAAAACAAGAATACGAAATAAATAGAGGCATACGAACATAAAGCGCACACAAAAATACGTATAACTCAATACGAAACGAGCTCTTTATTCAACATTCATAAAACATACATCAAAGCAAACCAGTGAAATAAAACAAAACTAAATAGAGGAATATTAACAAAAAACGCAAACATGCATACACAATTCAGGCTCTTTATTCAACAATAATAAAATATACATGACAAGAATATAAGAAAAGAGGAATATGAACTAAAAGCGCACACATGCATACATATAACTCAATACAACCTGGGCTCTTTATTCAACATTCATTAAACATACATCAAAACAAATATGATACAATTACGCAATTGGATTTTGAAAGATGGAGTAGATAGGCTGAGCACGTAGATACGTTCAAAGTGCTCTGCCACATGACACGTGGTGAGTTGTGAGCGGGAAGCGTCATGAGTACAAAGCACATCGCGAAGTGACACTTGGTGAGTTGTGAGCGGTAAGCGTCATGAGTACAAAGCACATCTCGACGTGACACTTTGTGAGATGTGAGCGGGAAGCGGGAAGCGTCATGAATGCTGTCACCTGGCATGCTTCCCTATATAAGGTACTGATGTCTGCATTTGATCATTCACTTTTTCTCTGCTCAAGTGTCACAATCCTGAATCATGAATATCTGCATAATTTGCGCTACTTAAGTCAAAAGAAGGCAGCATTAATGTTGAATAAAGGCCCTGAGTAGTGTATGCATGTGTGCGTTTTTAGTTAATATTCCTCTATTTAATTTACAAAACGCCCTTACAGCACTCTATCCGGGAACGATGGACGGCAGACTTTATGCTTAAAATTTAAGTCATATCAAGATAATGAATTCATTAATACTGCTCCTTTATTAAATGAAATATGTAGCATTCAATATATTCCTTTCTGTAAAACATCGGCGTAGCATTTCGGGGCGTATCTTCCTGGGGCGAACTGTCCCAGCGAGGGTGAACTGACCCGGGGGCGAACTGTCCCAGCGGGGGCGAACTGACCCAGGGGCAAACCATCCTAGGGGCGAACTGACCTGCAACACGGGTTTACACCAATGCATCCCATCAATACCTCATAACCTATAAAAGCGAAACAGTATGGGAACGAACATTTGCTATGTTCATGTGCATCTTGAAGAGAATGATTGAGTTATCATAATGGTGCAGCATCTGTATAGCTCGCCAAGCTCCAACCCCTGCTATAAACGAGCGACCTTTCCTCTAAAAGATATCGCATGGCCACAATTTTTATGATAGAATTTACTTATTCGCATCCATTGCTAGTGACTATGGCCTGCTAAAAAGATAATTATCCTCCTCTTGACTAACGTTTTAAAGACTCGACAAGAACAAAAAACTAGAATAGCGCTGAATTTAAACGCTGTAAGCGACCATTGAGCTAATTCAACACATACCTTCCCAAATCTGGAGTAACCCTTATACTATGGGGAATTATGCTACGAGCTGGTAATGGATAAATGCGAACTTAATGGCAGCTCAAAAAGACCTACATCGGATAATAAGCAATCAAGCTCTCTGGAGTTTATCTTGCCACACCCGCCGTTCATGGTCAATACTGGCGCTTATATAACATGTGTCTAACCACACCTAAATAGCATTATGCAGTATATCCGCACGGCTATCTTCTAATACCCCTAAAAAGCTTTTCAATATACTCGTTTACATGATGGTTAGTGTGCAGCGTGGCATTATTAAACCATGGCAGTAATTGAGTGACAGGGGATGAAAAATAATGTCATTCCTTTTATATCATACAGAGTCTGCTTCTACCTTCATAAGCAACGTTTAATTGTTCACCAATCATGGTTGACCATGAACTACTCGGGTTATTGACTGAGGCTTTTATTGACATCATTGCGTTTCTTCCATTGTTAAACCGATGTCTGCCCGGATGTCGGAAGTGGTCAAATCCTGCCCAAGGTCGCTCACCATGCCACCTATTTGTGCTACGCCCTGCATAAAGATTGCACCGGGATCGTCTGAAACAAGAAATATAAATCACCAATTGTTCTAAAACGTTTTCATGCACGTGCCTCCTCATTTCGGGTTGCGAATTCGACGACTCAAATAATGACAGACGCCTTCTGTCCATGACAATCATTGGTTAGTCATTAATCACTCTGTCGTGATGCTATAAGTTTTAGTTCAATCACATATTCTTTGGCTACTATTGTTCTCAAATTCGTGTATGGTTACTTCAGAGAATAACCTGCTATATCGAAATCCATACGTCATGGACCATGTAGAAGTGCCGCTGGGGATCTTCGTGGTGTTTTACGGATACATATTATTGCATGGCAATGGTTGGAGTGCAATATCACGAGGAAAAACAAAACATTTAAACCATGGTAGACAACACAGTGCTCGCACTAAATCGTGAAAAAGTAGCCTATACCAGCGAATGGTAACACAACCTGATTTCCTCAGAACAAATATTATAGAACGAAGGTTAGTTTATAAACATGGCAGAACAATGTATTAAAGGATCAACCACAAGTGTTGCAAATGAATATTCAATAGTTTTAATCACATCGCATGCATATTTGCATAGTTACTATAACTACGATTTAACTCGAAATCTTCCCAGCCATAGGGACGCTACTTGGGAGTGCTACGTACTGTTCTGACATCCGAGAGAACGTATCAGTGGGCTGGCAATGGTTGCATTTGACAATAAGCCAATAGTGATTTAGTTGGAGATATAAGTCAGAACAGAGATCACATCTGAAGCCTCTGGTGTAACCTTTTCGTAAATAATCTGCAGAATGGATGAACCTTGGCCTCTAAGGTCGTTGTCACATTTCTCTAAATATCCATTAGCCCATAGAACATGCCCATAGGTATATCACGAGACGTGTATTTTTCTAGAAGCTATCATTTTCTATTGTAACACCTTGCCGGGCTATTGTGTTTACATGTACGGGTCAATTGATTTGTCAATCTATGGTCAACTACAGGGATTGTTTACTCTGATCGCAAACAGCATTTTACATGTACCAGTGCGACGGCTCCTGCTAGCATGCTTTCATTGAGAGTGCAAACCATATACAGCAGATATGTGAATAAAGATGAAAGATGGTGAATTCGCAATGTACGCAGTCCCTGCGTATAGCTTTCCACAGATATTTATGAAGCAAGTTTATTCTACAGCTAAGGATTTTCCTAATGGTTTGATAAATTGTCATGCTAATGGACACCTCGGATATTCATACAAATAATATTCCAAGACTCAGCTTAGATCATGATAGCGAAGTGAATCTCAAACTGCTTTTATCACGGATCAGTTATTTGGAGATAATTTATCACGGCCATCTAATTTGGCGGTGAAGCAGATATCTTAATTACCTATTAACTAAAACGTATTAATGCAAATCATGGCACTGGCTTTCTATTCGGGTGGATGGTTGGCACATCGCGGTACCGATAGCTATGTGCTTTCGTATGCCACTTTTGTGTCGTTCTGCATGTAGCTTTTATGTTGGGTAAGGTTCTGGGCTAGTTAATTTGAACATAAACTCATTGGGAGGGAAAATGCACCACCTATCCTTCACCCCATCCTCTATTTGTGCGTAATTTACATTTTGTCTAGTGTGGTCAAGTATGTTCAAGGCCGTGGAATATGCGACGGACAAGGGACCTCCCATTGCGTCACCTATTGGTAGTGCACTGGGCATATAAAGATAGATGTATCGGCTTCTTTCTTACCCAAGCTATATGAATCACCCCTTGATATAGATAAGATTAATTCACTTGTACTCGCTCAGTGGACTCGGGAATGGATTACGTTCAAACCGAATTTAATAAAGAAAAATGACTACTGTTCCAGATAATCACTGGTTAATTATGAATAACGTTTGGTGAGATTTTGAGGTCAAACTAAACATGTGAGTCATAGGTAACTGTATAATGCAAACATTGCGGCGTCTACAAGGTCTTCTACGACAATAAGCGACATAAGCCGTGATTGAATTCTTTTACAGTTTTTGTGTAGCATAAACAATAAAACTTCTTGCCACTGGTTACGCAAACTTTAACACTGCCATACCAAAAACATTTACGTGCAAATTATATGAAGAGGTTTAGATGAATTGCCATGCCACCAGATTTTATTTTGTAGCACAACGTAATGGCGTATTTCCCACATGTATTTATTCAGTCAGCGTAATTACGTATATTTGAAACAATTCATTGCTTGTGTCAATATGTGCTTATTGTGCTATGAATCTTTAATTACAGATGAGATATTTCATTGATCTACATCCATGTTGTCCAGGTGGATAAAAGCAATAACAAAGAAACACGCCCCTCTAATTTAATTTCGTGCTGTACCATTATAGGTCAGCATATATTCCATGTAGTCTACCATCATGCACGCTCTTTGGAATGTAAGGGTTGGTGGGGTGGAATATTACCTTGCTCTGTTGTTGCATCATGACCTGAATCATTGACTTCCAAAGCGACCAATTGTATATTCAGATTCTGTCTCTGAAGGGATGCACAATTCGCATTATGTCAAGTTCTGCCCAAGGTCACTGTATGTTGGCTGTTAATGGTCAAATCATCATGCCTCCAATTGTTTTACACATATCGTTTTACGGGGACCGGGCTCATTATAAACCAAACAATGCTACTTACCACTTTATCACGGACATTTTCATTTATGCTCATCTACTCAATGGAACCTACATTAAATTATGCCCCGGTCCAGCACTGGTTAAATTTGCGATTGCGATGTAATTTAAGAGGGTGTAATGTTCCTTGGTTTCATTTCTTCTCAAGTATTTGTCCAAAACGTGTAATGTTAGCGTACTTTACGGTTATATTGGCAAAAATCCCCCAACTTTATGGAACGAATGTTTTGATCTGGGCCGTCAAAATGTCGCAGGGGGATTTTTTGGTATTTTTGAAAGATAATTTGTTGCTTTCTTGGACCCGATCACATTTTCTAGCGGTATTTTCGACCACATAATGCAAGCAAGGAAGTACCTACAAATTTATTGAAAGCAAATATGTGATATATCCTTGGACGCAATAGATCGTGACATGTGCTCAGCGTACGCGTTGCTATTCATTAACCACTCACTGTAAACGATAAAGCTGTCCACTCCTGCAGCATCATAGACTATCTAACACAATGTCCAATGAAAGTTTAAAACGTACAAAAGACCTAATCATATGCTCTGAGTGTACTAAGCAGCAGCTTGTTTAGCAATGACCAACCAGCGTATGGCCTTCCACAATCTGTCATGACACCTCTGGTCATGCATAATTTTGCAATTGCGTGTAACCATCGATTGTTCTTGTAATCGAGATAGGGTTGTCATCTGTCACAACTGTCATTGTGTGTCGCCTGTTTCTCCAAAACCACTACAAATGTGCTATATAACAGGATATATGATGGTTGTTTCAGCAAGCAAAACTATACAAACACATGTAAGAGGCCACTCGTAATGTTTTTTATAGAATGGTGCAATTATCAGTGGGTTTTTGTCAGTACCATTGTGAATACATCTGAAACGAGGTAGAAGCACGCCACCCTTTCGTTGTACGGACGTTTAGCGAATCATATAGGATTTGTAAATCTAATAAAGGCTATGACACAATAACTCCCATTGTTTTCCTAACGCCTAAACGATATCCGCAGTACAATCTGCGAGCCCTTGTCCTGTAGCTCCATCTCTGTAACCACAAACGTAAAGTCGCAACGCATTCCTCTCGAGAGAGCGACGTGCATATATGCAGCTGATAAGTGATCTTTCTTACTCATTTTTTATGGTGAGTGATTTTGCAGTATCAGCGAACGACTGGTTCGTTATGTGTTTGTATTTACGTGCATTCCGCTCTGATACAAAGAGCACTAGCATGATTTAAATATCCTGTTGGTAGTTCAACATAATAAACATAACTTGCACAGAAGCATATAAAGCTATCTGGCGGTATACCAAACACTGCCGACGGCTACGGATGGGCGATGAGAGAAGACGACAAAATGGTCGATATGACGGCTCTATAGCAAAACATTTGAGTTGACGAAAACAAGCATGCAGCCGTCGTCAGTAAACTGTTGTTCAAGTGCGTAATGGATGAGGGAATTGTATAGTTGGCATTCATAGCAAATACTTATTTTATTATGATTGGGCTTGCAAACATGTCTGGCTGTACATGATGACTAATGTGTTTGCCGACTACAGGTGGGGAAAAAGAAGTTATTACCGCTCAGCACACACATTCACATTGAATACGGGTCTGATCCTCATCAATCTATAAAACGCTCCGGTCCCTTCTGAACAATGCTAATGGAAGTTGTATGCAAAATTTTATGTGATTGCGTTGAGTACAATGGCCATGTGGGTGTTGCATGCTATATGTTGGGATCACTGTCGGTGGGTCGTTTATACATTCATAGCAGAATAACGCAACGCATATCATAGCTACTTCAACCACAGCGACACAATTAGTACTCCGTTGCGATGATGTCACATATCATAGCAGTTCGGCAAGTGCAGTCGTATGTGCCTTCAAGCTTGTTGCAACACCTTTAACCAGAGTAACCAAGCAAGTGATTGTCCCAGCATAAATCATGTGCTACGGCATCTGCTTAACAATGCGGAAAATGGTTGGTTGTGTTCAGTGTGGTGGAGATCTGGAAATATCCGTTTTGAACGAAAAGGCTAGCGTACTATTTACCAAATATGTTGTCTGCTGTGCGGAGCTTGTATGCGGTTATAGATTACATCACCGGGCTTTTCTGTTACATTTTGACTCTGTCGATCGTATGAAAATCTGTCTGTTCCTTCAGTAATGCCTATAGGAGGGACTAGGCAGTTTAAGAGGGAATTGATAGTTTTAACAATATCCACTAGAAAAAGTAAAACGTAGAAGATGCAATGTGAAATGGTGACACATTTTTTCGCGCCATTGATGTGTGTTGCCCCCTTGTCATTACATCTAAAGGTCGATAAGTAGTATCATTCCAGCGCTCGATACTTTACGTGAGTGTTTAATTAAAATAGCGAACGTATCGTTTTGGTTTTGCCGAGCGCTGTGAATTCAATTCATGGGTCTGTATGTCGTTAATGAGACATATAGCTGCTTGTACAAAGTTTGCGATGGCTCGTAAATGGCTTATTATACCCATATCGAGCCTGTCTGTATGGAAAGATGCTGCATTTATCTCACAAGTATATCTCACACTTATGTAAATCTATTCTGTGGCGAATAAATGTTAAGGTAAAGGCACCATCTACATTAAATGTGAAAGTTAGTACAAACCTCGTGTAAATATTAAAAAGTAAACACGTTGACGAACACATTGTAGTCTTGGCAGGTAATTAAGATTTCTACGAGTGAAAATGAAAAAGAAAAGTGATAAAGACTTATAAGCTGTAAAAAATTGGATCATTTCACTGCTAGACTAGATTAATCCGTTACAATCTGTCTCATATGTATTGTAATAAAAAAAAGTTTTCGTCACTTCCTTGGCAAGCAGAATCATGCTGGTGCTGAATGACATGTGTAAGTAAGTAAAATCGTCGTCTACATCCTTAGTGTCCTGCTGAAGCATTCAAACAAATGTCCCAGTTATTCAGCTCGTTTAAAAACACATAAAGCTGATACATCTTGACAAAAATATAATCCCCGTCTACTGTGCGGACGTACTCAGCGGCGCAATCATTTCCTTGATTAGCATTCTCTTAGAACTGTCTCTCGATGTGTAGTTTAAACCTGTAGAGCCAACGAATGCTGCCGCATGATTGGCAATCATATGATTATGCTGAGTGTGCGGATCGTCCTAATTCCCATTTGATCTTTTTGTAAATGCATCTATATGCCACTAGGTCGTACTGATTGCGCGTAACATTAGTGGTACGAGCAAGCCTAGAATGCCTGTATAAGATTCACATGTAATTACATAAGAGGAGCGATTAATATCTTAGTGCTTTTAACACAGCTTCAATGACGGGCTACCAATACTTAAAATGTTTATGGACTATGCACATATGTGTAATGCGCTACATTCAATTGTGTGTGTGCATGGGAAATGCGGGTGTCCTGGGGGTAACGTATATCTTGTGTTCTAAAAACGGAGTGCGTAGTCGTTACTGGCGTCTTTCTGGACTCTGCTACCTTCGTAGTACATGACCTGATATGCAATCCATCGTGGCCAACACGTGATGGCCACATGACAAAAACAGCACGATAACGTGTGCCAATGATATGACGGATGGGATCACACTATCCATTATTTCTATGCATTCGACGCTGCAAGCGAGCAATTAGCATAAAATACTCGATCAATGACCAGTTCCGTTATTGCCAATCGAGCGAAAGGAGAATCCATTAGAGTCTCCCTCGCAACCAGTATGCACCCACTTGACCAAAACCCTATGTCTAATGGCCCAGTCGCTCACGCTGCCTCCGACTTCCTCTCTGTCTTCCTGGTTTCCGAGACTCACCATGATACCCATAACAGTAGTCGTTACAAAACTAAAACGGGCTCCCATGCGCGTGATCGAATCTCGTCATTAAAGATCGATAAATGGAAGTCCTGTCAGGCTCATTTGATTTGTTGATTATGTAAATGATAAACAGACCATGCGAATACACCATAATGTGAATATCATCTTATCTATAAAGATTTGATACCCGACCTATCTCGCGTGCTTATTGTCATTCGCTCCTCAGCCAAGGACTAGTCAACCTTGTGTGTGTTAAATGTGCAAGGGGAATCCGTGATGATATATACCTAACAAGCTAGTGTGATATAATCCATGGCAAACTACACGGGTTTTTGTTCGGTGGCTATTTCGGCATTATATTTCACTACCATCGCATGTATCGCCCAGTACCGCTACCATAGCATTTTCTTGTACCACAACAGTACCAAGTTTTACTCGGGCACCGCGATCGTAAACTGTATCTTATCAGCAACACTTCGCTATCTTATATCTCTCTAGTACCACTACCATTGCTCAGATCTTATTAGTACCGCTGCCATATAATATATCTCTCGCGTTCCACTATCGTAACATTTCCCTGCTATCATATCGCAAAAGTGTTCATGTTTTGTAAGCAGAATCCTACTCCATAACCAAACTCTTTGAAGCTTTTATTTCACGTAATGAAACAATATTCTTTTATCACATAAGTTTGTGAGCACAAGGCCAGGCGCTAAGATGGACGATCCCGATGACTGCGTGCAAGTTTGTATAAATAGACATTTGCAATGATGGAACGGGTTCAATAATTTCCCTGTCTCCTGAAATATTCATGAACTATGGCTCTTTCAATATTTGACTACTCGGATAATTGTATGACGTTAATAACCAAAGTGTATAAAAACTAACAATGCGGTATATGAATTAACAACAATTCTTTTTCCTGTGTGCCGGAGGTTTCAGAACGCAAACAAGCTTCACAATCCCAAAGAGCGCGAAGCACTCCCCATTGAAGAGTAATTACTTTCATCTGCATTCTGTCTGTTGTTGTAGAGATATGTATATATATATATAGATATATATATAGAGATATATATATATATATAGATATATATAGAGATATATATATATATAGATATAGATATAGATATATAGATAGATATAGATATATATATATAGAGATATATGTTATAGAGAGATATATATATTATATATATATATATATATATATATATATATATATATATATATATATATATATATATATATATATATATATATATATATATATATATATATATATATATATATATATATATATATATATATATATATATATATATATATATATATATATATATATATATATATATATATATACATGCATATTTATTTCGGTTCATAGTCGTAAATGGGATAGGCACGTAATTTTTATGATGCATAGCCTAGAGTTGCCAACTATCTCACTCTTAACTTTTGTTGGTGTTGGCCTTAAGGTAGTTGATACTGATAATATTCACCAGCCCGTCTTTCCATTGTGTTCCTATCCACATTGCTAAATGCCATTGATACCGACATCAAAAAGCAGAAGCCGACTGGGCATCCTACACCCGATAATTTGTTTGGTCTAGCCGACCACTTATATGAAGTTACCATAATTAGTCAATGATACATTCGTCTTCTTGATTCACCACTCTTCCCAGCTAGAAGCCTACTGTGTGTTATATTGACTAAACGGGAGCCTTATGGTAACCATCATATACGACGAGATTCACCTGTCACTTAAATGGGCACAAAGTAACGATTTCCATTGTTTTATGTGCAGTGCATGTGTTAGTATTAAGAAGTGAATCATGGTGTGGGCTTGGCTTTTCTGTCATTGACAGTATCGAGTCGTGGATCAAGGTACGGCGTTGGCTTTTGTGGAATTGACAGCAGGCACACTTTTGTACCTCGTGTCATCTTAAGCATATCGAGGCGATCGTCACCAGCCAATTACCCCGAAAATTCGCCATCCAAAAACTCAAACTTGTGTATAAAAACAACCAATATATAACATGATATTCACATATCATATCCACTCGCCTGGTACGGTGGTATCTTTCCAGTCTTTACAGTTTGAATCGCAGCTCTCACTAACATGTTTTTTTTTGTATCTCGAAGGGTGTTTTTTGTCTTCATTTTAAAAGGCTAACAGATCATCAATTATTAAAAAGAGTGTTCGTTGGTATCATACAGTTGATTCTTAATTAATGCCTAACTTGCTTCCGGGTAGCTGTCACGTCAGCGTCAGAAATCACTGCATTACTTACAGATCTTGTTCTGGTTTATTGGGTTTCGGTGCTGCTCACACATTTGAATGTATTGCCTATCACAGCAACCGCATTATAAGTTGAATGCCAAAGACCTAGGGTCCGTATCGTTTCCGGAAATGTGTTTTTAAAAAAACCTTGGATGTGGTTTTTAGTAGCGCTTGTATATATGTAAGCATCATCAGAATTTCACATACATCGAATACCGAAAGTTAGTAAATATACGAATAACAGAGGGTGAATAAATTACCTTGTATTATTATGAATCATTGATTCTAAATACAGATAATCAAAAAACAAACTATTGAGAACATATGTGAATGATAAAAACTGCACTAAATGTTCATAATTTTTTTCTGCATTTTTGGATTTATGCGAGACGTTATGCTCGCATGAGGTGTAGGTTATGCAGCTCTGTGAATGTACCGTCACGTCATCTTACTTTAAATACCTCAATCACTATTAGATCCGTCATACATCTGTGTCTTGCAGAGGTCATACGGCTCTCTATTTAATCCGGCTCTACATAATCACGTCGGTGAACGTAATCCGGTAACTATTATGCAAGGGTCCTAAAGGCTAAATATAACTTAATAAAACTAAACTCATGTTTTTATCTATAAGTAAAGATGGGACGATAATTAGGGAAATATTGCACCAATAATTAGTGATAGACTCCCCTCTCAATGAATATGATATACGTTGAATGACTTTCACATTATATACAGGCAGTCGATTGCTCGAATAGTCCTCTTGTATATTTTACTGTAATGTGAATAATTGTACAGGCGACATTCCACCGCCTCGATATGATTTGAATGAAAGCGTAATGTAGATGATGTACATTAATGATTTAAACTTATTTGATCGAAGGTAAGGAGACTGTGTTATCATCGGCTGGTAGAGGTAATTTTACAGACAAGTGCATGATGAATGAATTTAGCGTTGTACAATATATTATCGGTGGCATCTTTGTGGACGTCTCAATGCTAGCATAATGCAGTCGTCAATAGCTAACCCATTAAAACACTACATAGTGTATAGCTTACTACTGATTATCGAGGGCAGATGGCGTCAATCAGTATTTGCTGCGATGAAAATATATTTTATCCATCATGTAACTACGCGTGGATGATAATACTATAGATGAAGAGGTGATTAAAATTGCTTGGTTGTGAACCATCCCCATCCAACCCTTATGTCGAGTGTGATACGCATTGGTGGCGTGATGAGCGGTTCGTAACCGATGCTAAAACAATAAACTTGGATGGATTTGTCTAAATCCGATATATATCTACTACGCATTTATGTTTGGCCAGCGTATTTTCACGAGTGGGCATTCATATACACTTAGCAGAATGCTGGTGCATACATCGTAAACGTGGCTCAACAGCACAGATCCATCCGTAATGTTGATGTTTTTGAACGAACTTTCCTCAATCATGCTACATCTTTGACTGAGATCCAAAGCAAACTATTATTGTCATCGTGTGGTCCCGATCATCCGACCCAATACAGGGGGTTATAACTTATGACAGATTACAGTATCAATCCATTTAGCTGGTCCAAAAAAGCTCCTGATCTGTTCGCAAAGGTGTTAACCGTTATCGTGTGTATGCATCAAACGAATGACCTTTACTGCTGGTGGCTGCATTCATGGCTCAAATGGATGCCTGACCCATAACTGCACCAAACATTAAATTATCATATCAATATCAAAATAACCTATTGGTATCGTGCACCAGTAATAATTCATCTTCCAGAAAATATAAAAATATATTTGTTTCTGTATAAATGAGGCTGGTGACGTTTTAGCGGTTCAAACTTTGGCACAATTAATTTGTCGTCTCAAACAGACAATATCGTTGGAACAGAGTGTCAGCAGTAGTCAATAAACATATCATAGGATAAGACGTGACTAGATGACAAGCACTGACATTTAAGCATACACTTGTTCATGTGCTAAAGATCAAGCACTGACATTTAAGCATACACTTGTTCATGTACTTAAGACCAAGCGGTGACTTTAAGCATACACTTGTTCGTGTACTTAAGGACAAGCGGTGACTTTAAGCATACACTTGTTTATTTGCTTAATTGACGTCATGGGAACCCTATATGTGATAAGAACGAATCTCATTATCATACGAAACTATCCCATTGACATGCAGTCTCCTTATATGAATTATATATGATAGAGATAATAATATAAATATATTCAATTGCGTTTAGTCAGCTTATGCGCTTTTCACGTCGTAGATGACGTGGATCATATGTACGGCGTTGACTTTTGTGATAAGTAACATTTTGTAACGTGTCATCTTAGCATATCGAGGCGATCGTCACCAGCCGAAAATTCGCCATCCAAAAACTCAAACTTGTGTATAAAAACAACCTTAACATGATATTCACATCTCATCGCCTGGTACGGTGGTATCTTTCCAGTCTTTACAGTTTGAAATCGCAGCTCTCACTAACATGTTTTTTTTTGTATCTCGAAGGGTGTTTTTGTCTTCATTTTAAAAGGCTAACAGATCATCAATTATTAAAAGAGTGTTCGTTGGTATCATACAGTTGATTCTTAATTAATGCCTAACTTGCTTCCGGGTAGCTGTCACGTCAGCGTCAGAAATCACTGCATTACTTACAGATCTTGTTCTGGTTTATTGGGTTTCGGTGCTGCTCACACATTTGAATGTATTGCCTATCACAGCAACCGCATTATAAGTTGAATGCCAAAGACCTAGGGTCCGTATCGTTTCCGGAAATGTGTTTTAAAAAACCTTGGATGTGGTTTTTAGTAGCGCTTGTATATATGTAAGCATCATCAGAATTTCACATACATCGAATACCGAAAGTTAGTAAATATACGAATAACAGAGGGTGAATAAATTACCTTGTATTTATGAATCATTGATTCTAAATACAGATAATCAAAAAACAAACTATTGAGAACATATGTGAATGATAAAAACTGCACTAAATGTTCATAATTTTTTTCTGCATTTTTGGATTTATGCGAGACGTTATGCTCGCATGAGGTGTAGGTTATGCAGCTCTGTGAATGTACCGTCACGTCATCTTACTTTAAATACCTCAATCACTATTAGATCCGTCATACATCTGTGTCTTGCAGAGGTCATACGGCTCTCTATTTAATCCGGCTCTACATAATCACGTCGGTGAACGTAATCCGGTAACTATTATGCAAGGGTCCTAAAGGCTAAATATAACTTAATAAAACTAAACTCATGTTTTTATCTATAAGTAAAGATGGGACGATAATTAGGGAAATATTGCACCAATAATTAGTGATAGACTCCCCTCTCAATGAATATGATATACGTTGAATGACTTTCACATTATATACAGGCAGTCGATTGCTCGAATAGTCCTCTTGTATATTTTACTGTAATGTGAATAATTGTACAGGCGACATTCCACCGCCTCGATATGATTTGAATGAAAGCGTAAGTAGATGATGTACATTAATGATTTAAACTTATTTGATCGAAGGTAAGGAGACTGTGTTATCATCGGCTGGTAGAGGTAATTTTACAGACAAGTGCATGATGAATGAATTTAGCGTTGTACAATATATTATCGGTGGCATCTTTGTGGACGTCTCAATGCTAGCATAATGCAGTCGTCAATAGCTAACCCATTAAAACACTACATAGTGTATAGCTTACTACTGATTATCGAGGGCAGATGGCGTCAATCAGTATTTGCTGCGATGAAAATATATTTTATCCATCATGTAACTACGCGTGGATGATAATACTATAGATGAAGAGGTGATTAAAATTGCTTGGTTGTGAACCATCCCCATCCAACCCTTATGTCGAGTGTGATACGCATTGGTGCGTGATGAGCGGTTCGTAACCGATGCTAAAACAATAAACTTGGATGGATTTGTCTAAATCCGATATATATATCTACTACGCATTTATGTTTGGCCAGCGTATTTTCACGAGTGGGCATTCATATACACTTAGCAGAATGCTGGTGCATACATCGTAAACGTGGCTCAACAGCACAGATCCATCCGTAATGTTGATGTTTTTGAACGAACTTTCCTCAATCATGCTACATCTTTGACTGAGATCCAAAGCAAACTATTATTGTCATCGTGTGGTCCCGATCATCCGACCCAATACAGGGTTATAACTTATTGACAGATTACAGTATCAATCCATTTAGCTGGTCCAAAAAAGCTCCTGATCTGTTCGCAAAGGTGTTAACCGTTATCGTGTGTATGCATCAAACGAATGACCTTTACTGCTGGTGGCTGCATTCATGGCTCAAATGGATGCCTGACCCATAACTGCACCAAACATTAAATTATCATATCAATATCAAAATAACCTATTGGTATCGTGCACCAGTAATAATTCATCTTCCAGAAAATATAAAAATATATTTGTTTCTGTATAAATGAGGCTGGTGACGTTTTAGCGGTTCAAACTTTGGCACAATTAATTTGTCGTCTCAAACAGACAATATCGTTGGAACAGAGTGTCAGCAGTAGTCAATAAACATATCATAGGATAAGACGTGACTAGATGACAAGCACTGACATTTAAGCATACACTTGTTCATGTGCTAAAGATCAAGCACTGACATTTAAGCATACACTTGTTCATGTACTTAAGACCAAGCGGTGACTTTAAGCATACACTTGTTCGTGTACTTAAGGACAAGCGGTGACTTTAAGCATACACTTGTTTATTTGCTTAATTGACGTCATGGGAACCCTATATGTGATAAGAACGAATCTCATTATCATACGAAACTATCCCATTGACATTCTGCAGTCTCCTTACATGAATTCGCTTTGCATAGCTGCCTAGTGTATGATAAGTGTGGTCAAATACATGGTATAATAGCGCCTGGAAGAGGAGGGATTGGCATGACTAGCTGTTGATAGCGTGATTGCTTACAGTCGGCCTCGATCTTCGCAACGGTAAGCTATTGCCAATGGAGATGCATTATCCTACTATAGAAAAGTATTTGCATTAACTCCAAATCAGTTTGCTTCTTCAATTCCAATGGGAACGGTTACTCGAGCGCATTTGTCTTCAATTGTCACAAATTCGGTGTTTAAATAAAAGTCTGATCAGCTTAATATTATACCGCCAATCATTCTTCTGTAAGTCAAGTGGGTGTGTAATATAACTTGCAGTGTCGTGAAGGTGATCCAGAATGCTACCAGGGGGCTTCTTATCAGGGTCTTTACTCAAAACTTTCACGAGACGCAGCGATCGCGCTTGATATCAGGAAAATGTATTATTGCAATGCGTCATGGAACGACGTTCAATGGCTGGCTTATCTAAAATGCAGCTTAGATGTCTAGTACGTTGCATTTCGATGACTGTACTTGATGTACTGATATGGGATTAGGGTCCCATAGAAATAACCTGCCATATACGATATCAGATATCTTAATAGCTGATGGATATTGCTTAGGTTTTGGCAGACCGTTTATCTGTGTGGTTTTCATCAATGTAGCCAGTTATGAATGTCGATACCCATTTATTATTGATATATGGGGTTCATATGAATTATGATGAGAATTTTAACAATTACTTGTAGGGGGGCGTCAAATACATGTAAAACAAAACAAACGTCTCTGCAGCTGGATCACTTAATGTCGACAATACCCTCATTAATGTTATTTCTAGAGAGCCTCAAGTGTCCAGTCAATCATAAACGAATAATACTTAAAGTAGTATTCAGGGATGGCGTTAACAGCGTGCCACATGCGTAAAAGAAGATAGCTAGTCAAAGTCGTATTGTTGCAACAACAGGAATGTGTTTTAAAACAGCGTGTTTGATTATGGTGATTATTCCATCGAGTGTCATAATTAGATTGTTATGGACTACACGTTCCAACGTATTGATGTGAAGCCCAGTGAGCAGAAATAAATCTGTTCGATCCGATATTACTAACTGACGCGTGGGTATCTTCCAGACAACGGAGGAATGGTATACCTCTCAGCGCTGAAAGATTACATAATATCGATATATACAGTAGGGGCGGTTTCATCTAGAATGATAGTTAATATGTTGACATTAAACATGGTGAGCATCAATGACGTGTGATGTTTACTATGGAAAACAATGGATCCCGTCAATGGTTTAGGGCACTATTGTAGCTAACTAAAGCAACACCCTCGTATATTTGTCAAATATATATAGTAGCTGGCCCGCCCTTCACCTATTTATTACATTAATATATGTATCCATGCTGGCTCACTGGTGGGCGAAATGTTTGTGGAGAAGCATCGAATAATACACATCAATCCACTCAATAAGGTTCATACAAGCGCACACTAAATGCTCTATATTATGACTTATGTCGAGGAGTGTTTTTGGGAAACTAACCCTTCGACGGTTATTAAGGTTAGAATAGCTGATTTCGTTAGCTCATGTCCAATTATTATTTTACCACTCCTGCTTTGTACATCGTCAATAAGCCACTCTTACTAATAGGTAGGAGCCATTAAGAAAGTAAGTAGGTGCCAGTATCCTCAAATAATGTTATTATCCGTCTGGAAAATAAGGATGAATATCAACTGAGTCATAATATAGCTTCATTGCACTACAAACACATATTGACACAAGCGTGTTGTTTTCAGATTTCATTAGTAGTACGCCGATGTAATATATATATATATATATATATATATATATATATATATATATATATATATATATATATATATATATATATATATATATATATATATATATATATATATATATATATATATATATATATATATATATGCGTAGAGCTCTATAACTCTGAAATAATTATGCTACGTTAGGTTTATGGCGCTTATTATCGTACGAGACTTTGATAAGTTACATAGAAATAACTCAATTACGTTTAGGCTTATGCCGCATATCATCGTAGATGACTTTATATGTGCCTCAATGTTTGCATTGTACAGTAACCTATGATTCAAACGTTCGGTTTGGTCTCCAAAGATTGTGCTCCAAACAAACCGAATACTGTATATCCTTGATAGAAATATAACAAAATCTCCATCGTCAATTGATAAAAGTCAGGTTAAAGCGTTTTTTGTCTACGTGACATGTGTATTTACACGGCAAGAATACGAGAAGAACTGTTTGCATTGTACAGTAACCTATGATTCAAACGTTCGGTTTGATCTCCAAAGATTGTGCTCCAAACAAACCGAATACTGTATATCCTTGATAGAAATATAGCAAAATCTCCATCGTCAATTGATAAAAGTCAGGTTAAAGCGTTTTTTGTCTACGTGACATGTGTATTTACACGGCAAGAATACGAGAAGAACTGACCGGCTTGTAATTAACGTTCACCGATAGCACCACAACAGCCTTATTCATAATTAACTAGTGATTATCTGTGACAGTAGTCATCTTTCGTTATTACATTTGGCTTGAACACAAGCCATTTTAGGAAATACAAGTGGATCGTATTTATCTATATTAAAGGGTGATTCATATGGCTTGGTTAAGAACGACGCAGGCACACTTCTCTCTGTATGACCGGTGCACTACCAATAGATAACGCAATGAGAGATTCTTTTCTACTGCATATTCCATGGCCTTGAGCATACTCTAGCGCACTCGACGAAATATGGACCACGCATTCATTGAGAGTGGGATAAGGAGGGGCTTGAAATACATATTCCCTCGCAATTAGTGTTTATTCAAGCAAGAGGACCATGAATGCATGGGCAAAATTGTTACTAGAAATGTAACCCACAAATACATGAAAACTTTTTAAAAAACGACCCATTTTATTATTGAACATATCAGGGTGTTAATGCATTTTGTTTAGGGGGGGGGGGCGTTTTTGACCTTTAAGCTCAGTTTGTGAGAGAACTATTAGAAATATACAATTAGATAAATGAGGTACAAGTTTGGAAGTGTATGAGCTATATTCTGGTGCAAACATTTTTACAATAGCATCATTAACGACGAAGAAACGACGTGTTAACTTCTTATGAATTCCGTTGTTTTACCCATAACCGGAAGTGACGTCATCGACATCCGTGAAAAAACTTATCTTTCGATAGCCACTGCTTCTTACAATATTCGACATAATTTTGATGACCATCTATCGAATATTAGCTGTAGAATGAACTTGCTTCACGATTATCTGTGAAATGCTATGTGCAGGTTTTGCGGACATTGCAGATTTATGATCTCCATCCTTTATTCACACATTAGCTACATACGGTTTACAATTTAACTAAATTGCAGATGGGACCAGTCATATCAAGTTCATGTGTCCTGGCGATTTTTGAGTAATGCTTGCAGGGGCCGTCAATGTCGCACTAATAAATCCCAGGTGCTATATTGAACAGTGTTAACAATCCCTGTGATTGAGCAGGGATTGATAAATCAATTGACTCTAAGCTCTAAGCACAATTGCACGACCAGGTGTTAAAATAGACAATGTTTGCTTCTTCTAGAATAGTCATTGAGATGTACTGCAGTGCACAGACAGGCCTTCTAGAAAGATATACGTGCCGTTAAATATATTGGGAACAGAATGTTTTATAGGAACATTCTATCGTTCCTATGGTTTGAAGGAAAGCATATATTTTGCTGATTATGATGACTAATATTGTTGGGCTTAACTAATTGGGGTCTGATCTCTCCTTGTTGTTGCGTAGTACATCGCTATTGGCCTGCAGCTAGATGAGACAGTAGTTGGCCCACATATATGGTAAATTAATGTGTTATATCGGACACTGGAGTAGTATGTGACACTCCCATGTAGCTTTGCAATGGCAGGAAAGGTTTTGCGTTAAGTCGTAGTTATAGCAACCGCGCGGACACGTGCATGCGGTGGTAAACAAGATTTAGTTGTTGTAAACAACGCGCCACTCCGAAGATAGGAAATCATCCGCCATAGTATTTCAAAATGTTAACATGGTCTTAGTTATCTAGTTATATCTGTAGTGACTACGGTACTTTTGATAGATCATTGTGAGAATGGACAGCAGGTGGGTCAGGTGTTCGACGTTTGAAAACCCTTCCTTTGTATCAATTATTCAATTGATGCATATGAGCATAGCTCACCTATTTGTATCATCCTGTCACTGATAATAGAGGGTCTGCTTTTTCACTTTCTATCGCAGCCTAACCCCATGGCCCATATTGTCGCTGGTTTGGGTCAAATGGTAATTAACACCTACAATGCGCCGCCCATGGATCACAACCATTCCCATATTCCCAAGCTTTCCAACATAACCTTACCCTTCAGGGCTACTCATTTAATTCTCAATGACAATCACAGTTGCCAGGCATAATTGCTTTATACCGGTTGGTATATCCGTACCATTGTTTTTAAAGTAAAGAGGTGAGAACGGTCCCATTAGGTTGTGAGTGCTGGTTGCCAAACTTGAAGGCAGGTGTTTTTTATTGTACAGTGTGCTACATCTTGGTCAAGACAAATCTCGTCTGCCCATCGTAGTATTAGACTCTCTAATAGATGTTCGGGGCGGAAAGCAGCCAACTGCTGCGTGAAAACATTAATTGGACATCGTTAGGCCGATTCATACTAGTGCGGACAGCTCTGGGACAGATGAGCCATGATGGAAAAACATCATTTCATCACATGCATCCTCATACATAAGCATCCCGATGCACGTCAGTATTAGATGCGCTTAAATATAATCTTTTCGGCGTGTTTCAACGGGCATGCGCTGAAAGTATCTGATAACTCATACTTTATGGTGAGTTTAAGAGGGAAAATCAATACCCCATCTCAGGGTCGCTGGCATATAAAATGCATTGATCCACGAGTAAAGGCGAGGGTGAGTATCCATGACTTAATATGCTTACAATAAGAGATTGAAAGTAGGAATATATATAAATGTATAATAATATGTGTATATATATATTATATATATATATGTATATGTATATATATGTATATATATATATATAAATATATATATATAAACATATATATATATATATATATCTAAATATATATATATTATATATATATATATATATATAAACATATATATATACATATATAACCGCTAATGTATGTCATATCGATCGTCGATTGACAGAATGTTCAGTGGCAACACATGTGACCGACCCTCGAACACACTGTACACCAATGTTATTAAACTAACCTGTGACAGTTCAGCGCCTAAATTAGATTCAGATTTAAGTCATGAGGTGGCGCATGAACTTTACTGATTGCAACATATTTGTTCAAAGGAAATCGGGTTGTGTTACGGTCATTCACTGATTCACGACTTAATGTTACCACAGTGTAGTCTCCCATGTCTTACATGTTTTGGTTTACCTCGCGTTATTGCCCTTGGACCAATGGCAATATTATTTGTCCGTAACAAAATCCACTAAGATCCCCAGTGGCACTTCTAATTCGTGCGAGTCACATTTCATCTAATACAGCCCCGGCACTTACTGCTGGTAAAGCAGCTTGCCAGACCAGCATTTGAGAAGAACGGTAGCCAAAGAGGATGTGATTCAACAAAGGTATATATCAGCACCACAAGGTGATGCGTAACTAACCTGAGATTGTCGGGGACAGAAGGCCTCGTTAATTATTTGTTTTGTTGAATTCATAAGAACTTTTTGGATCAAATGGTGATTTATACTTGATGGTAAAGAACTTACATGGCCCAATCTTTATGACGGGCGTACCACAAATGCGCCGTCCAATAATAACACAAATGCAAGGACCTTGGACAGGATTTGACCTCATCCGACATCCGCGCGGACTGTTTAACCATGGAAGAAATGTTATGACGTCAACACTAGTGTCAGTCGATAATCCGAGGGATGCATGATAAAGCACGATTGATGAAAAACGGAACGTTATGTGATAAGGTATACGCATATGCTGTCTAATCTAATAGGCATGACGCCATTGTTCTGGGCAAAGCACGATTGATTAATAACTAAACGATATATATGACGGAAAATAAAATTTTTGCGACTTTTGCCGCTCATTAAGATAGTATTGGTAAAAGCAACGTGACGTGATCTAACAACAATTTGTCTGTTGCTTCCATATCATGTTAATCAACAAGCAGATGTTGTCGTATGTAATAACTACTGCAATGCTTTAATAATGCCCCGCTGTACACTATCTATCTGGTGAACGAGCATATTTACCGTCCTTTTAGGGGGTTATTACTATACGATCAATCAGAGAGTGAACTGGAACTTGTGAGATATATTCACGACGAGGTCAATCGTAGGTTGCAATGACAATCAGGTTCATGTTATCCTTCACACTCGCTAGCGACAGTCCCAATGGTATGCAACATGATGCGGCCAAGGCAGCACAAAAGCATTAATGGTTAGGTATGTCTTCTTTTTGTTGCAGACTAGAATGGTATAATTCAAGCTCTAATTGGGGATCCGTGTGCAGAGAGCATGCCTGTCACATACCATTTCGTTAATCTTAATAATAACATTGTCAGGTCTTAGACAGCAAATTACAACTATTTCAAGCAACTTCTCCAGAATCGGCAATACTGCAGCTACATGGATATATTGGTTAGTTACTTCATCTACTTGCTGTAAGAAATATAATTATGCATTAGGTCAGTTAATCAGTTCGACTGACAACGACGTACGTTAGAGTCGTTCACTTGATGGATCCATCAAGCTTATTGCATATGGTGCAAGGTTGCCCACACTAACGGGAAATCCGACCATCCGGGCTAAGCCCAGCGTCGTCAGAGGTTGTTGCAGAGCACATTGCAAACAATAACAAGCTTTTATCTGGGTAATTGAGTAGGAAGAAATGTATCCTAGACAGGTGAAGAGTGTTTTAAACACTTCTGCAATATTCATCCGCACATAGTCAGTTGTTTGACAACATCACCTTTACACAAAAAACCCCTACAGAGTGAGTATATCATACTGCAAGCGTCGGATGCTGCATGGGAGTAGCATATCTCAATTATGTGCAAAATGTATGCAACAGTCTGTTACATTGTCAGACGTGTGAAGATGAGTAAACAGCTATGGGGTTGCCTACAGAATTGCCCAATTGCATAATATTGATTATCATTAAGCGTCCTTTTGGACTGTTGCCACTTCGAGGCTTCGTATGCCCAAGCATGTCTATCACTAACGAACTATAAACAAGTCATTTGGTACCTCTCCAGTCATCGGGAATTTTTCATTGAGACTAATGGACGTTCATGATATCACTAGAAGCAGATATAGATGGATTGTCAGCAACCTTCATATTGCATGGGATAGCAATTACCCCCGAAGGTACAAATACAGCAAGCCCAAGCCATGATACAAGCATCATTTATCACAAAATACCCACGAATAGGTTGTTGGCGTTAATATAACGTCATCAATGCTTATCATTCCCTAGTTAGATACTATCCAATCTACAGGGGGTTGCCGTAAATAGCGTCCAATATTTTAGATTCGCCAAACTATTACACTATATCGGCTGTGCTTTTTCTGTTCGGGCGATGCATGCTTGACAAATGCAAATATATGGCCATTCTATTAATTTTAAATTAGTCAGTGAGTAAGGTAATGTTAGGTTGCAGCCTCTTGACGAAAATAGCCAGACACTAAAGAATACTATGTTTTTTCACTAAAAACCAGTTCAGCGCCTGACGCAGGCCAGCACAAGAGCTATTATTGCTAACCTTTCTTTCGATGTTCAAGGAATCAATCACCTTCCATAATACGACATTATCTCTCTTTGGTATCTAGCAAGCAATTGCCTACGGTAACTATGGGTGTTGTCATGTACGCACATAAAGTGCTTTGATGAGGCCGTCACACGTTGTATGCAGCTCCTGAACAAAGTTAGAGCTAAGGTTCCTATTTAGAATTGTGTATTTTTCGCACTTCTTACTTCCAATGTTGGTTTAAACCATTAATTGTAAATAAATATAATCAATCTTTGAGACTGTTTGAATTACATTAATACAGCAATTTATATTTTTTTAATTAATATTGCAAATGAGTGGAATTTCATATTTGTTATCGGCATATTAATCGTGCATCTGATGTTGATATGGAAGAAAAAGCGGAATGTGAAGTCGCGTAATACACTTTGACTACAATATATGATACAAACTCAAAGTGGAACCCAAGGACCTCGGTCAAACCCCACATCTTCTACTCAAAAGCTCGACGTCAAATACCGTAAGCTGTACTCCGAGAAGGCAGGTCAGATTGGCTTCAAGTCAAGCGAGATCTTTACCAAATTGTGACAATTACATGACGGATTAACTGAGAACGAACGCGTCGGCTCATTGTGTTGAAGTCCTTGAGCGAGATGTTGTGTTACTAGGAGAAGTGGTTGCGGATTCTTTTCGTTAAGTATTAGGTCAGGCTGTTGCTCAGACCGTTCACCATTTCGCTCGTTTAACTAATCGAATAATGAACTAATTTGATAGAATCTTTGCCACTTCAGCGTCCTTGATCCAGTAATCACCCAGGTCGATTATTAGTTATTTGGCGCCTTTAGGTGTTACTAGCTTGTTATTAACAAATATCAGACACGTGCTCTTGTTATCTTCGTCAGTGGATTTATGGCTGCGTCTCGTTTTGTTGCACATCTTTGAGCTTTTGGATATTTCGGGCATATGCTGATGAGCATTCCTGTCATTAACGTAATTTAACAGTATGTAGCTTTTATGTTGAGGAAATGAGAATCTACATTGGAAGTTATCTGTGCAAGAGAAAAGTGCAGAGCCAACGTTCTTAAAAAGTATTATGATTGATAAAGAAGTAAACTAGCAGTTAGACTTGAGAGCGCCAGCTGCTATTGGCAATATTCTCAACAGTGCCTTAAAGCATTGGAAAAGCCTTTCTCGGCGAGCTTAGTTATGATCGAACAAGACTTAAGGCATCCTTCTATTTACATTGTATCATGCTCAACAAGCATAGGTCAACTGACATGGCCTGGAATGGCCATTGGTTCTGCCCCAACAAGCGGTACAGTTTCGGGATGTTTAAATGTCAAAAGCGCCAATGTTATGTTTCAACCATTGCATCCCATATATAACTCATAACATAAGGGATCTGTGTCGTTAATAACAACTGTTATCACTGGGCTCACCCCGAGCATGTACCTCATTAGTGGGCCGCCATTTTACCCTATTAAATACGTCTAAACCACAGGAGTCTGCTCTCTCTACCATATCGAATGGCTAATGAAAGGAGAGCAACGGCCCCATATTATAAGAGCAATATTCATGTCTGTCGTCTACAATAACCTGAAGAATGGCTATTCTGAATACACATACGGAATATGCAGTTATCACAGGTGTGCTTTATGCCAACGTCACATGAGATCTACAGGTGCCCAAAGGCCCGTAGGAAGCCCGTAATAAATCATCCCCGTTCGAAAAAGGTGTCATTCACCCGTTTGGCTTATCACGGTGGATAGCGACAAACGGCGTAGTCACTTTAGCCTATGGTCACGTTAATTTGCCAGCAGACTAACGTGGTACGGTTATGCCCCGAGGTAGCCAATAATGATGCCAAATGTACGAAGCCTCATAGCATAACAAAACGGGCCCCGACTACTTTCTCTCGAGTGAAACGCACCTTAGAAACAACAAAAGTTAGCAAGAGGCCTAAAACCAATAAGCCGTATTTTTATGCGCAGTATTGATAAGTAGGGTTGACCAGAACCCCCTCTTTCTATACTACTCGCTTACAGCATGATATATATATATATAAGTGCGACAACTCACTTTGTTGGAATTTCATAAGTTAAGATGATCTTGTCAAACAACTGATTTTCCAGGTGAGCAGCTGAAGTTCCTTGATGAGGCTTGCACACGTTGCACGAGTCTGTGGCCAAAGAACTTACTAAGAAATGCTAATTCTTCACACGCCGCTTTCAAAACACTCAATTCTCAAGAATGAATGTTGTCCCACTTAATTATCCCTCTAAACGCTCGTAAATAATTGCAATTAGCTCTGCACCTAGCTCAGACCATGTGCTGAGGCCGGATGTTGCATTAGAGTGGGCAACCTTGCACCGTATGTGATGAGCTGATTAGACATGCCCGCAGCCTTTGTGATCACGTGAACATTATTTAGGCAATAATTATCTGCAATACTGACGGTTGGTTGTTTGTAAATTTCGCATTGGATATGTTATTCGCTGGCAGATTATTAAGGAATCACCCTAGCTGACGTAGGCTGAATTTACCAGCAGTGTTATCACGATATCCAAGTTGGAGTGTGGTGTGTGCCGGGTAACAGATGAAGACGCTGGTCGCATATTTCACATTGAGCTTCTTCGAACATGTTTTCATAGTAAATGACCCAACCACCATTACTCGTATTCCGTCAAGGGCTTTTATATATCATGTGCTTTCATACATGTGATTTTATGTTGTTGCTGGCCATTTCCCACACATGACCATCACCACTGCCTTCCGTGACCCCTAAAACTGGTCATATGTTTCCTTGCCATGTCCCTTGTCTGGGGAAATAAGACCCCCACTTTCGACCGCCCGCCTCTGTACCGTGAATGTCACAGTGGTCTTCCAGCTCATTATCCATTATCTCTCTATGTCGTATTCGCGCTCCTGGCCTCTTCAAATGCTTATTATCAAAAAGCAATGCCTCCACCAGTAATCAACACTCTTTTATTCCGATGCCAAGCATATACCAAAATACAATCCGTGTGACAATCTCATCTAATTGGGCTTAAGTTAAATCTTTTCGTGGGAACCGATGCAACAATCTGGTTACGGTTAGACACAAACGGTTTTCAATGACAACACAAAGCACCACTACTAAATTATAAGCAATCAGGCTTTCTGGAGTTTATCATACCACACCTGCCGTTCATGGGCGCTATTATTACATGTGTATGACCATACCTAACCAGCACTATGCAGCATATCCTAAGCAAAATCACTGTTCATGCCGAACATGCAATCTATGTCTATAACGATGCATAAATAGGATAACGACCGTGCTTGGCCGATGGAAGCAATAGACAAGTTGATGTTAGATCGTTTCATGTTGCACGCAGTTGCTAGGACAGTATCTAACCATAACATTAATCACTTACTGAGCGACGAAAAGAGACGAAAATAGCCATTAATATATATATATATATATATATATATATATATATATATATATATATATATATATATATATATATATATATATATATATATATATATATATATATATATATATATATATATATATATATATATATATATATATATATATATATATATATATATATATATATATATCTGCTTATGACCAAATCCACTTGCCTTTTTTATCAAACATACTCCCTCGTTAGTGCCATTATTCTGTACTCTACGAGAACCTCAACCAAAAGCTTCTAGTTTATCAATCAAACTTTGACATTCTTCCGTCCATTCTTAGTTGCATTACATTCAATAGCCCGTCTCTGCCCCAATGCTAATGATTAAATTAAGATTGGGTACATGTTATATTACGAAGATCTTTTCGTTTCACAATTGCTGGGGCCATCACGGCTGGTGTGAAGAGAAGCGTTGTGTCGCGTAACAATATACCGGCTTGTATAGGATTATTGTATCAAGCACGACATGACCGCCACGGTACCGGATGTGACGCAGCTACTTGTCACCAACGCTGTCAATATCTTTATGTTCTTTGCCATTTTGCTTGGAGATATCATCTCGAAGCTGCTTGATGCTGGCTTCAGCTTCAGGGTCTCCTGCAATAGAGAAAATACATTGAAGGTTAAGTTAAGCATCAACACAATGAACAATTAAAAAAACTCTTTCATAATAAATCAACCACTAAACGATAATACTCATTAATGAAAATTTTCTCTTCAAAAGTAATTATTGTGCATGCTGCAATGTAGGAATTTGTCATGTTTACCTCGCTCAATACGCATACACGCTGTCACCATCCGATACTTAATCTTCATATTTGATACAAAAATATTGACCTGTATAATGCGTTTTGTTATTCTCAGAAAGACTGGATTAGATCAATAGCTTTTAATTTGACAATATCGATGGCCTGGTCAAAAGCTTCCAAAGCCTCTGATGACAGTCCTTGCATCACTGCAAATACATGCTATATCAGGCAAACTTGATGCGCTTATTCATACAAACCGAGTAATGTTATAAACATTTGCGGAAGTTCCGTAGCAACCTGATTGTGGGAAAGAAAACACCCAAAAAGCCCTCGCCTAAAGATTGACCAATAAGAACCTTAGCAGAGAGCTGCCAATGTAGGTCACCGCAAATCTGAGCATGCGCGTGAGACAGGCGGGCGAACTGCAGTGCATTGTGGGCGGAGTGGAGGTGGAAGTGGCATGAGGCGATTTTCTGGTAGAGCCAGGCTAATTCTGCATCTTCAGTGCACAGTGGCAGCTTCTCCTCCCACCTAGGGTCAACCAGAGAAACAACCGGGGAATTAATGCCCAGCACAATCCGCCCGTCAGGCAAGTTACTAAGACAACACCAGGACGCGCTACGTTCATTTTTAAGGACGACTTACACAAGCAGCGCCCGATCTGGCCTGCCAGTGTGGGCATAAAGTCTACCTAAGTTCTCCAAGGCTCGAGACAGCAGCTGCTTACTATCTCAGCAGTCAGACAATATCGATACTGCATCGATACCACATAATTTTTACATGCTCATATACCGTTCATAATAAATGTGAATAGAGACTGCGTGTAGGCTTATTAGGCGTTATAAGCAATATCCGACTTGCTGGTAAACGCCCCCCCCCCCCCCCAAACAAGCGACTGTAGGGAGATTACTTTTTGCCGTGATTAGAATCGTTACGATAATAGTAGATTATTCTATTAAGTTCACTTAACATAATTAGATATTGATAATACAGCCTTAGTGACGACCACATCTGTTCAACTACTCACAATGACCTTGCCTTTTCTAATTCCTTTTCATGCCAAGCTTGCGAATCTTCGAATTCGCTCATTTCGAAACAAGCCATACCTGCGTAGCCATGGAGGCTGACGACTTCCGGCTTGAGGAGGACAGACTCGGGTGAGCTCGCGCTGCGCTTGATCGTCGACAGACACGCGTGATGATGACCTTGACGGAAGTCTGGAACGGAAGTACCCAGCTTGCTTCACTCAAGGGATATAAAACAAACACTAGTAGTCGGTATCTGTGGATAAAAGGTTCCCTCTCCGCTTTGTGTAATCCTATTGACTTACCTACGGGCGCTCGGTTCCCGATGCCAAGCTTCCGAGCGCCGAGCCGCTACCTATCTATAACAAGAAGGAATGAAACGGACGACCCCCTGCTGACTCCCCCTCCCTCATTCACAACGAAATAAAATTTCTTTCTTTCTGGACAATGCGACAGTGTAGCAATCTGCTTTGACGCGAAATACTGGCCGTTTTAAAGTCGTTCATCATGTAATGCATAGATAGCGGCTCGGCGCTGGGAACCGTAGCATCGGGAACCTGTGGTTTTTACCTGCCATTGCAGCCATCATTTCATTGTAAACATGCTGTTCCAGCAATCCCGTGTTTCTCGTGGCTTCTTGGGCATTTTGACGGCTGTCCGCCTAGCCGGCAGATGGCGCCGCCAAAACTCGGCGCATTCACTAACATACACTTGTTCTCGCCGCAAAGGCTCGTGCAGTGATATACCATGTATAGGGTGTGGGTCTTAAAGCAGAAAAATAATCCTGACTCAAGTTTAAAAATCATAAGGTTCCAATCTAGCATTGACACGAATGAATTCACGAGGAATTTCTCATTTTGCTTACCAATTTGCTTCGCTAATGATGCAAGAAATTTCCTGTCGGTTTCTAAGTTGTTGAAATGCTGTGCGTCTTCCCCAGCTGTTTCTTATCTATATCATGGCGACTCGTAGCATGACTGCTCACCTTAATGCAAATTAAATGAGAAAAGATATGTTTTGATAAAACTATCTTAACAATAATATTGTTGTATAAAGCCAACAAGTGACTCAGTCATCCTCACAGTAGACGAATCCAACGACAAATATATATGTATGTGCATATATGTATATAACAACACATACACACATGCACGCACACACACATATAAATGCACCCTTAGGGGTTTGGTTATATATATGTATATTTACATATATATGCATGTATATATACATGTATATTTATATATTCATATATATATACATACATATATATATATATATATATATATATATATATATATATATATCATACATATAAATATGAATATATATATATACATATATATATATATATAAAAACATATATATATATATATATATATATATATATATATAAACATATATATATGTATATATTTATATACATATATATATATTTATATATATATATATATATATATATATATATATATGTATATATATATATATTTATGTGTGTGTATGTATATATGTATATAACATCACATACACACACGCACGCGCACACACATATAAATACACACATAAGCACGCGCACTCACATATAAATACACACATATATACACTGGTTCGGTTCCCGATGCCAAGCTTTCAAGTCGCCGATGCCAATAATTTGCAAGTGCGGCTCGTCTACTCTTTGATTGCACGGGGGACGTCCGGTGCGAATACTAACCAACCTTTCCAAACGCTTGTATCAGTAAAAACATCGCCGACTGCAGCGCCACTCGTTTTCCGTTTGACCGAATGAAAAACGAAAAACAAATGTGTTTAGTGTTATCCGTTTTTTTGTCGGCGCGTATGAAACACGGTTTACGGTTTAGTTACTGTTGTACATTTTTGGTTTTGGGTTTTGATAAACAAAAAAGGAATATGTATACATGTGTATATATATATATATATATATATATATATATATATATATAATATATATATATATATATATATATATATATATATATATATATATATATATATAATATATATATATATATGTATGTATATATGTATATATATATATATGTATATATATATATATATATATATCTCTATATATATATCTCCTATATATATATCTATCCAACACTGCGCATGCGCGTCAAACTGGATCGGCAGTTGTGTCCCAACTGGATCTATCATTCCCCAAAATTTCATGTTGATATGTTTAACCTTTCCGGAGAAAAACCTTGATTGGAGAAAATTAAAAAAAAAATTTAAAAATTCTGGCTAAAGCAATATGTCTTCCAACTATCGCTGCAAGACATAATAAGCCGGCGTCTGCTTTTAGCTTAATGCGCGACGTTCAATTTTACATCAATAGTGTTGTGCTGGGTAGGCGACAGAGGATTCTATCGACGTCATTGCATTTCTTCCATGGTTAACAGATGTCTGCCCGGTTATCGGATGTGGTCAAATCCTGTCCAGGGTCGTTGTATTTGCATGGATAATGGACCGCTCATTACGCCACTGATATGCAGCAAGCCTGGCATCAAGAATGCGCCGCGATAGTTTCAAACCGTGGAATATAAAAGACCATTTGATCCCAAAAGTTCTCATCCAAGAGCATAGTTTATTTGGTGGTTTATTCCTCGAATCAAACAATCATAGACGCCTCCTATCCGAGCCAATCACTGGTTAGTTGACCATTACTTGGTTGTGATGGCACTTTAGAGACAAACCTGCTGTATCAGCAATAGGTCCCCATGTCATATAAAATGAATATTTGACTCGCGCAATGCATCAGCCATATTGTCAGCTACTCCGTCACTAGGTGGGTTCCGTTTCGATATTGGTTTACCGCTCCAACTTACGATTCATAGAGCGTAGGTTTATTGCAGAGTCGCTGCAATCATTGATTGAACACCGGGAAAGGAAACAACCGAGCGAATTCTCCCCGTATGGACGTACTGGTGTTGAACACCATAAAACAACCCGCCTATGATGAGAACAAGTATGTGGAATATGTGCAAAGGTATAAGTCACTGCATTCCACTGTGTGATTATAAAGTTATTAAATACTAAGCACTGTTGTATATGCTTTGCATGACAAATGCTGATAATTGTAGGGAGTGATTCATGCGGTGACAATGTTGTCCCTGTTGCATGACAGCGCCGGGTCATAATGGTCGACCATGCAATTAGCTCGATTACACTTGCTAAGGCCGCCTAAGATCATTAAGATTTCTTTTTTGAGAAACTAGAGTGGTAAAGATTATCACGTTGTGTGTATTGTACTACTTCTCTGCGTGAATAGCTTAATCCGTGACAATCTGTCGCAAATGTATTGTAATAAGAAGCCGTTCTTGTCAAATCCCTGGTAAGCAGTATCATACGTAGTAAAGCAATGTACGATGGTTGTATGCTGATGTTGAATAACATGTGCATGTACGTTATATCGTCGTCTACACCCAATAGATACTCCTGAAGCAATGAAGCTAACACAAAATGCTCATTTATCCAACTCGTTAAAACAGATTTTTTATGTAATGAAATAAGGACGATATTTAGCGTATAGAACAAATGAACGATTTTCCTGACAACATTCTCTCCATAACTAGTGTATCCTAATCGAGCCAGTTACTGCTGCCGCATGTTGTGAAATCATTTAATTATGCTGAATGTGGGAATCGTACTAAAGGCCGTTTGAACCTTTTGTATAAGCCCTTAGGTGACACCTATTGCGGCTAACGTATGTATCGCCTAGTACCGCTACCATAGCAAGCATTTCCTTGTACAACAACTGTAACATGTATCTCTCTAGTACCACACTCCTGACGCTGCAATACAATGTTGCAGGTATGTTTCACATAGCTGAGATATGCTATTCCCATGCCTATTTAAACTCTTCATACTACTAAGTTAGACAACTCAGTAAGAATAACATGAGTTGAGGTGATTTTGTCCAATACATTTGTATGTATGTGAGCAGCTGATGAGTTTATATGAGGTCGTCACGCGTTGCATGGAATCGCTCGACGAAGTGGTAGCCTATCACCTTACTTGGAAAAGCCAATTGTACACACGCCGCGCTCGAAATGACCGTCTCTCCCCTAGAATGATTTTGTCCCACATAATTATGCCTGCATAAATACGCTGTGACTGGATCTCTTATTATATTGGGCAAACCCACCCCCCCCCCCCCCCCCTCCTCTCTCTCTCTCTCTCTCTCTCTCTCTCTCTCTCTCTTTCTCTCTCTCTCGCTCTCTCTCTTTATCTCTCTCTTTTTCTCTCTGTATATATATATATATATATATATATATATATATATATATATATATATATATATATATATGTGTGTGTGTGTGTGTGTGTGTGTGTGTGTGTGTGTGTGTGTGTGTGTGTGTGTGTGTGTGTGTGTGTGTGTGTGTGTGTGTGTGTGTGTGTGTGTGTGTGTGTGTGTGTGTGTGTGTGTGTGTGTGTGTGTAAATCAACTGTTTTTGGGTCTGATAATTATTCTGAACCACACTACTGCCTTCATGTACTTGCTGTAACTACACTATGTCATACATTCCTACATTGAAATGGACAAAAGGCTTCTGTAGTTTGGTCAGTGTCAGACTGGACCTTTGGTATGTACAAAGCGTTAGACTAAGCCCATCAGTGATTGCACTGAGGTACCATAAACACTGCTCAATAGTGAGCTATCTGTATCCATTTACCGAGCGCGCATGGTGCTAAAAAGACAGCGACTTTTTATTCAAAGGCCATTACACTAACTGACAGGGCTGGTTTAGGCCTATGTCGACACGTAGGTGTTGATGAAGATGTTCCCACAAACGTGTACCGCTGATTCCACTGTGTATGACGATACTAAACCCATACAACCTATCACACATAAACACTATTAACTGCACAGATGTTTTGTTTGGTGCACATGCCAGGAATAGCGGCTGCCCCTCTCTAATTTATCGGTATATTAGGAAGAAAGTGAACAAACACCTGGGGAATCACGTTTATGATACTTAGCAGATTTATTTGTTCTTCAAAGTATTAAAGCCATTTGGTGTCGTAGTTTCCATTGTTGAATGCTGGTGAACCAATGATTAGCCATCCAGTATCCCAATTGCGTAGTGTATTTGGGATGGTCACAGGAAATGCAATAAGACGCTGGAGTTATACCTCACTATCAGCGACCTGATGATATTCGAACGATGATCATTGAGGATAGAGTTAGGGATATTAATGACAATGCGACCCTCTGAGCAATCATGGACACCTAATTTCTCATTGTTACCGTTTGTATGGGAGGCTAATTGCATCCAATTTTTTTTATTTTACTCTCAACGATTAAATGATATTATGCTGATGATTAAGGACCTCGCGTGAGTTTCAATTATAGTTACATCGAGCAAAACTGCCACTGAAGGCTGCAGCAATCATTAACGGGTGTTATGATGCATTATCACAATACATCCTTCCGGCAACAGGCACGATTTCTCCTGGTGCCGAAAAAATGCTACGTTTATCCGGATGGACCCGATTAGCTGCCCACTACGCCACTCGGAGTCCCCTCACGGCAAGGAATACCGCTCTTGTTTTCATAATGATGTAGCCACTCATGCAATGCATTATTGCACTTTAGTATTTGATCTAAGTTCGCCGACGGAAGCCAATGTGCTTAGCAGGGACATTTTAATAAATGTGTCAAAACGATACGGCATATAGATTAATACAAAATCCTCTGAGTAAATAAACCTACTTTCAGTTCTTGTTAAGTTATCCCGTCCGGTGTTTATAACTGACTGTTACTGTGACAGCAATGTGATTATAATGAGGCATTGACATGGTATAGAAATGTGTTATTGAATGGCCGTTGTTGGAAAATTATAAATATGCTTAGGCAGACATATTGTCCAAAAACTAAATAATCTCGCCAATTTGTAGCTACAATAATGTTGCATTGATTCGAGAAGCAGACAATTAGAGTCATTAGTTATTGACTTTTGCAGAACGCCAAGAGCATCTCCAGCCAACCAAATGTCATATCTAACATGTCCACAAACCGCCAAACCATGATAAAATGTGAGATTTAATGGCTTCACAGCGCAGAGCCTTAGTGAATGAGTTATAGGCGATCACATTATTGCTGCTTATTCCCGCAGCTATACATAGAACTAACTTAACGGACATTGAGTTGATCACATTGGCTGCGCCGGTCTATGTCGTTTGATCTATTGAAGACAAACAATCTATGCTCAGTGTGAGCCAGCGTTGGCATTTAAGAGTAATTTAGGGCAGTGTTTGGCTTTTGGTTGTTCCGATAGCAGCCACTTTGCTGCTTTAAATGTTACCAGAGGAAGGAATGGCCTGTCTGGAGAGATAATTCACCTGTGCCTTATGCCCACTTCTTGGTTAGGTATAAAAGCACATCGGTTATTAACCCGTTTTTAATCTAGCTTTGAAAAACCGATCGCTATGTCACCCACTACTAGCTCAGCTCGTAAACACTAAACCGCACATTAATCGCCCAGCTCAGTAGGAACTTGCAATACGTCATCCACTGCGTGGCTGCCAATGACCTTATTCAGATTTGTGGATTCTTCACACGCCTTGCTTCCAGGGTTGTGCGTGATGAGAAGTAATGAACAATATATCTAACTCAGCAATTTATATGTTTCAACTACTATTGCAATCGGGTAGGATCTGTGGCTGACCATTTGTCTTGAATAATATTCTGTTTATTTGTGATGGGCAGCTAAATCGAGCTTCTTATGTGGATTAGGAGGTACAGGAATGCAAAATATGCCATCGTGTAATACACTTTAACTTCGTTATATTGTACAAACGCGATTGGGTATCTAGCAAGCATTTACTTAATGTAGCTATGTGTGTTTCCTTGTCAGTTTATGAAGTTCTTTGATGATGCCGTCACACGCTGTGTGGAAGCCCATGATCTTACTCAGAATTGCGAATTCTTCGCACGCCTCAAACCATTGCTCATGTACCTAGGGGGTCTTCTCTTACTGAATTACCCCTGTAAAAGCCCGAATTCAATTGTATTTAGCTCTACACCCAGCTCTGATAACGCAGGTCTTGGCGCGGGTAATCTTGTGGTGTGCTGTCGCGCGCTGCAGCCGGACCACTCATTACTGTAGACCAATGAGTAGAGAGGGACGAATGGTCCGATTGGTTTTAAGTCAAGTGAGTTCTTGGCCGAAGGGCTAATAGATAGGCTGTTAATGCCTAATAAGCCAGCCGGTGGTGGAGTGCCAGCTCTCTCGATGTAATATGTTATAACAAGGCAGGGTTTAAAAGTGTAAAATTTGCTGAACGAAAGCTAAACCGAGTCAGCAACGTGTACTTTGGATAGGCCAGGTAACATGTGGTGTGTCCATACATCCTGTTTTCGTTGATCATTACCTAAATTTTGCGTTATTAATTTATGTACACATTTTACTGCCTTCATGCTTGTGAATAGACAAATATTCATTAGCCTTCACGTTGGCGTTTTAATGGTGCATTTATTTCCAAATGGAAATGAGATGTCATTCGAGGAAGATGAACTTTAACATCAAATTATTTTATGGCAATTCGGTGATTAACGGTTATGCCACGCTCTTTTCCTCTTCACCCACTCAATATTGTGACAATCATGGGAAAACATATTCTGGCAGTAAACTGTTCTTCTTCACCTCAACGCGAAACACTCAGAAGGTGAGCTCTGTCATGCTTTGCCATGCGAGTTCAGCCGGTCACTTACTTTAATGCAATTACGATTTCGCTAGTTGAATTCGTGAAACATTGCACTGCAAGGTAACGTTGTCTTTTCAGATGATCAGTGATATAACTCACCAGTGGCATATGCATTGGTTTGTCAAGTCTTGCTGGTGGACGTTGTTGGCTAAGCACAAAGGCACACTTGGTTGAAACTTTCGGCGAGTGTTTGCGGATTCTTTTGCCCAAGGTGCAGGTGAGGCTGTGGCTCAGGACGTTTGTCATTTACCTCGTTTAACGATTCTAATTCTAAACTATCCGGAATAACTGTTCGCCATTTTCAGCGACCCTGATCCAAATATCATCAAGGTCGATGATCAATCAGTTGGCGCTTTACGGTGTAGCTAGCTTGATGTGCCTTTAACACCAATCCACAACGTTGCAGTGAGAGCGTTATTTACAAATATCGGACACCTGCGATAGGTAATTTTGTCAGAGATATCTGGCTGTTACTTCTTTTGTTGCCAGTTGGTACGCCTTCCTCGGCGAGCATGATTAGGATAGAATTAAATCTAGGGCACCCTTATATTTTACAGAAAGCGTAGGTCAACAGACTTAACCTAGATTGGCCATTGGTGTTGGCAGCGCGATCATAACATTCAACAAACGATTCATTTGCGGGTGATTTAAATGCCAAGTGACGTCAATAGGTCAGCTTTATTCATGCATTGTGATTTCATGTCATCACGGGTTATGTTTACACCAATGCATCCCATCAATACCTCATAACCTAAAACAGTGAAACGGTATGGGAACGAACATTTTCTGTGTTCATGTGCATCTTGAAGAGAATGATTTGAGTTATCAGAATGGCGCAGCATCTGTATAGCTCGTCAAGCTCCAACCCCTGCAATTAGCGAGCGACCTTGTCTCTAAAAGATACCGCATGGCCACCATTTTTATGATAGAATTTACTTATGTGCATCCATTGCTAGTGAATATGGCCTACTAAAAAATATTGATACCCAGGATTATACTCTGCAGCCTGTCGACGTATTCCCTATGTTTTCCCAGTGCGCAATAGATTCCAAAATGTGTCTGCCTCGCTAGCTGCAACTGTTATTCCCTGTCTCTGCATCAAACAGGTGCCATCATTTCTCCAGTTCTACCATATCGCACGACTTATGAAAGTTGATTAGACATGCCACATATTATAAGAGTAATATTGCTGCCTGTGCAAGGACTTTCTCTCATAGTCTACCATATCCTTCCGGATAAGGATTTTGAATACGCACAAAGGATATGCTGTGAATTGATTGGCAATAATGCAATAACGCACAGGGAAAGTGAACTCAACTCTGCCCAGGCAGTATTCATGGTTTGAAATCAGGAACGTACAAACCAATTTCCTCACGCCAAGGAATCGTTTAACTCCCCCACCTAGTGAGAAAAAAAGGCCGTCACTCGTTAGATCGAAGCATACTGCAAATGAAGTAGTGGACACGATATATTGAGTTGTGTTTGTGGGAATATCTTAATGATATGATATATTCACCGTCGGTTAGACGCTCTGCTCCGCATACCGCAATGGTAAATCACTCACTCAGGCCAACCATAACGCCAGTAATTATACAAAGAACTAGGACCGGACGAGTTCTGGCAATGAAGAAAGGTGAGTCACATGAATACACGCGGTATGAAACATTGACGTATTGAGGATTTTCCAACCGATATGTTAGCATATACCTTTCTGAGAGTACAGCGGCTTGTCTCAGTAAGAATTTGATGTAGCCAAGATCGCCATCATACCCTTTGTAGCTGGCTTCCTCCCACCCTCCAAAATCCAGCGAAGACCTGGCATTTGCATGCAGCAATTATGCGGATGTCTGCATGTTTTTAACAAATTAATCTCCATGGGGTAGTTTACCAATGGCGAACAACGGGCGCACTGCACCATGCCTAGAGACACAATGCAATGATTATCATGCAACTCTTGACTAACTTTTTAAAGACTCGACCAAAACAAAAAAAACTAGAATAGCGCTGAATTTAAACGCTGTAAGCGACCATTGAGCTTATTCAACACATACCTTCCCCAATCTGAAGTAACCCTTACACTATGGGGAATTATGCTACGAGCTGGTAATGGTTAAATGCGAACGGTTCATAATGGCAGCACAAAAAAACCTACATCGGATAATAAGCAATCAGGCCCTCTGGAGTTTATCTTGCCACACCCGCCGTTCATGGTCAGTACTGGCGCTTATATTACACGTGTCTAACCACACCTATCTAGCATTATGCAGTATATCCGCTCGACTATCTTCTAATACCCTTAAAAAGCTTTTCAATATGCTCGTTTACATGATGGTTAGTGTGCAGCGTGACATTATTAAAACCATGACAGTAACTGAGTGACGGTGGACGGAAAATGTTGTCATTCCTTTTATATCATACAGAGTCTGCTTCTACCTTCATAAGCAACGTTTAATTGTTCATCAATCATGGTTGACCATGAACTACTCGGGTTATCGACTGACGCTTGTATTGACGTCATTGCGTATCTTCCATGATAAAACCGATGTCTGCCCGGATGTCGGAAGTGGCCAAATCCTGCCCCAGGTCGCTCACCACGCCACGTATGTGTTCTACGCCCTGCATAACGATTGCACCGGGATCGTTCCGAACCAAGCAATATAAATCACCAACTGTTCTAAAACGTTCTCATGCACGTGCCTCCTCATTTCGGGTTGCAAATTCGACGACTCAAATAATGATAGATACCTTCTGTCCATGCCAATCATTGGTAAGTCATGAATCACTCTGTGGTGATGCTATATTTTTTAGTTCAATCACATACTCTTTGGCTACTATTTTTCTCAAATTCGTGTAAGGTTACTTCGAGATTAACCTGCTATATCGAAATCCACACGTCATGCACCCTGTAGAAGTGCCGCTGGGTATCTTCGTGGTGTTTTACGGATACATATTATTGCCATGGTTTGGAGTGCAATATCACGAGGAAAAACAAAGCATTTAAACTATGGTAGACAACACAGTGCTCGCACTAAATCTTGAAAAAGTAGCCTATACCAGCGAATGGTAACACAACCTGATTTCCTGAGAACAAATAACATAGGACGAAGGTTAATTTATTAACATGGCAGTACAATGTATTAAAGGATCAACCACAAGTGTTGCAAATGAATATTCAATAGTTTTAATCATAGCGCATGCATATGTGCATAGTTACTATCACTACGGTTTAACTCGAAATCTTCCCAGCCATAGCCACGCTACTTGGGAGTGCCACGTACTGTTCTGACATCCGAGAGAACATATCAGTGGGCAAGCAATGGTCGCATCTGACACTAAGCCAACAGAGATGTAGTTGGATATATAAGTCAGAGGAGAGATCACCTGCTAAGCATCTAGTGCAACCTTTTCGTAAATAATCTGCAGAATGGGTGAACCTTTGACCTCTAAGGTCGTTGTCACATTTCCCAAAATACCCATTTGCCCATAGAACATACCCCTTGGGAATTTTACGAGACGTGTATTTTTCTAGAAGCAATCATTTTCTATTGTAACACATGGCTGGGCTATTGTGTGTAGATGTACGAGTCAATTGATTTGTCAATCCATGGCCAACTACAGGGATTTTTTACTCTGATCGAAAACAGCATTTTACATGTACCATTGCGACATCGACGGCTCCTGCTAGCATGCTTTCATTGAGAGTGCAAACCATATGCAGCAAATGTGTGAATAAAGATAAAAGATGGTGAATTCGCAATGTACGCAGTCCCTGCGTATAGCTTTCCACAGATATTTATGAAGCAAGTTTATTCTACAGCTAAGCATTTTCCTAATGGTTTGATAAATCGTCATGCTAATGGACACCGCGGATATTCATACAAATAATATTCCAAGACAGCTTAGATCATGATAGCGAAGTGAAGCTCATACTGCTTTTATCACGGATCAGTTATTTGGAGATAATTTATCACGGCCATCTAATTTGGCGGTGAAGCAGATATCTTAATTACCTATTAACTAAAACGTATTAACGCAAATCATGGCGTTGGCTTTCTATCCGGGTGGATGGTTGGCACATCGCAGTACCGATAGCTATGTGCTTTCGTATGCCCCTTTTGTGTCGTTCTGCATGTAGCTTTTTTGTTGGATAAGGATCTGGGCAAGTTAATTTGAACATACACTCATTGGGAGAGATAATGCACTCCACATCCTTCACCCAATCTTCCATTGGTGCGTAATTGACATTTTGTCCAGTGTGGTCAAGTATGTTCAAGGCCGTGGAATATGCGACGGACAAAGGACCTCCCATTGCGTCACCTATTGGTAGTGCACTGGGCATATAAAGATAGATGTACCGGCTTCTTTCTTAACCAAGCTATATGAATCACCCCTTGATATAGATAAGATTAATTCACTTGTACTCGCTTAGTGGACTCGGGAATGGATTACGTTCAAACCGAATTGAATAAAGAAAGAGGACTACTGTTCCAGATAATTACTGGTTAATTATGAATAACGTTTGGTGAGATTGCTGTAAGTTTATTTTATGCCGGTCATCGAAAAAAATGCGTTCCTCTGACTTTTATCAGGTGACACTGGGAATGTTTATGTTATGTATTAAGGATATACATTATCCACGTTGGTCGGAGCGCAATATTTTGAGGTCCAACAAAACATTTGAGTCATAGGTAACTGTATAATGCCAACATTGCGGCGTCCACAATGTCTTCTACGATAATAAGAGTTCTTTCACAGTTTTTGTGTTGCGTAAACAATAAAACTTCTTGCCACTGATTACTCAAACTTTAACACTGCCATACCAAAAACATTTTCATGCAAATTATATGAAGAGGTTCAGAAGAATTTACATGCCACCAGATTTCATTTTGCAGTACAATGTCATGGCGTATTGCGCACATATATTTATTTAATCAGCGTACGGATATTTGAAACAATTCATTGCTTGTGTCAATATGTGCTTATTGTGCTATGAATCTTTAATTGCAGATGAGATATTTCATTGATATACATCCATGTTGTCCAGGTGGATAAAAGCAATAACAAAGAAACACGCCACCCTAATTTGGTTTCGTACAGTACCCTCATAGGTCAGCTTATATTCCATGTAGTCTGCCATCATGCACGCTCTTTGGAATGTTAGGGTTGGTGGGGTGGAATATTACCTTGCTCTGTTGTTGCATCATGACCTGAATCATTGACCAAAGCGACCAATTGTATATTCAGATTCTGTCTCTGAAGGGATGCACAATTCGCCTTATGTCAAGTTCTGCCCAAGGTCACTGCATGTTCGCTGGCAAAGGTCAAATCATCACGCCTCCAATAGTTTTACACATATCGTTTTACGGGGACCGGGCTCATTATAAACCAAACAATGCTACTTACCACTTTATCACGGACATTTTCATTTATGCTCAACTACTCAATGGAACCTACATTAAATTATGCCCCGGTCCAGCACTGGTTAATTTGCCATTACGATGTAACTTACGTTGTTTTAATGTTCCTTGGTTTCAGTTCTTCTCAAGTATTGGTCCAAAACGTATAATGTTAGCGTACTTTACGGTTTATTGTCGAAAATCCCCCAACTTCATGGAACGAATGTTTTCCGGGGCCTCAAAATGACACAGGGGGATCTTTTGGGTATTTTTGAAATATAATTGTTTTCTTTCTTGGAACCGATCGAAATTTCCAGTGGCATTTTCGACCACATGATGCAAGCAAGGAAGTACCCACACATTTATTAAACACAAATATGTGATATATCCTTGTACGCAATATATTGTGACATGTGCGCAGTTCGGCAAGTGCAGTCGTATGAGCCTTCAGGCTTGTTGCAACAACTTTAAACAGAGTAACCGAGCAAGTAATTTTCCCAGCATACATCATGTGCTACGGCATCTGCTCAACAATGCGGAAAATGGATGGTTGTGTTCAGTGCGGTGGCGATCTGGAAATATCCGTTTTGAACGAAAAGGCTAGCGTACTATTTACCAAATATGTTGTCTGCTGTGCGGAGCTTGTATGCGGTTGTGGATTACATCACCGGGCTTTTCTGTTACATTTTGACTCTGTCTGTTCCTTCAGTAATGCCTGCATATGTCAGAAGAGTGTACTAATAGCCAGTAGCGTAAATCGAGTGAGTGAACGGTTTGAGTTCGCGTGGCGTGTCTTTGATATAATGCTACATAGTTAGTGTATCAACAAACCAACCATCAAACACCCCATAACTATGTGGAATATGTACATAGGTATAAGTTCCCACATTCCTCTGTGTATATATACAAGTTATTGTATGCCAAGCACAGTTGAATGATACTTGATGTATCAATGTTCATAACAGCTTCTTATTTCTGGTTGCTAAACAAATATATGTATTGCATAGCACCAAATACAAGGCGCATAAAATATGGAGTTATAATACTTAATGCTAGTATCCTATACAAAGTATGACGAAACTTATTGTTCAGCAATAATCTTCGGTCGCTAGCGGCGCTTGTACAACTCTGCGTCTCATTAGTATATATCGTGGTAAAGTGGTTTCCTTAGTGAACATGTTCAAGGGCGCTGGAGTGGCTCATGGGATAATAAGTCCTTAGTTAGTAGATATGGTCCATGTGCAGCTCATTTGATCATTTGCTGATAAGCTTTCACTCTTACCAACCGCATTCATGAGTTAATGAGATGCCGTATGCAGATTGTCAGTAGCACCGTACTTTCGTTGCTGTGCTTTGATTATCAATAGAAGAGATTAGTGACACCAGCTCACTAGGATACAGTTGCAGCTACGGCCCATTGAGAGGACGACTGTTTATCATTCAGTGTAGTTTAATTGGGAATCGCTATGATTCATGGCTTAGACATTGGTCTTTGAGTTTTAATTATGCACATTGCTCAGCCATTGAGCAGCGTGACGGTATTCTAATCCATAGAGATGATCACTATGAAAACGCTTTTGGAAAAGATCCACCCATCTTCTAGGTCTTACAGTCGGTGAGACAATTGCTGTGGTTTTGAAACAAATTAATGAGCGACAGAAAATACCACAGACGATACTTGCGCTAGTAACATTTTATTTTTAGCGAATGATAAAGACATGTTCTTCCATTCATCGTTGAGTTTTGAGGTTTTTTAATCCGTTGGAGTTGGCGCTGAACTCGGCGATTGCACGTACCGATAACGTTGATCCATTGGAAGGCCCCTCGTCATAAGTGATGGTTTTCGTCTGACATGATATAGTTCGACGCACAATATCTATTCACCGAGGGCACTTTCAGTAGCTACAATAAACTCACAGTGTAAAATTATAGACTTGTCGGGCTGATGTCTGATTTCTCGAAATTTATTCAATGAATTGTGAACCTTAAAATTAAGGACGACTGACCATCCAACGTGATCATCCCACCGATGATACTTTCTCGAAACCAACACAAGCTGCATTACGAACATTTTCCTCGAAATAGGGCGGTTGGACAGAAAATTTTTATGGTTAACTTTCAAACTTAGGTCACCTCCTTAGCAGAATCATTTTGCTGTCGTAGAAAGCTGAGTTTACGGAACTACGTTTCTAAGACAGTCCGCCATGGCCTAGGGTTATCATCTGACACTGCAAATGTCAGCCATGGGGAAGTGCGCTCCTGCTTGAAAGTTGTTTATGCATAACCGATAACGCGGAGTTATCATGCATTTATTATCTACTTAAATGTATTGTTAAAAACACTGAAGTACGTTATGTATGCATCAGAAACTTAAAGGTGACTTGCGCACGCCTCTGTCCCACGAATGGCTTGCAAATATGTGTACATCGCTTGGCAATCGATTCAGAATGCAAGGAGTTGAACTTATAAATACCAAGGCTACGATAACATTTGCTGACAACCCCGCATGTATCAGTTCATTGTTTTACTGTTTCTTGTTTAACATCCAAGGCAAGGTCTACTTGTTTAGAGGCAGTACAATTCATTTGCAAATAAAATACTAAATTATATAACCGCTGTGTTTGAATATTGTCATCTTATGCCCGAAATCGCGTACAGAAAGTGGATCATGGTATCAGAATATGGGGGTTAAATTGGATGTTATTGACAGACACTGTGTAAGCCTAACTGCTTGCTTAAATTATGAAGCACTGTTGCCTGGAATAAAAACAGTACCAATTGCTGACGTTAAGATAGTAGGTTTTGTTATATTCCATATCCGGTTAACAGGAATGCGAATTCCTCAATACATTGCGCTAGAAAACCATGTAGCTGCTGCTGAAGAATTTAATCACCAAGTAGAATAGTCACATCCCAGTATATTGCCAACTCGTTAATCATGTATTCGTCCGCATCATCTACAGGGGAAAGAGAGAGAGAGAGAGAGAGAGAGAGAGAGAGAGAGAGAGAGAGAGAGAGGAGAGAGAGAGAGAGAGAGAGAGAGAGAGAGAGAGAGAGAGAGAGAGAGAGAGAGAGAGAGAGAGAGAGAGAGAGAGTGAGAGAGAGAGAGGTGAGAGTGAGAGGGAGAAAAAAAGAGTGAGAGTGAGAGAGAGAGGAGAGAGTGAGAGAGTGAGAGAGAGAACCCGGGCCTAGAGAACTATACAGCATATCACAGCACATCCTACTGGAACAGCTGATAGCTATCCGGCGACAGTGATAGCGTTCGGTCAAGGCTGACGGTTTAACACATATGGAGATTTTCGGGATATAGGCTGTAATTGAACTGGAATCATTAATTACTATGGAAATATTACAAAATACACGCCTAGCAGTATGTGGCCCATTATAAGCACAAATGTGAATTACAGTGATTTGTGCATAAATATATAACTCGGGTAGGGTTGAGGCACCATAAAAACCACATTACACTTCAGGCTCTTATTGAATTTGTGATGTTCAAATACCTCGTCATGCATAAAGCGTGTTTTAAGAGAACTTCGCAACAGCGAGTGACAAAAATAACAACCATTCGCTCATTTTGTGTGGAATATATGCGCCTTATTTATTTGAGTGTTGCTTGATTAAGAGGGGACATAATTATTGTGTTTAAATGCACACAGTATGTATAAAAAAACAAGCGAGCATGCGACCAGCACACATTACCATATTTTACGCACAGTAATATATAACGGTAACAACACATTTGCGCTTGCTAAGCATCCCCTTATTACTGTCTATATATAGATAGGGTATCCCTCACGACCAAATATGATTCACATATGTATTTGATTATGATAAAATCTACGAATGTATAAAATTCCTCCAACCCCTTCAGTAATGGAACATCAGGGTGTACAGATCTTCGCTCGCGTCCGGTGAGTGAAAGTCCATTGAAGCTAATGAAGCATGACAATAATGTAACAGAATGCAGGTAGCGTATAACATCATGACACACAACTCACCACGCCAACGACGTTGAACCCATTGAAATCAAAAATGTTGAATATATTCCACTGTGCTTTTCTGAAGTAAGGCTTTAACAAACATGTAGCGAATGCCTGCATCGCATGAGAGACGCTAGCGACCTTTGGAAATGGTAACAAATGTCTGCTGGTCTATGATAATTGTGCGGAATGATATATGACGTACTTTTGGCTAAATTTACTGTTGCGTACATGACAAGGCACGCGGATCTCCATGGACAGCATTTGCCTAACACGGTAAAAGCACACCTCGACGAGTCCTGCTAACAATGTGGACAATATGTTATTCATTACGTGCCATTCAGCGCTCATCCTTTATTTCAAACTGTCATAAATCTCGATAGTGCAATTACGTCAAGCCCACCTGCCCTGGACTTTAATTTCGAGTAACATCTTGTAAAATGAAATAGATGAATGAGGGATTTGTCACGGAAGACTACTAAAGGATGCCTCTTTAACACAAGTGGAATGGTAAAGTGGAATATAATATATTGCAATATAATAGTTCAATGTGATGCTAAGAATCGCAATTACATTGTTTGCAGAAAAACCGCTGGTTGTTTGTTATCTTGCATGTATATCACATGGAATAAAGTACACAGAGATTCAGCTATGACATTGACATAATGCATTGATCGAATAGATTATGTAGAAACCGACCGATCAATGACGTGCCCGTGATCTGTGGTCTTTCCACGATCGCACGGTGGTGTATTGCCATGTTTAAAGGTGCGTCAAATGCTCACATACGGATCAAAGCCACACCATAAGAGACAAGCGATGAAGCCTCAACGGTAAAATCAACATAGTGTGTCCATGTACTTTTACAAGGGCTTTTTGCTTGAGGATAGTATATGGGTGCTGTGCAAAGCCATATCGACACCATTCTTGCAACCTATGGCATAGTAGGTCATAGGTTTTGTAGGAGCCTGCTTTAGCATCTAGCTCAATGTGCGCCACTTAAAGTATGACCAGAGCAGATATCGGCGCGGCCAATTATGAAATCACATATTGTGTAGTTCCCAAAGCACGTAGATTTTGCAATATTAAAGGCAGTCCAAAGGCGTTTTCTTGTGCCATCGATTTCTTGTCCCGATTCTAAAATGCAGCAGCAAAAACAGACTAGTAGAGATTTATTGTACCCGGCCTAATAAACAGCTTTATTCGCATTCCAGGAAAGCCTGCCTCTCGCAGTAGTATACCTAAGCATTATTGTGGAGCTGATTAATATTTAGAAGAAAGTACTATTAATGATTCCAGCAGCAGTACTCAAACAACTTCGTCACATTTGTTTTGTCCACTACATGCGTTTGAATCCATCTTCCGTACGTTATGGTTGACAGAAGATGACGACATAAAGAAACACAGCTGATATTTACAAATCTGTATGCATCTCGTTTTGGTCGGGTTTCTGTTGACATGCACCTCAGATACTACTTACATTTCGGACACTGCTCAGAGCATATACCAACTGTCGATAAGAGAAATAGTGGAATATTTGACGTCTTGAAACGAAGCAGAGATTGGGGTTGTCTTGAGAAGTAGTATTCCACCCGATGTGCTTATTGTGCTATGAATCTTTAATTACAGATGAGATATTTCATTGATATACATCCATGTTGTCCAGGTGGATAAAAACAATAACAAAGAGACACGCCACCCTAATTTGGTTTCGTACAGTACCCTCATAGGTCAGCATATATTCCATGTAGTCTACCATCATGCACGCTCTTTGGAATGTTAGGGTTGGTGGGGTGGAATATTACCTTGCTCTGTTGTTGCATCATGACCTGAATCTTTGTCCAAAGCGACCAATTGTATATTCAGATTCTGTCTCTAACGGAATGCACAATTCGCCTTATGTCAAGTTCTGCCCAAGGTCACTGCATGTTCGCTGGCAAAGGTCAAATCATTATGCCTCCAATAGTTTTACACATGTCGTTTTACAGGGACCGGGCTCATTATAAACCAAACAATGCTACTTATCACTGCGGAAAATGGATGGTTGTGTTCAGTGCAGTGGAGATCTGGAAATATCCGTTTTGAACGAAAAGGCTAGCGTACTATTTACCAAATATGTTGTCTGCTGTGTGGAGCTTGTATGCGGTTGTGGATTACATCACCGGGCTTTTCTGTTACATTTTGACTCTGTCTGTTCCTTCGGTAATGCCTGCATATGTCAGAAGAGTGTACTAATAGCCAGTAGCGTAAATCGAGTGAGTGAACGGTTTGAGTTCGCGTGGCGTGTCTTTGATATAATGCTACATAGTTAGTGTATCAACTAACCAACCATCAAACACCCCATAACTATGTGGAATATGTACATAGGTATAAGTTCCCACATTCCTCTGTGTATATATGCAAGTTATTGAATGCCAAGCACAGTGGAATGATACTTGATGTATCAATGTTCATAACAGCTTCTTATTTCTGGTTGCTAAACAAATATATGTATTGCATAGCACCAAATACAAGGCGCATAAAATATGGAGTAATAATACTTAATGCTAGTATCCTATACAAAGTATGACGAAACTTATTGTTCAGCAATAATCTTCGGTCGCTAGCGGCGCTTGTACAACTCTGCGTCTCATTAGTATATATCGTGGTAAAGTGGTTTCCTTAGTGAACGTGTTCAAGGGCGCTGGAGTGGCTCATGGGATAATAAGTCCTTAGTTAGTAGATATGGTCCATGTGCAGCTCATTTGATCATTTGCTGATAAGCTTTCACTCTTACCAACCGCATTCATGAGTTAATGAGATGCCGTATGCAGATTGTCAGTAGCACCGTACTTTCGTTGCTGTGCTTTGATTATCAATAGAAGAGATTAGTGACACCAGCTCACTAGGATACAGTTGCAGCTACGGCCCATTGAGAGGACGACTGTTTATCATTCAGTGTAGTTTAATTGGGAATCGCTATGATTCATGGCTTAGACATTGGTCTTTGAGTTTTAATTATGCACTGCTCAGCCATTGAGCAGCGTGACGGTATTCTAATCCATAGAGATGATCACTATGAAAACGCTTTTGGAAAAGATCCACACATCTTCTAGGTCTTACAGTCGGTGAGACAATTGCTGTGGTTTTGAAACAAATTAATGAGCGACAGAAAATACCACAGACGATACTTGCGCTAGTAACATTTTATTTTTAGCGAATGATAAAGACATGTTCTTCCATTCATCGTTGAGTTTTGAGGTTTTTTAATCCGTTGGAGTTGGCGCTGAACTCGGCGATTGCACGTACCGATAACGTTGATCCATTGGAAGGCCCCTCGTCATAAGTGATGGTTTTCGTCTGACATGATATAGTTCGACGCACAATATCTATTCACCGAGGGCACTTTCAGTAGCTACAATAAACTCACAGTGTAAAATTATAGACTTGTCGGGCTGATGTCTGATTTCTCGAAATTTATTCAATGAATTGTGAACCTTAAAATTAAGGACGACTAACCATCCAACGTGATCATCCCACCAACGATACTTTCTCGAAACCAACGCAAGCTGCATTACGAACATTTTCCTCGAAATAGGGCGGTTGGACAGAAAATTTTTATGGTTAACTTTCAAACTTAGGTCACCTCCTTAGCAGAATCATTTTACTGTCGCAGAAAGCTGAGTTTACGGAACTACGTTTCTATGACAGTCCGCCATGGCCTAGGGTTATCATCTGACACTGCAAATGTCAGCCATGGGGAAGTGTGCTCCTGCTTGAAAGTTGTTTATGCATAACCGATAACGCGGAGTTATCATGCATTTATTATCTACTTAAATGTATTGTTAAAAACACTGAAGTACGTTATGTATGCATCAGAAACTTAAAGGTGACTTGCGCACGCCTCTGTCCCACGAATGGCTTGCAAATATGTGAACATCGCTTGGCAATCGATTCAGAATGCAAGGAGTTGAACTTATAAATACCAAGGCTACGATAACATTTGCTGACAACCCCGCATGTATCAGTTCATTGTTTTACTGTTTCTTGTTTAACTTATCCAAGGCAAGGTCTACTTGTTTAGAGGCAGTACAATTCATTTGCAAATAAAATACTAAATAAAATAACCGCTGTGTTTGAATATTGTCATCTTATGCCCGAAATCGCGTACAGAAAGTGGATCATGGTATCAGAATATGGGGTTAAATTGGATGTTATTGACAGACACTGTGTAAGCCTAACTGCTCGCTTAAATTATGAAGCACTGTTGCCTGGAATAAAAACAGTACCAATTGCTGACGTTAAGATAGTAGGTTTTGTTATATTCCATATCCGGTTAACAGGAATGCGAATTCCTCAATACATTCCGCTAGAAAACCATGTAGCTGCTGCTGAAGAATTTAATCACCAAGTAGAATAGTCACATCCCAGTATATTGCCAACTCGTTAATCATGTATTCGTCCGCATCATCTACAGGGACTGTACTTATACCTACGAACAACTGGGAGAGAGGGAAAGAGAGAGAGAGAGAGAGAGAGAGAGAGAGAGAGAGAGAGAGAGAGAGAGAGAGAGAGAGAGAGAGAGAGAGAGAGAGAGAGAGAGAGAGAGAGAGAGAGAGAGAGAGAGAGAGAGAGAGAGAGAGTGAGAGAGAGAGAGAGAAAAAAGAGTGAGAGTGAGAGAGAGAGAGGAGAGAGTGAGAGAGTGAGAGAGAGAACCCGGGCCTAGAGAAACTATACAGCATATCACAGCACATCCTACTGAAACAGCTGATAGCTATCCGGCGACAGTGATAGCGTTCGGTCAAGGCTGACGGTTTAACACATATGGAGATTTTCGGGATATAGGCTGTAATTGAACTGGAATCATTAATTACTATGAAAATATTACAAAATACACGCCTAGCAGTATGTGGCCCATTATAAGCACAAATATGAATTACAGTGATTTGTGCATAAATATATAACTCGGGTAGGGTTGAGGCACCATAAAAACCACATTACACTTCAGGCTCTTATTGAATTTGTGGTGTTTAAATGCCTCGTCATGCATAAAGCGTGTTTTAAGAGAACTTCGCAACAGCGAGTGACAAAAATAACAACCATTCGCTCATTTTGTGTGGAATATATGCGCCTTATTTATTTGAGTGTTGCTTGATTAAGAGGGGACATAATTATTGTGTTTAAATGCACACAGTATGTATAAAAAAACAAGCGAGCATGCAACCAGCACACATTACCATATTTTACGCACAGTAATATATAATGGTAACAACACATTTGCGCTTGCTAAGCATCCCCTTATTACTGTCTATATATAGATAGGGTATCCCTCACGACCAAATATGATTCACATATGTATTTGATTATGATAAAATCTATGAATGTATAAAATTCCTCCAACCCCTTCAGTAATGGAACAGCAGTGTGTACAGATCTTCGCTCGCGTCCGGTGAGTGAAAGTCCATTGAAGCTAATGAGGCATGACAATAATGTAACAGAATGCAGGTAGCGTATAACACATCATGACACACAACTCACCACGCCAACGACGTTGAATCCATTGAAATCAAAAATGTTGAATATATTCCACTGTGTTTTTCTGAAGTAAGGCTATCACAAACATGTAGCGAATGCCTGCGTCGCATGAGAGACGCTAGCGACCTTTGGAAATGGTAACAAATGTCTGGTGGTCTATGATAATTGTGCGGAATGATATATGACGTACTTTTGGCTAAATTTACTGTTGCGTTCATGACAAGGCACGCGGATCTCCATGGACAGCATTTGCCTAACATGGTAAAAGCACACCTCGACGAGTCCTGCTAACAATGTGGAAAATATGTTATTCATTACGTGCCATTCAGCGCTCATCCTTTATTTCAAACTGTCATAAATCTCGATAGTGCAATTACGTCAAGCCCACCTGCCCTGGACTTTAATTTCGAGAAACATCTTGTAAAATGAAATGGATGAATGAGGGATTTGTCACGGAAGACTACTAAAGGATGCATCTTTAACACAAGTGGAATGGTAAAGTGGAATATAATATATTGCAATATAATAGTTCAATGTGATGCTAAGAATCGCAATTACATTGTTTGCAGAAAAACCGCTGGCTGTTATCTTGCATGTATATCACATGGAATAAAGTACACAGAGATTCAGCTATGACATTGACATAATGCATTGATCGAATAGATTATGTAGAAACCGACCGATCAATGACGTGCCCGTGATCTGTGGTCTTTCCACGATCGCACGATGGTTTATTGCCATGTTTAAAGGTGCGTCAAATGCCCACATACGGATCAAAGCCACACCATAAGAGACAAGCGATGAAGCCTCAACGGTCAAATCAACATAGTGTGTCCATGTACTTTTACAAGGGCTTTTTGCTTGAGGATAGTATATGGGTGCTGTGCAAAGCCATATCGACACCATTCTTGCAACCTATGGCATAGTAGGTCATAGGTTTTGTAGGAGCCTGCTTTAGCATCTAGCTCAATGTGCGCCACTTAAAGTATGACCAGAGCAGATATCGGCGCGGCCAATTATGAAATCACATATTGTGTAGTTCCCAAAGCACGTAGATTTTGCAATATTAAAGGCAGTCCAAAGGCATTTTCTTGTGCCATCGATTTCTTGTCCCGATTCTAAAATGCAGCAGCAAAAACAGACTAGTAGAGATTTATAGTACCCGGCCTAATAAACAGCTTTATTCGCATTCCAGGAAACCTGCCTCTCGCAGTAGTATACCTAAACATTATTGTGGAGCTGATTAATATTTAGAAGAAAGTACTATTAATGATTCCAGCAGCAGTACTCAAACAACTTCGTCACATTTGTTTTGTCCACTACATGCGTTTGAATCCATCTTCCGTACGTTATGGTTGACAGAAGATGACGACATAAAGAAACACAGCTGATATTTACAAATCTGTATGCATCTCGTTTTGGACGGGTTTCTGTTGACAAAGGTCCATTATTGAATAGGCGCCGTGCACCTCAGATACTACTTACATTTCGGACACTGCTCAGAGCATATACCAACTGTCGATAAGAGAAATGGTGGAATATTTGACGTCTTGAAACGAAGCAGAGATTGGGGTTGTCTTGAGAAGTAGTATTCCACCCGATGACGAAATTGTGGACACTACCGTGTGGTAGGACTGGAGCATACTGGTTGATCAGAGCCGTGGCGTGAACATCAAAGCATGAGACTGGTTCATTCACCTTGCACCGATTGAATTCTCGGGTGAATAGGCTCGTTGCGCTGAGCATTATTTTGGGTGAGCTTCGGAAGCGATATAATCCTACACCAGCATGATTAATTACCCAAATGGACAGTGTATACAATTTAGCGATGTTTTTATATACTTCTAACGAATGCAAAGTATATTTTTAGGCGTAGCGCGTGTTTTGGTTGCCAAAAGTAGCGCCCGGCATTTGTGTTAGTGACAGCGGCCACACATTTCTTCAACATGCAATCTGAGGTGTATTTAGACTCTTCCTACCGCCAAATAACCCATTCTACAAGCCTATAGCTCATCCGCCCACTAATTACCCAAAACCTATATAAAGAACATGTGGGTCGCTTATTATTTTCACAGCTTTGAGAACTCGATCGGATACCATCAGCTACAAACGATACTCGCTTGCCAGGTTATCTGTTGTTGCTACAGCAGCACAATTTGAGCTTTTCCCGAACAGCATTATTGAGCAAAAAATGCTTTCTCTCAGCTTCTAAAAGTGTGCGTTTGGTCATCATTTTATTTGACAGTAAATCATTGTATCTAGGAATATGCTCAGAGGTACCATGGGAATTCCTGTGATATATTCCTGGGTTTGGTATTTCCAAAGATCGACGAATCCGTATGAAAGGTAAGAGAACCTAGCAGCTCACAAAGCACGTTGGTCAGTTGCATTTACAACATGAGCATCAATCACACATTGATCAGCGCGCTGGTTCAGTTGCGAGTGCACTAGGTTAAAATAACATGTGTTGTCGTGGCGGGTTCTTTTCGACAGATAGGTATACAATATTTCCCTTCACGCTGTAGAGCTGACAACGATATCATTTAAGGCATTAGTGGGTGTAATTATCAACGAACAATTTAGTGACCCATGACCCATGGCTTCTCATTTATGAGTCTTTGGTGCTAATGAAGCCCAATCACTGCATTTCATGCCCTAGTCACGGTTAAGAGGTATTCACATCTGTTCCATTCGGGTTGCCTAACTATTACGCACGCTGTAGTTTCAACAGATATCTTGCTGAATTGAGCCGGCTGTGCTGTGCCTGCAGGTTAATGGGTGTCAAGAGAGATGCCAATTTATACAGAACCTTCTGAATAGAGACCAGTGCAAGCTTAAACTGGTACCAAGCAATGAATTCCTGATGAAAATAGCAGGACATATATATAGAAAAAGAGCTCCTGTTTGAAGCTTCAACAGATAGCCAGCTCATGGCCTAATAGTAACACAAGCTAGAAAACAACTCATTCACTGAAATCGCCATGATGGGACATGTGTACCATGGCTGACATATTTAAATCTCCAAATGAACCAAAGCAAGTTGTATTTTGTAATTTTGATGATATTGCTATAATATGGATAATATTGATGCAACGCACACAACCTACAGCCTTACATGTGCTTCAAACGTTATATCAATCTAGATCCTTATTACGACAGCATTTATAGCACATACCAGTCGCATGACGCCATTGTACGGACAACGCATATTGCGCACATAAATCTACCACTGAATTAATGAAGTAATTAATAGATGACTTGCCTCCGACGGTGAAAACTGGCCGTCCGCTTGTGGCGGCGTCATCGGGGAGTACCCCCTAATACTGGCTTAAACTTGATGAAGCAGCATAAAGCTCTGCTCAATCTTTCAACAGTGGCCACACAAATTAAATGCATCTCACATAAACGACTAGAAAATGAACGGGGTATATGCAAGGTATTGTATGTTCTCGGTATATTGCTTTTCTCGAACACTTCATGGAAGCCTAGCATTACTGCCTCGGCTTGATATGAAAGGCCATAGAACAACTGACGCCTTTAAAGCTTAATGATCGGGTAGGTGTGGCAACAGAGACAATAGTTCAATGGTACGGTGCTTAATTGATGGCCCGGTGCTTTTCGATGACCTCGGATGTTATCGATGACCCGCTGCTTTAACTAACAAAGAATCACTGGCATGGTGTATGCATACTAGACATGCTTTACTCTATCATATGTATTAAAGCAATCAATACGTGATGCTTGTTTTGGTCTAGTTGGGCTTATTAGATGCGTTACTTCGTTTCTCAAGTCATTAAAGCTGTAGTTTTGCGTTATTGCATCGTCAAACGTAACGACGATGCGTGTGTATTGGCGTGGCTATTACAGTAATTATACGTTGTATGATGTGTTAAGTAGCTGATGTTGTTGCTCTTTCACCGCGTCATTTATTTTCCAGCTCATGTTTGTTAATATCCGCCAGGCTGTATGGGGTCGCTAACCCACCATGCAAAGCTTGCCATTAGGAAACATCGGAGGGCACGCCTGCCCATGAGGAGAATATTATAAGTGATGGAATACTATTGCAGTTGCTCACGGCATCGCATAAATCTGCAAAGCTATAAAATGAGAGTGACTGTTTGTTGGTCGAATTTAAACAAAGCGTTGATAATTTACTAAACACATAGATAGAAGCTATTCATTAATACAGTTTTGGAGTGGTGAAACGCACAGAAGTGACCGCAAAAGTATTCATATGACCGAACGTAGCTTACTATTTGCTAACGACACAACTATTTAATCTGTTTCTTCTGTTGTTATCTTATTCCGTTCATATCACGGGTAGTCACCACATAAACTTCCTTGTAAATGAGAACACTATGTAGAGCACATTGACTAGAACTGTCTTTTTTTTCTCGTTCAGTGATGACAATTCTAATTTTAGGCTTCATTTGTAGCAAATCGATTTCAGGACTATAAATTAGCTGACCGACTAGACGACAAGTTTTAATCGGCGTACAAACCTGATCATAGTACCGAGACTGCTCTTCGGTAACGTTGCAGATTGATCTGTCACTATGGTGCCGTGTGCATTTGTCTACAGTGTGGGATGAAACACATCCCAACAAAGCACCTAAGCACACCACGAGTACGGGGTTTGTCATTACGCCTTCCTTAGCACCACAGGGATAATCAGGCGATTGGGAGAGGCGGTTGCACATACACCACAAGGCGTCAATCCCGAAAAGGTTTTGAACCAGACGTTCCATATCCTGATGTCATGTCATGTTCCTTATGCTGAACGATTGAGATATCAGTATATGTTTGGTAATATCTGCAACACTGCTTAGGGATTGCAACCTGTCATGCAAACCTTGCCATTTGACACTTTGCGGGCACATCGGTCAACGAGGAGGCTTAAAACAAATGTTATTATGTAAACATGTAAGCAGTTTCCATAGTTTGTTCTGTGACATATGACGTTACACATATGAACATGAACCAATGTTAACAGGCCGGGCTTTGGCAGTAACATCACGCATATCTGTTTTATCTGTTAATATGTCTGCATAATATCGAATGCTGCGCCCATTTCATGAGAGGGGATAGGTTGCTGATCATAGTCTGTAACTGAATGGTTGGTCAAACAAACCGACTATAGTCGACTTGGTGATATCTTTGCTTTGTCTTTCTAATACTGTCTTCAATTGTGTACGAGATGTGTCATAACAGTTTGATACGAGTAACCATAAACAGTCACTAATATCTAAATCGGTGAACGTTTGAGGGTTAGGACATCCCACAGTGCCAAGTGCACTTTTCCTGTGCTTGGTTTTGTACAATGTTTTCATTATTGATGCAATAGTCATGGGGTGCTGCGTTGTGTGTGTTAAAATAATCACCCTTTTCCTTTATCACCTTTACTCTCAGCGTAATATAGAGCATTAATATGGAGCATCACATATTAGTTTATTAATCAGGATCCGTAAATTAGCAAGATCAATAAGGGTAACTAATTTAAGGTTCGCCAATCACAGGTGACCTCTGACCTAATTAAGATGCACTTGAGGCTTATCATACACATGACGCATCAGACCTGAGCGTTATCAACTCGAGGTTCATCTATAACATGCCATCGATCACATTTGACACTTTTCAAATCAGGCTTACTATTTGTAGCCGGTACCAATACAATCCTCAAAACATACCTGTTGAGTTCTTATAGCAAACTTGTCATCACTGTTAATGGAATAATTAAGTTGATCTTGATTGTTAATTGTGGAACAGTATATTACCTATGTTCTCTACACGTTAAAAACAATATGAAAATCGAGGAGGATAATTCATTCACAATTAATGCATCGTTAAAGATAATAATAATTAATCAGGTTTAGTTCGATATGGACTGTTAAGAATAATGACATCCATATAGATTTTACCATGAACGTTACATCTGCGCCATCTACAGTCCAGTCATCACCACCGTCATTGGAAGCATCCCCATATTCATAGTCATAATCATGTGCATTCATCCATAAAAAAGACATCAACGTCATTTTATATAATTGTCGTTATCATAGTCACAAATTTGGAAATGCTGCGGATTAAGTCTAAGCATGGTCAAATAACCGCTTTAACCATGATTACAAATAGCAAGGCCTACCCGTTGACAGAATGACGATCATACACGATTTTAGGAATCGCGTTATTTGAGCAATTGTAGTTTAAAGAGGAAAAATAATGAGGTGTAACTAGGCCTGTTAACATAGCCTAGCACTACGCACAACCTCTGCCTAATAAGGGAAAATAGCGTGGCATAAGAAAAAAAAAAGATGGCACTATAATTACAACAGATGCAAGTCGGGCAATATTATGCGTCAAAAGGATAACACTTGGAAGCAAAATAAATAATACTGAAGACATTGAATAAGTCTAACATGTAATGCATTGTGTTTAAGAGGTTGAGAAATGTTCTCGGCCTATGCTTCTAGAAATGTTTCAATAATACCACAATTGATATGACCTTAACTTTAGTAGGCACATGTGACCATGGAATGCCTTCTCTTTATACAAATTGGGAGATTCTCTGTGTCGTTAATGTTATTCATATCGTTAGTCCAGCTACTTGGCCTAATTGTGGATTTTCGATTTTGCCGGAGATAAACCGGCAGCTATGGAAGCATCAATCTATCATTTGTGACTAGAGCTGGGCTTTGTTATGCGGCCTTACAACTAAAAATTTAATATCATTTTGCCTAAAGCCATAATCTATGAGGGTTCATCATTTGCTTCTAGGTTTTACTTCTTGACAAAGGAATACCGGCATCACATCGGCTTTGGTCGGCTGTTGGTGAGCTGCTGTCGGTCATATAAATATATTGATTTTATACCGTAGCAGCTTGCAGTCAGATACCAAAATACGGTCATGTCTATCCCAAGCAGCATCTTATCGAGCATCGTTGTTACATGGTTCATGGAATCTGCTGCACCAACATACAATGTTCATTCGAATTGTATGTCATGAGTACACGTATGCATCCCTTTGTCACATTAAGCCACCGTACCAGCATCCCGAACACGTTATATTATGAAAATCTAACCGACCCGTCTCTCATAGCATACATATTAATGCACTTCATCATGGAGGCTGCATTAAGATAACGAACATGTGAACATCAGATACACTTGAGAATAGGGGACACATGGGCGTAACGTATCATGATTATAATTGACACGTCTGTTAATTGGATATTTGAGTTTACGAGTTTATGATGCCGCGCAGCATGTACTGTACCGGTTTGGCTTCCCATGACAACCCGCAATGCTTGCGTTTGTGCTGCTCTCTATACTCGAATTGGTGGAAAAGGCTTCGACTACAATTAGAACTAACAAACAGAAGTCAAGCATCTTTTCAATATGGCGCGAACTATTTATGTGTGTGAATGATTTGGCCTCATCACTTGCCTGCTCCCACCAGCCCTACCCCAACCCCAGGGCTCAATTGTTACCCTACAGCACCAGCCTCTCACTGCCCACAAAGTTACCAGGTTTTAATAGATTGCCAGTTCCTCAAATATCACTTTAGTCCCTTGCATATTTACTGGTCTCTTCACCTGTCTGTTGCACTCCTCCTCCTGGACTTGTCCGATACACTCGGCTTTTCCCCTTTATGCCTCACGCTTGTACCTTGATTTACAGCAATACAGTTTACAGTAATAATGAGTTCTTGTGTTATGTTGTGCCATGTAAGTCTATATAGTGGCCTAGTTTAATGCAATCCATTGCTCTCAGTTTGGCTGTCACGACTGGCATGTCCTTATTAATCCAACCACTCGCCCTAGCAATTATGGTGCATTAATCTAACCGCATATACATCAGAGAGTGCTTGCTCCCACTTTCAATACTCCCATGAACGACGCCACTGAACGCTAGACAAAAATGTGATGTAAGTAATTCGTGATGTTACCCTAACGTCACCACGCAGACCTTTGAGCTCAGACAAAACCTTACTGTTCAGATAATCAGTGATATTGGCAAGCATATAGGATGTAATTGCTGGTCCAAGTGGCTTGCTTTGAGACGCTTACATGGATGATGGTCTGGGTCTAATGAGTATCAGGAATGATGTAATCTCTGGATGCACTTGGTTAATGTGTCTCAGCTAGATTCTGGTCTAGGAAAAATGTTTGCGGATCATTTTCGGTCAGATACAGGCTAAATCACGTATTAGACCGTTCATCATTAACGTCATTTACATCTAACGAACCTAATTCGTAGGCAAACGCTTTCTCTATGGAATAAATGACCGCCACTTTTAGCTGCTCCCAGCCAAGTATAATCCAGAAAGATCATTTTATCGGCGTTTCTCGAATGTTATATCCTAGTGACCAATGTATACTTTTTATTGGGTGGGAATGAGCCCCTACAGTAAAAGCATTCGGCGCGAAGAAGCATTCGGAGCTTTCGCTGATTGCCAAACAGCCTCATGAGAAATCAAACATATCCCTGTGTGCGGGTGCAACGCAATGCATTAAGACGAATCGGATATTAAGAAACAATTGGCGCCGTTCTGATGATGACCGTTAAATGTACACCGCTTCAATACATTGATAACATACTAGTGTTTGCATTGATGCAGCGTTTAGGGGTAAACATTGCCTTACCACAAAGAGAACCTTGCAATCTGCAAGGCGCAGCCTGCGTATAACCCGCCTAAGCTAACCTCACTTGGCGACTGAATGCATCCACGTATGTCATAATTAACATCCAAGGGCAGTGCGCATGGCCTCCGAAATATATATATATGTATATATAAATGTATATATGTATATATATATATATATATATATATATATATATATATATATATATATATATATATATATATACATATATATAAGTAAAAATATATTTAAATATATATGTATGAATGTATGTATAAACCTCGATATCTGCATATATATATGTATATCATATATATTTATAAATATATATACATATATATATATGTATATATGTGCACAAGCACATATATGAAGATATATATATATCAGACCATATACATTTACATAAATATACATATACATATATATTACATATAAGTATTAATATATATATATATATACGTAAATCTATATACTTATATATATATGTATATATATATATATATTTATATTTATATATATATATATATATATATATATATATATATATATGCATATATATATATACATATATATATATATACATTTATATATATATATATATATATATATATATATATTGCAATATTTACATTATACATCAGGCTGTATCCGTACTTCTGACGAATATAGCATGACGAAACACAAGTAAGTGGCTCTGATTTGAAATTTTTACAGCAAAACCGGCTCAGTGCGTTAAAATGAGCCACAGTAAGCTTTATTTTCGGTAGTTTCTCAGAACGTGGTGAGCTTGATAGTTGTTGGATACACCGGCAACAGCGCCAGTTATAGTATAAACGGCGGAATTGTTTTTAGATGACGTGATCGATTCCGAAGCGAGGCTCGCTCGTCACCATTAATGAGGCTACAATTGGGCTAATACCTGTTCAGTCCGGCTATTAGATTACATTGTGTGAGGAACCGCTCAAACATTGAATGTAATAATGAAATTCAATGCTTGAGCGATTTCGTACTCAGACTGAGTCATTCATCATGGGTGGTTTTTATATGATTCATCAGTGCTACTGCTTTTCGAGTGACATAACAGCCCTACCCAAATCTATAATGTATAGGTAATCGAATGATTTTTGATTTTTTTCTAGGTGCAATTTGCATGCTGTTAGCATCAGAAAGTTTTTGCGAAGTTAACACCAGGAGTTTTTAAGTGTACCACGTCAATCGCTGGACCGACACAGTATTGTAAGGTAAATATTTATGGCAAAAATAATAAAATGAACGTTGATCAATTAAGCTAAAACAAAGCACGTTGCAACATTATTTTCCACATGGCGCTTGAGCCATATCAACTAGTGCAATAAGATGATAACAATACAGTTGACAAATTGGTTGTATTCGGAAGATGAATAAAACTTTGGAGCAATTTGTAAATGACTCAACCCACCGAGCCACTGGCGAACGGTGGCGCCACTGGGAAGTTCATTCTTGCGCGGACTTGATTCTTCGCTTTATAAGCTCTGAGCAATCGTTTTAAGGTTGCAGCACAATTAGTCTCAGAGAAAAATACTGCCACACTGTAATTCACTGGAATTCGTTGGGTGAAATGTATATTTTGTTTCATGGACACTTTGTTCCGCAAAAGTTGGCGGCTTCTTCTTGGTGAAAAAGAGTGTTAGAAAGCCAGGTGCTTTTTTGGTGTTCATCTACACTTATTTCAGCATCAGAGTGATGATCTATCATTATCGAATCCCCCACAAGTCGATGAACTGCAACGGTCAGCATTGCTAATACTTTATGTCATACCTGTAATGTACTATCCGTACATTTTGTATGTGTTTATGTCTTCGCTTTACACACTGTATTGTATCGCGGTTTGAGTATTAGTAGCTTTGTGCTTTATTGTGCCGTGTTTGACCCTATGTTAACGATATTAATCACTATTGTTCATAGGCAGTCGCGATGTTTTTTCGTTGTTTACAATAACTTTGCTGTGTAATTTCCACTAATTGTAATTGTTTTTGATTAAAGTAGAATAGTAAATATAGACAATAATCAGGCCATGACTGGTTTACGTGTAGTACCCAAGGAATGGGGGCGGGGGTTGTTCAAAATCGTAACCGTTCAAATATAAGCGGTACAGGACAATACTGCAAATGACTGCTTTTCGTTCGACTTTCGCTTGATTTGGGCAACATCTACTATAGTGTTTCAATCCACTTTATTGCTCCTGTAATGGATGTAACACAACACGAAGCAAGTCGAATGCAAATTGTTGTCCAAAGTATGTTTATGTCGATAGATTGGTTGTGGTAATATACATTGCAGTTAACGTGTCAAAGTAGCTGAGGGAACGGCATGTAACTGCAGCAATATGTGCTGATTTGTGTGTGTCAAACAAAATTATTATGGGTACTATATTAGGCCACCTGGAAAAGTCTAGAGAGAACAGAATTGACTTACTTATATGCATTGGTCTAACTCGTAGTAATCTATTAATCCGCCTCTAATAGGCGAAATCATGCATTTGTACGGGGAAGCAAAGATTTGATAGATATGCTTACATAGCTTACTCACGCCCCCACCAGCAAACATGTGTAAAATCCAGGCGCGTGGTTACCTTAGCCGATCAGAAGGCTCAACATTCATGTTGGATCCAAAGCCACATGTGTTTTCGCTGATGATATGGAAGCACCATCTGACGAATGGCATGTGTTTAACTCATATGCATAGCAGCCGCATTGCTAGTTGCATTTGGTCCTACTAACGAGACTATTAGCTCTTTGACAGAAGGCAAGGTATAAGTCTGGTTGATCAAATATCGTTAAAAGTTAGATTATAATGTTCCCGTTGCTTAAAATAACTGATCACAAGGGCGCTGTTAATGGTATTATAGCGGTGGTTCCTGTTATAAACGGGTTAAATGAATCGAAAGGGAAAAGTCAACCTGCTGACCAGTGGGCTGTTGTAATATCTTTAGACAAGCCTTTTCAGCTAGAACAAGGCCACATATTTAACTTTTATACAACAACTCCAAACAGAATGGCGACTTAGTGAGTAGCATCACTCCTAATTGTACTTGCCATATAGACTTATGTATACAACAGCAGTATGAAACAACTACCATCCATTCCTACGGCACCGTTATACCTAAAGCTGCCTGATGAGAATCCAGGGCACTCCTATCGGTTGAATGAAACCAGTTTCAAAAAGCAATGCCCTGAGAAAGAAATTGAATAATATGTTCAAAACATTTAGGCGTCCAGTAAATTCAGTGGACGCTGTAGACACTGCTTTAGTTACTGTTGGTATGTCTTGGCGCAAGTGGTGCAGGTATAATGTCTAAAGTAGTTGCCATTCCTATTGCCACAGTGTTGGATGTTACTGGAGCATCTTGTGGGCAACTTGGAATAGCTGGAAAATTTTTCAGTCGGCGACTGGCAATCAAGGTAAAAAATATGATCAGATCCGCATTCTAGCGCAGAGTAAATTGAATATCATTGCTGACATAATATCGACAGCACTTGATCATGGTAATGTCTCGGATCATGAGTTTAAACTCGTTTTAGCTGAGGTCACAAAATATACCCAAATGAAGGGCGAAATTAGGGCTAGATCTGTGAAAGCGCATGAGACCGGTGAAAAAAACACGCTGATCCAGCGTGGAAAGGACAAAGAATTGGAATGTATTAGACAAAAATGGGGTGCTTATTTACCATTGAGCGGACTGTGAATATATTGACCCGCCTCAATACATAGAATATGCCCCATAGACAGCTTGACCTCAACTGACATACTATGCAAGCGGCCTATTGAATAAACGAGGGCATAAGGTATAGAAATGAACGCCGTTATTGAACTTGAAGGTTGTGTAAAAGTGTTGAAGTTAGGTATAGATTATCTAAAAGACGATAAAATAGCTCTGGCGGACGAACTGAGTGATGTTGTGGTTGATATGGAGACTAATTACGATGACCTTGTGGAACTGAAGGACATAGTGAGAGATCTGGAGGTTAAGAACGATGATCTTGTGGAGCGAGTGGGACGCTTGTGAACGGCACACTGATAAAGTCGAGCTCCCATAGAAAATATTGGAGGGAAAAACTGTGCTATCAGAAAGTGACATAGAAGGTATGAATAAAAGTTCGTCTATCCGGCAGGCAAAACTCAAATACCATATAGGAGATCCCAGGGCTAAAGATATCCGTGCGGGCGTCAATCCATCACCAAGACCAAGAAAGGCTAGAAAACATTGGCCTGTGTCATATGGGCTGCACGTCAACAAGATGTCACTCCCTCCATTTGATTCAAAGAGGTGGATAGCCGCAAACGGCGTATTCACCTTGGCCTATGGACACACTAGTTTACCGACAAACTAGCAGGGCCAGCACCACCTCGGCCCCGTTTGGGGGGTCGGGTCCGAGGACAAGGGAGAATAGTACGGATGATGGTGGTGTCCCAGAACCGTCACTTTGTACTACTTAACTCAAAATGTGTGCTATCGCTGTTAATTATCATAGTTGGTTAGTCATGGAAAATGCAAGTGAAGGTAGTTTGCAGCATGACGAGTGTTATAATTATGGTCAATATTGCTGAAGACATGTGCTGGGATGATGTATTATGGTATAAGTAGGATGGGGGAGAGGAGCTGACAATGACATCATGGTAGATGTTAGGAAGAGAATTTGTGTTGAAATGGGCAGTGCTTAGGTGAGTGCTGCACTAAGCACCGAGGTAGATATGGGGTGGGGATGTCTGCTTGAATGCGTATTATGGTAGGAGTTAGAAGGGGAAGTGTGATACATTCATAAAAAGGAAAAGCAGAGTTAAATGTACGCTGGATCAGAAAAATTAATGATATTCAGAGGGTATGAGTATTTTAAGGGACGTTGTGGTTTGTGTTATGATGGTGATGTGTGCTGGAACGGTCACCACTGTTGCCGTATGGGGTGGGAGATGTGTGTTTAGATGTTTGCCGTTATAAGCGTTATGGTATGTGTTTGGAAGGGGATGTGCAGTGGAACGGTAATTAGTGTGAGGAGGGTAAGTGTACGCATAAATGGGCTCTGCGTTAATATGAGCGCATGAATGGACATTGCAGTAATGCGAGGCTTAAGTGTGTGCACGAATTGACGCATGAGACGGTGTTGCTAACGTAGAATACAAAGTCGGTGGAAGGAAGAATGTGTTGTTAGCAGTAGGTGTTCGGAGTGAGAGAATTGCTGGAATTGGCTCCAGTGTAGATGTTGAGAGGTGGATGTGTGCTAGAATGACTACTAAGGTAGATATTTAGAGGGGATAGGCGATTCGGCTGGTGATAAGGGAGGGAGGGGGGTATTTTACGGAATAAACTCTGGGGTAGTGGAGGCAGGAGATGTGTGCTGGAAAGAAAATGAGTGAGATATGCGCTGAAATGGGCATCATGGTAGGCCGGAGGATGTATTCTAGAAAGGTCGCCACGGTAGGTGTTTATATGCAAATGTGTATTGGAAACGGCGTCATAACAGGTCAATGGAGTGGGGTATGGGTGCTGGAATGCGGATGAAGGTTAGCGTTATGTGGGGTGTGTGTTTTGGCTGGAAAGATATGTGTTCAAGAGAAGATATCTGTGCTGGCAAAGGCACTACCCATACTAGCACACACACCACTCTTACCATCTATGTAAATGCCTTCCCTCCACACATTTCATTCCTAACACTTCCAAATAATGCAAATCCCGGCGCACATCCTTTTACAACCTTCTATTAACACCGTTATGGCAAACACCAACTATCATGCCCTTTTCAAGAATGGGCAGTATGGTTGGTGTTAAGTGGAGCTTATGTATTGGAATGGGTATTATTGCAGGTGTTATAAGGGGTCTGTGTGCTCGAATTGCTATTATTGTAGATGGTAGTATGGGGATTTGTTTCCAGAATGGACAGATTATGGTGGATGTTAGAAGTGGGATGTTTGCAAGAATGGGCATGAAGGTTGGTGTTAAGAGGGTATCTTAAGGTGGGGAGCAGGGTTGTGCTACAACGGGCGACATGGTGGAATGGGCGCGGAAATTTTCTGGTAAATAGGATTATTGTAGGGGCTAAGAAGTGGATGGGTGTTAGAATGTGCATAATGGGGAGTGGGGTGGGGAAGGGGAAGGGGGCTGAGGTAGTCATCAAGATAGGAATTCGACACGAAGCAGGCCCTGAGATTTGCGATATGAGAGGGCAGGTCTGTGACCGCTTAGGTAGGTGATGGGAGGGGATGTGTACTGGAATGAGCTTTGATGTAGATGCTGAGAGTGGGACGTGTTCGGGAACGGGTATTATGGTAGGTATTAGATGGGGTTTGTGTGATGAAATGGCACGACGATTGGTGTTAGGACGGGATTATGTGTTAAAATGGACATAAGTATGGGTCATGGGAGTGGTGCGTGCGTCCTGTATGCGTCATGGAATAGGTACTAAGGTGGGAACAAGGTTATGGGTATAGGGTTTGGACGAGAAATGAATAATGGCACTGACATACTGAAACGACTGAGTGAGACCATGGGGTAGAAGTAAGGTTCCATGGTAATAGTATGTTAAGTGTCAAATCTGATGTTTGGTCTCAAGTTAAAGCTGCGCAGGCGATAAAGTATGAAAGTCACCGACACCACAAGGTAGCTATGTGCGAAGAGGAATTATACGAACTAAGTTCGCAATATTATGACTAGATGCAAATGATGGCCTTATTAAAAAACCGATTACAATAAACAACACATATGCGGTGCATATGAAATATTGAAAGATCATCGACATACACATTAAATAATTTAGGGGATAAAATTCCACACCACAAGGTAGCTATGTGCGAAGAGGAATTATACAAACGTTCATTAGATACAGTAAAATATCGAGACAATACGCCATCCTATTCAATGCAGATTAACTGTTTCTGTGGCATTGGCACGGTTGATGAGCTTTTTAAACAGCAACCAATGATTGACCATGTCAGAAGCCTTAGACGCACCTTAAAAACATATGTACACAGAGTTGCCAAGATCTATAGTATTGTATAATGCCTTCGGCGGTGTAAATACTTAAATGCGTTGATTGACCGGCCAAATTCGAGAAGCACTTAATCGAAAGTTTTGAACAAGCTGTGAGAAGAGCAAAGCCAGCAGTCATTTGTTTCGCTAGTATCCCCATTTAAAGTTAGATTATTGGTATTATAGCAGACTTCATGAAAAAACTGGAAGATACCCATGCGTTAAAAAACATGAGAACAGCAGTGACACATATACACATTTGCTGTCGTCAGCATAAATAAAATGTTCAGCGGCAAGACTGTCTACCCCCCATGATTTCCCTCGTTTAAGCGTCTGCTCGACGAATGTGAGTAGGGGAGATCACAGTTGTAGTGCTGTTAGTTTCACATTTCACCGTTTCAGATGATCAGAGAACAGCAAGGAACATATTCATGCAACGCTTCACAGCTTTTGATAAGCTGCAATATTCGCCGGGAGCGCCCTAGAACGACCAAGGTTTCTTTAAGTTGTTCATTACCACGCTTCGACATTAAAGCGACAGGAAACAGCAATTGGCAAATGATCCGAACATGGTAATTTGTCTGACATGTGCATATCTGACAAAATGTTATGCATGTCATGACTGCAAATAAAGAAATCCAGTCATGACGTCGAGGAGTGTGTATCACTGACAAATGTGAATGTACCAGACAATCTACTTAGACATTCATAATCAGATATCGCAAGATCAGATTGTGAACACATTTAGCGCAGTTCCGACTCAAACGTAGAGTTGACACTCGCGTTAAAATCACCGATATTAGCTACATTGCCGGTTAGGGGGGATTCAGACATTGCTTTGAGTTTTCCCATATATTCAAGGTTAGCGTCACATTGGTAGGGTAGGTAAGCATTTATCAAGAGAATTGAGTCACTACCCGAGGAACGAGTAACCGAGAGCAGTCTGTCATCATTATGGTGTTGAAATCGACAACATTCAACTAGTTTCTTGCTAACTAATATACCAAGTTGCCATCCGCGCATTGCGCATTTTCCAAATTTTCGGCCCGACTTCTCGACACTTGATGAACTCGTCACTGACAGGTCCGCAGTTTTGATTGTTAAAAATGGCGAATGTTTTAGTTTCGGAGAGTGATGTATTTGAGATGGACGATTTAGTGATGGATTTTTGGATGGAAGAGGCTCAAATGCTGGAGCATTCCAATCCAGAGGGTGTAGTTGATATTGTGCGCACATATTCGAACCTTTTTTTCCGAAAACAGCGCAAACGAATCTGACAGTAACATGACTGATTCTCGTGTTCCGAGGAGCGATAATCGGTACATTGACCGTCTTCAAAATATTTATTGGTGAGTCCCATTGCGATTGTAATCACTGCACGTAACTACCTTATATTTAGATTTTGGGCAATTCTCACCGATCTTACTAAATCAAGCACCTTTGACTAGCACGTTTAATCCTAGGCAAAGAAACTCTGCTGCGTCCGCGCTGGTTACTACTTTCGATCTCTCAAATCCGCGCAGTAGAAGGTCATCAAAACTCCAGGGGCGATTGCATTGCCTAGTTTAATCCAACTAACTTATGTACTCCGTTAGATCTTAGCCTTAAACAGAATCTGACATGTATTTCATAAGTTTTGAAACCCTGGTTTTAGGTGCCAATGTGGAGGCTGTTCAGACAGGTAAACCAGGTTTACCAGAGATTAAATGTGTGACACAGCATCCAAATTCTAATGCTGTATGTTATAATGAAGACGAGTTGTAGATCGCGTGGTATGACTTCATCATGGTCCATACTAGAGAAACAAGTAAGTTACTTACAGATAACAAACACCAAGTTGTAAATTTATGATTTTACTCAAATGAATAACATTTTCAATTCAGATTGACTTATCAATACATAGAACACATAAAAAAGTGTTTATATGAGTATAACATTAAATATATACATTTACAGATGGAAACATTACACTGGATACAGGCAGTTCATCCAATGGTGCTACAATTATTTTGGAAAGAGGAATCGGGTCCCCAGACCATCCCGGAGGACATCAGTTATCCGGAACACATTAATGTGGGATATGCGGATGAAACTAACACTTAGAGGAGTGTGAGCGTGAGCTTGGTCCTTTTCTGGGATATCAAAAGTAAAGTTCAGATTGAGTGGGATTTCTAGTACTTTCATATCCCTATCATTTATATCATTGGCCTTGCATATGTTGATTATTTTCACTGCTAGGGTTGATGGGAGTGGGGGTGTCATTTTGATACATTACATTACTTTTCTCCACTGCTTAGACCTCCTGGCTGTTGGCGAGTTCGTATTACCTCTAGTGAATATAGTAGGAACAGTAGTTGGGAGAATATTCCGGGAATATTTGTACCCATATCAGAGTGCATCTCTCGCTGTGAGTGCTTGATCAAAACATTCAAGTCCAAAAGGCTCGCTAGACGCTGCTCAGAAACGAGTACTCGGAATAAGGCGGCGTGCCCGGCCAATCTGCCCTTGTACGCCACACTTTGAGATATCTATTGCCTACCCAATTTCTGCTCCTAAGGTAAACTAAATATTCGAACACTTCATGAAGATATGTTCGAACAATTCACGGTTGACAACGTGGTTTCTATGGAAGCGGATTGGGGAGGCTGAACCTGGGTTCATCCTTATTCGTCATTTCCGGTTGACCTAGGTTCGCGAAATACCGTTTCGCTCCAAAGAACGTGAAATATCTCTTTTATAATTCGTCGAAGGCAAACAATTTCAATACCATTTGATCCGCATCGATTCGTTCTGTATACACTAAAATCATATTTTAGGTGTCATAGGCACTTTAAAAGACATTTTTGATTAACAGACATAAGGGGCACTTGAGTATCATAGCCACGGGAGTAGAACCAGTGCCTGAGTATAGCAGACACTTGGATGAAGCGCACGCTTGGATGTAATATACACATGAATATTGCTGATAATTGTTGGACGCTTGAGAATAACGGACTGAACCTGAATAAAACACAAGCTATTTTCGTCAGGCGCAAGTTGTAGAAGTTTCCGATGTTTCTACTGGAACTGACCCGCCACGGATCGCTGACATGTATCTACAACTTCGGTTATTCGTGGTAATGCATTGCAGAAAGTATGTTTCATGTTCCGCATGCTTCAAGAGCGACTGAATGCCCCCAACCCACCTATCACCGCTGCTATGAATCGCTGCCTACATGTGATCGGATATTTTCTGGTCTTAATGTACTCGCACACACATCCTCGACTTGCCAGTTGCCCTTGTCTTCAGCCTATAACTTCTGACGCCGCCATGCCAGTACCTTACAGCTATCACACATATGTATGTTCAATATTGTTCCTAGCTTGCCACAGTACACATTTTATGTCCGCCTCATTAACTGTGATTGTGACAGTAGTGTATCAAAATGTAAGGGCAAGAAGTTTGGCTAACCAAGAAACCTTCAGATGACCACAATACTTCCGGCTCATATACCACATAAATATATTCATGGCCCAAGCATCAAACAGGTACCTCTACTTAATTACACTGCCGCCATTATGCCAATCGAATTCGCCTGGACCACTAGTGATAGCTACGGTTTACCACATAGCATCGCATATAAAAGCGATATACAAGCGATTTTCCCATATTATAAGCCATGCAGGCAATGTTGATGCCCGGATCGTGGATCATCGGTATGTTGTAGAAACACAGGAGTGGCTTGGGTCATTTTGGTACCATACCATACTAATTTGGGAGTAATCGTCTCATTTAGCGGAGCGAAGTTAATACATTTATACTGCGTCATGCTCCTGCTACTGTCGCTTACGGGGCTTAAGTTAGCCGTGCACGACGGTATTATAAATATATACCGTCGTGTGCGAGGAGATGTATGTCGTGCGGTGGGCGTTTTATTTCGAGTGCATGTAGCTTCACATCATTGTTGTGTACTTACGTAATTATATATGTCGAGTATTATTTAGCAATTGTCACATGAACTTTTAGAATCACAACTTTCGCCCACTGCAAACCCAGTCTTGGAAATATAACGTCACATTACGCAGTTTCAGTTTCACTCGCCATGAAAAGTCAGTTAAAGTTTCATGGTCGTCAAACAGGTTTCCCTGGATAGCCGTATGTTTTGCCGTCGTTGATAATATAACTTCCGGTAATAAGTCCGTCGGCATTCTGTTGTTAACAGCATTTGAGTGTTATCCTCGAGCTATGAGATGCGTAGACTGAAGGACATCATTTTTCATCGATCTGAACCGCGCATTGTCTGTAGATGTGCACCGCTTGGTTCTTTCATTTCCTCTCCATATAATCATGACAAATCTTATGTGTATTCCTTGGAAATAACATGATAGCAATAGCCTATGCAACGCATAAGCCAATGCACGCCATGAGGCATCCTGGGGTCACCACATGCCCGCAATAGACATGTCTTTCCACTCTACAGAGTAGCATTCCTTTGGTAGGCTTCATGTTAGCCTATGCATTAACGCAATTGTATTTTACATCATGGATCAGTTAATGATATCAACCTTGGAAGCCACCTGTCTTTTTGGCAATACTTGTTTGCGATATCCAAGCGGCATTGTGTTGACTAGATTCTCAGACACAGCAAAGATTGACCGTAACCGAATGTGAGTGACGCTTTAACCCTATGTAACGCCATCCGTTTGGCCTGCATAACACATCTCAACATATATCGACCGCATTTATTAAGCAGTCACAATCTCATAATGCTCACAATGCAACCAATGAAGATTGATAAATTACTTTACTCAAAGTGTTTAAGCGGGATTAAAGTTCATGAACAGCAAAAACAATTATTGCATTCAACAGAATTGGAATACAGTTGATACAACTAAGGCTTGTGGTTTCCATTATATCCCATCCAGGGGGATGAATGTTCTCGGTGTTGTCACACTTCGCAAAAATAGGAATTACAAAGTTATCAGTATCATAATATTTTATAGCTTTTTTGCACGATATAGGGTAAATGCATACCTTACCATAATGGATGGGACGCATGATACGAGCTAAAATGACATGACCGGTTTTAGATATTTGATGTGAAGGATACGACGGGGTGCGTGGGGTGAGCGTGGGGTCATCCTTGAACTAACGCAGCCCCGCCCCCTCTGCCCCTTTTGAATAGTTAGAGCCAATACTTGAGTTAGAACTTCAACCCAACGTGATATGTTTGCTGCAAGTTGATGCAGAACCTGGTATACTACGGGAACCTTGATCCATTTAGTGCTCAACCTGCAATTGCGTCACTGAATCATTAGTGTCAGCCCATTACACCACTGTGCCAATAATGAAGCAGAGACACAGATTAATGCCTCGTGCGTGACTACGCAGGCTTAAAAGTGACAGGAATACGATGGTACAGGCATAATGCTTCCGAACAAATCCATGCCCCTTCTGGAGCTTAATTGACTACATACTCCTGACGAGGTCATATTATCAATTGTTCATAATATCCTTAGCAACCACAGTAACGGTAATCATAGTTCAGGTAAGGCCCTTATATATGAGCTGATACGCTTGGTCGTTAGAGGCCCCGTTTAAAATTTTGAGTCAACTCTGATCGATCTGGTTTGGCATCCAACTCAAAATGATAATCAGTATCTGAGACTAAAAAAGACTAGCCTTTTGCTGCAGGCCATTCCATATCTAGTAAAGAAAATTGACTACTTTAAAAAAGACATCACAGATAATCAGCTTCGGTACTTCATATGATCAGGCTTAT
>CM067350.1:60961464-60983964 GCA_034190875.2 Urechis unicinctus
TATAGTGGTGAAAAAATACGCGACTCCATATCATTGCGGTTGCATGGGGCTGATAATTGGAAATAAAAAAACTTAGACCGTGCATCAATCACACTTAGTAAGCGGACGAAGGCGCTTTTGCTCACCCCCTCCACCTGGCGGTCTATGTGAAAGGCCTACATTGTGACAGGTAATTTACCATATTAACCGAAGGATACATGAGGGATTAGTTGATGTTCAAAGTACAGTTTTCGCGTTCATTGCGACTTTATTTTTATCGAGCCCACTTGGTGGCATTATTTCAAACGTTGAATTGTTAACAATACTCGAATCATCGTCAGAACTCACTCTAATAATATAACTAGTATATAATTGATAACAGATTTAAACCCTAAGTTAAAAGGGATAATTACATTAAGATGCACCCACGTGGAAAGCATTCTTCGCATTATTATCCCTTAAAATAGTTTTTCATGAGATTTATATGTACATAAACAGTGCATTTAAATCACAAAGGCACCTTCACACTGAATATCACTCATTTGCTTAATATTGCCTGAAGTTGTGAGGATATATTACAATTTTCGTTGGATTATAAATGCGATTTTTAATGCTCTCACTCTTTGGTACTCTCGAGACTATAAAGCAACATGTCAAGTGAAATACATGGGACCAGTGTCGATCTAAGGGTCCAATGAGCTTTTCAGAGACATGCAAAGGTAAGATATTAATGACACTGCGCTGGTTAATGGTGTCTTGTGGCAGCCGTTGCCGGTGTAATACATCGCAGTAGAGCAGAACAAGCCGGGAGTTTAGCATGCTTTATTCATTGAATGTTTCCATGAGTGCCCCATGTTTGCCAGTTTTGTTAAAAGGATGCTGTTAAAAGGTTGTGCTGTTTAACATCATCTTAAAATACATCTATTACATTGAGTATCGATGTCTACGAAGAGTAAATGTGCGGAATTATAAAGCCGAAACCTTATCCAATATTATCGTTTATATGCATTTGATATAACTACAGAACGTGCTACATCGTTGACAGAATAAGTTAACTAGTATCTTTTCAGCAATATATAAACATTTGTAAAATGGCATTCCGCCGGCGATCAAACGTTTCCTTGCATTATGCATCATACGGTTATATCCGCTTTCAAAACCTTATCATCCTGCCACCATTTTCTATCGGATTGCGCCTTAACAATAAGTGCTGGTACTGCCTACGATGCACGCACGAAACATACTGGACGGCACCGTGATATAATATGTTTGCACCAACGATTCGGTAGCTTAATTACCATGCATCCATCAAACACTCATAGACTCAAAGACAAGACAATGGCCATAACCACTGAGCAGAAGGCGGTTCTTTGGTAGTGTATGCATAAAACTTGCCAGGTGCTGGTGTGCAAGTCAACCATCTACTTACCTCAAATAGCCAAATAAACATAGCACAGTAATTCTATATTCAAAATGTTTAACTAACATTGGGGTAGCATGTAAATGACTTTTCTCTGACCGTGACAACAAAGTCTTTGGTGTCGTAGCCGAGGTAGTCCCACGGTTCACCATGGTCGGGTTAGACGCTGGCTTTTTAAATATTATTCAGGAGGCTGACCGAGACTTCTGAAGGAACCCTTAAAATAGCCCATTACCCTCTTAGCGAAGCAGTTAATGTCATCATTGCGAAGTGGTTCGAGTTTGGCGAGGTCTGGCTAGTGAATAAGATAAAGACAGTTCGCCGTGGTCCAGTCGCCTTAAGCTCACTTGCGCAGAAACTTACCACTCAAGAGGTAATCGCCACCTGGCAAAGCCCCCACGTTGTCTATAGTGGTATCCTTATTGGGAGTAACATAAACCATATTAGAGCCATCGAACTTGGCGTTAGCCAACATTTCAACCCACGGTTTGTTGGCCGGGTGGACCTTATTATTTGCTATGACTTCCTGCAAGAGCTCTATCAAAAGCACGTCCAAGTAATTTCCCTTTTTGGCCGTACGATTCCTTCTGACTTAAAATGCAGCCATCTCGATATAGGAGGTTTCCCCCGTTTCTGCTCGGAAAGCGCCACAAACTGCACTGTGGGTGTGTCATTCTAATACCTAAGTTGCGACCCTTGCTTTGGTTGTCATTTATGTTATACACCAGCCTGTAATTAGCTGCCTTAATGTACGTTGCAATGTTAACATAACTGTGGTACTCTTTTCGGACTTGCCCCATGTTCGCTGTTAAGGGTCGGAATTGCATTTCCCCACAAAATAGGCGCCCAAAGCATTCTGCACAGCCCCAAGTCGCAAGCATTTTTAGCCTGTCATTTACCTGCTATTGTGCGTACACCAAAAAACTTAATCTCAGGTTGTATATATTTCCACAAAATGCGTATATACATATGCATATAAAAAGACCCCTGCACATCCCCTCACGGTCCCCTAGAGGGTGGATTTGAACTACGGCCTCTATTGATGAAAAGGAATATGGATTGGGTCATATGCTGACGAACTTGGTTCCATATTAGTTTGTCAAGCTCATTAGTGCCCGACGTTAGCAATTTTGGTCAAACATTATGAAAGCATCCCTGTAATACAGAGTGGCTACAAGAAATACTCGACTCCATATCATAGCAGCTATTTGGGCTGATAATTAGGAATAAAAACCCAGACCACGCATCAATCACATTTAGTAAGTGGGCGAAGGCGATTTTGCTCACCCGCTCCACCCGGCTGTCAATGTAAAAGGCCTACATTGTGGCAGGTAATTTATCATATCAATCGAAGGTTCCTTGAGGGATTGGTTGACGTACAAAGTAAAATTTTCGCGATAATTGCGACTGTATTTTATCGAGCTCACTTCATATGCCGTATTGTTAACAGTATTCGGCTCATTGTCAGAACTCACTATAGCCTGTTTACCTTATCTGATAATGTATATCGTATTTACACAGTCAACAGCAGTCGAACTTGATGGAAATAGGACAACCTGCTATATAAACATCAACATCTACAAAACACACTAGTGACACTAAGACTACCTATGGTATCGCTGTCAGCACATTGACTACTCCTCCATAGCGGTGATTGCTGTCCAGCCTCATAACTTATTGCTACAATAATCTAAGTTTCCGGAATGTTTATTCATCTGCAATTTGTTGTAAAGGAAGAACATTGATGTCCCGTTACACATTTCTTAAGAAAATGCTGGCCATTTTCTTTTGTATATATTCGTGATATCGCCAGCGTAAAAATATATCAACTTGGGCAATTATCAAAATTACCTTGGGTCATGAATATTTCGACAGACAGAAAATGCATTGCACTCCTTCCGTCTGTGCAAATCATCGTCTAAGCGCGCGTCCTTGCAGCTATCGAGCTAGTTTGATTTTCCTGATAATGTTAGTTTTACTATATTCAATACAAGCGATGTTGCTAACCAACCGCTTACTATTTGTGGGAATGCTAGGCATAACGTTTGATTGAATATGTTATAATTGTTATGAAAATAACCTTGCCTACGTATAGTGACGTGTTATTAGCTGTGGGTGAACATTTGATGTATGGTGAAATATTGCAAAGCAGTCTTCAGCAGACGCCTGACCATAGGGGTGCCGTACAGTGATGTGATCATTAAATTGATAATTTCACCCTGATTGTAAAATGATCAACGGGATTGGACGAAATGTGACGTTGAAGTAGCAGTTACTTAAGATGGGCTTACAATGATTGCATCGTTGAACATTATATGAGACTAATATAGCAAATGAGAAAATTACACAAAGTGAAGAAGGCATTATCAACATATGAAGCATCCATTGTCGAGTAGTGTTCGTCATATAATGGATCAGAAGCAGGCATTAGCTGCATGTATACCTGACTCTATACGCAACAGGAAAAGGGGCTGCAGCTCGGCATTATTCACTCCAAACGGTTATTAAAAACCACCACACAGTTGTTACTCTTCCATAGAACACCAGAATCTCTTATGTTGGTGCAAGCATGATGTGATATAAATGTATGGTTAACGGGTGGCAAAACCAAGATTACGATTTGTGGATATATCATTAGCTGAGGATAAGTTCATGTTTGCAGGCATCAATGATTCTACAAACATGTTTCGTACATGCTGGGTCAGCATGCCGTTCGGTGATTTAAGGTGTACAATTGATAATGGAATAACAACCAAAGTAAATAAGGTCAATTACATAAAGATGCACCCATTATACTTACATGTCATCCAGATAAACATTTACCTGTTCTCGTGTGATAACTGCACATCATGCAACATAAATGGGAGAATGCTCTGCATATAAATGGGTGATGTCGCCGCTCAATCGGTCCGTGTGCTAGCAGATGTGGTTCTGGACTCGTAGAATTGTATAATCAGTCTATGTCAGTATCTGATCTATATTTAGTTAGTTTAAAGGCTAATCTTTCCGCGTTAATGACAATGCTATAGCGGGACTATTTTATATGCAAATTAATATCTCAAACGCGTGAATCATTCACAACCTGCATTCAGTATAGAAATCGGCTTTATTTCGCTTTAGAACGGGTAAAACATATTCGGTGGAAATTATTTTATGATTGTTTGAATCATCGCTTTGATACAATTCGTCACCGTAGATACAAAATGATGACCACAAACGAATATGACTAATGCCGATAATTCACCTTATATGCTCTTTGAAATTCTCCTGCATTTTAGTTCGACATAAAAATAATGACCCATCAACGCGACAAACAATTCTTCCCATAGATTATCCGTTATTCGAGAGTTTAATATATACCTTAACATTGGATCACAAATGCAAATTCCCATTTAAAATGACGAGTAAATATTAAATAGCTTGATATTGCCTTGAGTGGCGAGGATATACTTGAATTTATGTTGGGATGGTGATGGATTTGCTTTATTGATAATAAATGTACTTTGCATTATATATATATATATATATATATATATATATATATATATATATATATATATATATATATATATATATATTATCTATATATATATATATATATATATATATATATATATATATATATATATATATATATATATATATATATATATATATATATATATATGCATACATATATATAAATATTTACCTACTAGCAGCTGCTCAATGCTTCAATTTGCATCGGCTGTTCGGCTTTTGATTCATAAAAGAGAGCGGTTTGAAGACCTTGATAACGATAACTTCGTTTATGACACAACCTAAAGCGTTAATTCAACGGACGCTTAAGCGATTGTCACAGAATGCGCATAAATCACGAGTTTCATCGAAATTTCTCCGCATCTAAATATGTATATGTTTAATTATGTTTATATATGCATACATATATAAATATAAATATATATATATATATATATATATTTATAAATATATATATATATATATTTATATATATATATATATGTATATATATATTGCTATATCAGAATATATATAGATGTACATATATATATATATATATATATGTATGTGCTAAATTGTACAAATATATATGCATATTTATATAAAGTAGGCCATTGGCACCAGCCTAGGTCGTCAAACGGGATCCGGTGTGGTTGTAAATACTAGCCTAAGGGGGTAATTTCCATAGAGAAGCAGAGTCGGTTCCCTGCCAAGGCCTCAACTTAATAACAGCAGCCAAAGTTTGGTGGGTTTAAGCACTGGCTGTAACAAACTGATAACGGTTGAGTATTGTTGATTTAGGTTCCCCTACCGCATCTAGGGTAGCGGTTATGGCTTAATGAACGGATACCGGTGTGAAAAACAGAAACGCCGATGTCAAAAATCACCGGGTCTGAATATGCACTTTGGCTTGTGAATTACCCACAATCGGATCGGTAGTTCACGACTCTTTTATTCGCCACGCGTTTGTGGGCATGAAATAAAACCAACGAATGGGATGATTTTATACTTGTCCAATATCAAGCAAGCTCGTGGAGGAAGCGGGGAGTAGTGTGTATGATACCACACCCGCCCATGTTCCTACCCAAACCCCCCACCCCCCCCCCCCCCTCCTCCTCCCGCGCTGAAAATGCTTGAAGGCCCAGTTAGAAATGTTGCCTATGGCACCATGTTGTCCGGATAAAATGCTTCAATAAATACGGAATGAGTAGATTACCCTTTGAAATCTGACCTATTTCGATATATATAGCATCCCGTCAGAAAACCCATAACATCAAGATCACCCCGCTGCTTTTAATCCGTTCCAATTTATCAGCTTCAATGAAAGTCGACGCTTGTTATGTACAGGTGACTAAATGTTGTTACCGAATGCACATCTGGGAAGACGAAAATGCTGTTTCATTGACGGCAATCACTACCTCGTCTAACTGCTCCACCATAATTATTTACACACCCCAGTCAAAATGTTCAGCGAGGGGTGCATATCATTCATATGTCTGTCATACAGCTGCGCAGAGCAGGGTTACAATGAAGGCGGGAAGTCTAATGGCGATAGCAAGCCATCAGGTTAGTTGGTATATATCAGGTGTCTTTGAAAAAAATGTGAGCGCTATAGTAATTGCATTTGGGTAAACCGCTGATTGGACCTGCATGGCCTAATATAACGCAAATAGGAACTGACTAGTTACCGGGCGCTTTGCATGAAATGAATTGGAACAGATCATAGCCATGAATTGTTCATTTACATGTTGCAAGATAAATGAGAACGTGAAGAGGCAAAGAGCGTGGATATGACAATCAGAGGTAAAGGTGAGGGAGCTGGAAAGTCAGTGTGCGGCAGAAGCGAGGGCAATAAGACAAAGAGAGGGAGGGAAATATCCGACTAGGTATAGAGAGCAATAGATAGTAGTGATGAGGTCTGCACATACGCGCGCGTGTCTATATGCGTGCGTGTGTATATGTGTGTGTGTGTGTGTGTGTGTGTGTGTGTGTGTGTGTGTGTGTGTGTGTGTGTGTGTGTGTGTGTGTGTGTGTGTGTGTGTGTGTGTGTGTGTGTGTGTGTGTGTGTGTGTGTGTGTACGTATGAGGGGTGGGGGGTGGTGTTGAATGATGAGGCGGCGCTTGGAAGCACTTCTGTACATATTAAAAAGACGCGTGACTTTTGGCTTTAACTTTTCCGTGTTGCCGTCTTCCGGGGAATTATCGACAGCTGTAAGGAAAAAGGGTAGCACACGCGCTAGCTGTTCGTTTGCTTCAGGCGAGTTTGAAGCGTGGGTTCGACGGACTGGTACAGTTATGATTAATATGCCCGTAATATGTACGTTGATGCTCAAGTGTCCTGTATAGTTACATATCCGCCATACTGAAACGTTCGTTGCGTTTAAGTATCCGTTTTACTTAATTATTCGCTTTAGTTACGTGTCAGGTTACACTCATGCGTCGGTTATGATCAGATTTCATTTTTGGTAAAGTTTACGTTTCTGCTACACTGATTGTCCGTGTAACTCGAGTTTTCATGATATCCAAGTATCTGTTATGACAAGCAATAAGGTATTAGTAGTTGCTGAAGTAACCGTTGATATGACTGCTTAGAAAAATATATCCTTGCATTTCAAGCACTTGGTAATCACATGTTTGAAGACATTAGGCTGTATGGTAATAATAAGAAAGTACAAATAAGGTAATTTAAGTCACAAAACAATTACAACAGGTTTCTGGGGTGGGGGATCAGGGAAGGGAAATGTGAAGGATTTATCAGCAACCGTTGGCATAACCTGTGATTGGCACCCCTGATGACTGAGTTCACCATACGTCGGTGAAAGGGACCCATTTAAACCATCCCAAGCCTGGTAATATTGTCCACTGAGGGAAGCAGATGAGACACTAACGGCCCGGATTCTGGTCAAGTAACCACTAACCAGCCAGATCTTGTTTTTTTTTGTGGCCAACCTGTCTATTGACGTCAGCGAGTGGGGTGCTCAGTCGTCCGCTGTTATCCGATACCCGGCATCACTCAAAGGTTCTCCCGCTCTAAGATCTGCGTAATCAGAACAGAGTATAAAACTAGAAGTTCTCCCGTGTAGCTTATCACAGGTAAAGTGCAACAGATATTGGTGTAGTTGATACTGATGTGGAACGTTATCAAGAAGAAATAATCCAGTGCATGGTTAACAAATCAAACACATGTACAGCAGTGCTTTGCATTCGGTGCGAGCAATGCTCTATTTCAGATAACGTTATAATAAACAGTGATGTCCGCTTTCATCGTTGACCACACCAACACCCCTTGCTTCATGGTATTTCATTTAATACTCTGTGAACTACGAATCGTAAACGTAATATTGATATGCATTGTCGTCATTTACCTTGTCAACAAATAACACACACATCTATGAGCGATTACCTCCGGATCAGCAGAACAATCGGGAATTGGCTAGCACAATACATTTCACTTGGGATTGCGATCACCCTGGCATTACAACTGACAAGCTTATGGCATGCCTACGCCACCATGCACTCACGGTTCGTATCCCAAAGGGAGTGGCTTGGTCCCTAGGTATGCTCCACTGCGTCCGTTATTTGCCAGGCGTCGCGGAGTCGGTCTCTGGCCGCGGATGCTGAACTATCTCTTTGAGGTAAGCAGTTATATAATAGCAATCATATACCAGCGTCAATGCTGTTAGTAAATGTCAGAGATTAACTCCATCATAATGTCGACCGTTGTGTTTTAATGGCGTGCAGAAGCTTCTGGCTAGCTTGCATGAGCCTTAAGACACTCCACTCTACCACGGGAATGGCGATCGGTGTTCGTACATAAGGTGTGATAAATGCAGCAATATACTTTCCATTATTTTCACCTCAGAGGTGTCATCAATGTACCCATCCCCCTTTGGGATCACTGCATTATATTATGCCTTTCCTGCTGGCATATACATCCCCCGTCGTGAGCTAATGATGCATATATCTCCCTTGTATAACATAACAAGACGCAACGAATCTACTCCAGCGTTACTGGCAAGCAAAACAATAAATGAGCCAAGGGAGCAATGCAACATTTAACTTATACAGTAATGTTGATTACTTTTTCGCTATGTGTTACATGAGAGGGTCTTTAAAAGAGACATTGCAAGTCAAGCAACACCCGTTGTACATCTGCGTGTGCGGCTATGTGTACCTACTGATTTGTACAGCTGAATATTATACTGTTTTAACTTAAAAATGACTTATTGAATAAGACATAGGTTGTGCTCGATACATTAAAGAAAATTGTCGAATATCAACACAGCGAAATGTAACGATTACCGGCAATGCATACCCCACACAAAACCTGAAACCAACGGAGCTTCCCATCAAGTGAAGAGGCGGCTTGGACGAAACTCCCTCAATACACTATTTATTCGAGTACCTTTATGATGGATTTTATGTCCGTCTTCAAGATTGACTGATTCCAAAGGTCGACCATAATGATTCTGGCAACGGTGACATATCTGTATACGTGTATAATAGTTAAATGTATTTTGATAATACTCATCGGCATTTTTATGAGAACATAGATACTATAGATATTCAATCTGTTCATAATTGTCTTAATTGATCTTCTATCAATGTAATGAAATCACTTACAAAGAAGCTTGAAGCGCATAAAGCATCGTAACTTGTGATTGGATCCCATATTTCAGAGGAATACCTGGTTTTTAGCAAACCTTTATATATTTCTGTGGATGTCTGTGAGATGACAATATTAACAAGGTGATACCCCCACTATGAACGAATATGTTGGACCATATGAGGTAACGCTGTTTCCCACACTGTGCACTTTGCTTGCATTTTCCGGTGGAGGTAATGGTGCGGGTGAATCAATTGCATTTAATGGCGTTTGTATCTTAGCAGCTGGATGGAATGTCACGTGCTAAAAGCATTTGTATATCAGATCGGCCGATTGTGGGCCATGATATCGAATTAAATACAACAATAGTTGTTCATGGAATAAAGCAAATTAACATCGTAAACGCTAGTACCATAATAAGAACAAATCAGCATCCTTAAGCCTGTATTCTTGCAATTTTCCGACGTTACATTCTCCAGTAGAAGCTTCTTATTGTCATTGTAAAAAGAAATATTGTTCTGAAAATGACGATAAATCATGTTGCTATACTAGTGACATAATGAAGACCATGTCAGTCATATTTGGCCATATATATGTATGGTCCTCCGCCTACCGCAGTAAAATTTGATTCGTACCGATTCGCTTACCTACAATCCCACTGAAAAATATTTAGAAAATCAAAACATCTGTATAATGGCAGGAGTGGCTGTATAAAAGTAATGGAGATTAGGGGTGATGATTTGCAGAAAGAAAAGAAATGATTTCGTCTGTAATAGTTGTGCTTCGTGTGTGCTTATGAAGAACTGGTTGACATATGTCATTAAGAAAATGTGTCGACGTAACATTATATAAGACACAAGTACTGTTTGCGATAGAGCACGCGAACAATTGCTACACCTAATCAAATGACTATTACCTCGTATTGTTATATGGTCATCTTGCATTAGTCGTCTATCATCTTATGTCATCAGGTGTTCATATTGTGCTACATTTGTGCACCCATGTTATATCCCATTGTCATCTTATATTATCGGGTGTTGTCCTTTTATAATCTTATATTACCCTATGTTCTCCCTCCTTCATCTTAGCGCAGCTGAACGCTATTATTTTGACATGCTGACTTAACCACGTGTCCTAATGTGGTATCATATTTCCTTCTTGTGTTATTCTATTAGAAACTGCGTACTTCTTGACTTTGCCGACATCTGGAATATCATATCCACATTGATGCTATTTGACTAAGATGTAAACTTCAGCTGTTCAAATAGCCTTCTGAAAGAGGTACGATTAACCAGTCGAACCAGGTTCTACATTCGACATCGCTTCCGCAGCACCATTCATAATTAACGTCAATTAGGTTATTTGATCATGATTTGACTTCAATCATGGCTTGTCCTGACACGATGGTCCGGTCGAACGGTAATATGAATATAGTCTACTCAGACGTCTTGTAGAGCTAGTCCTTACCGAGATGCGCAAACAGGTCCGCATGGTGTCCATAATACATATATGGGAAAACGACACAGCGGCTGGGCTCCCAATACAAATAAATTGTGAGTGCATCTTCGCAACGGCTCGGGTTTGGCGAGGGTTGAATCAATTGTGTAAAAGAAAAAGAACGAATGACGAATACAGGATAGGTGCCAAGCAATTTGAAAGTCATGTGACCTCTTAGACACACGGCAGTGTGACAGACCCGATGGATCCGCTTACAGTAATGCAACGAATCATTCGAAGTCCTTTATTTTAGACGGCGTCATCAGATTACATTGTCCCATTGCATTAATAGCTCATTCCCTAATAGATCCTACTTAGCCTGCCTCAATGCAAGACACCAGTGAGTGCAACTTGTCGAATTAAGTGCGTACTCAATAGTATCATTAAATGGATAATATGGACCCCGGATTGATACATTTCAGACAGTCGCATTACATCTTATTACTTCTCATCTAACATTCTACTGCCCTGATATTCAAAACAAACCAATGAAATGAAATACGGGGATTCAACTACGGCTGGAACAACAAGGTGAGATCACGGCATTGGATAAAAGCGATTGACAATAACTTGTAAACATAAGTTTCAACGCCTGTGGGCAAGAAAGGGAGAGGAAGGCATTTGTCGACTGCACTAGCTTCATTGTGTGCGGCTGCAAGTGCTCTCTCATATGTTCTTACTTGGTAAAATGCGCATGTGAGGGAGCTAGGACGATGAGCTAAGATTCATCGTGTTGTTTTTGTATTTGAAATGTGCTGGCTCTTTTACTGGCTAATTAGTAGAGCTGATGTTCTAAGTGCTCTGGGTTAGTGATCGGTGGCTGACATAATTGACACATGTACTGAGCAGCGTGAGGGGGTGGAAAACGAAATGGGCACGTGCTCTGTAGATGGTGATGAAACAGCACTTTCACGGAAGAGCGTGTTCGGTTACAAAGATGATGCTTGTACATATCTACACAAAATCATATACATAAATGTGCATATAAATTATAAATCTATGCAAACATTGACATACTTTTATTTATTCAAACATATATATAAACATATAAGAAATATATATGTATATAAATATATATATATAAATATATATGTATATATATAAATATATATATAAAAAAATATATATATATATCTATATGACATATATATATAGTTAGATATATATAAATATACATATAGGTATATATATATTGATATATGTGCATATAAATATTGATATATATATATATATGCATATAGCTCTTTGCTTTCATGCAAGTAATGACTGAAGCATACGACCTAGCAGCAATCAATTGTTTTAAGTGACACTAAATTACGTTGAATATCAGCTCATATGATTCCAAAAATGGTAACGATGCTGCTGAGCATAGTTTACGATTTAAGAGAATGCTATCAAGAAATTAAGAGAAACGTCAAATAACGTTTGATTGATGATATTATATTCATCATGAAACTAGCCTTGTTTACGTATGGTGACGTGTCTCTGAGCAGTAGGTAAACAATATCCGTGATGTGAAATAAGGCACAATACCTGGTTGGAAAGCAAGCCTAAAGTTCATCATTAATCACTACAGACAGTTGTTAAGAACTACCAGACAGTTGTTATTCTTCCTCAGGATTCCAGCACCTCTCATGCGACGCGTTGGTTGAATTCAAACGTTCATGAACAAATGTATAATAATAGCTATTCCATTCTTTTTTTTGCAGTCCACAGTGACACGTGTCTATCTGAATGGGTCTATTGGCAGAAAAAGCGTTGTTGTCGTTATACTTTTAGAATAATGATGGTATGCGGTGACTAATACAAATAGACATATTCCACATAAATGCCCCCGTATGGGTTGCCCGTATTTGGCGTAGAGCTTGAAATACTTATGTGGTCTGCTCGCCATGCTGGTCTATGCAAGCAATTACCGAACCTCAGGAGAGAACTCGATCACTGCAGTTAGCTTTGTCCAGATGTAGGAATGAAAGCATAAGCATTTACTAATTATGTATGTATAAACAGGCAAATGGGTGCTTTCGTCTTTGTATGGTTCTGGTCTGAAGGATTAGTACATGCTTTAGAATATATCACTATCAAATATATAAGCATTACTACATTTAAACTTGGATCCAATCATTATTGTCTGAGTTGAACAGCTTTAAACAGTTGAAAAGCTAACTTTATTGCACAATATAATAGATACGCCACACGAATCTTGGCAACTTGCTCACTCAACTTACGCAAGAGGCAATCAGTACGCTCTGCTGGCCTATATAGTCGATTACTGGAGGATCAGATGGTATTGATCACATGCATAAACTTGGGCCAGCTCTCGAGGGATATCTTGCACATCGCGGGATAGTAATAGGAGAATGCTTAACGTACAAATGGACGCTGTCGCCGAACAATATATCCGTACGTTAGATGAGGTTCTGCATTGGGATAGAACCTGACTATATCTGACCTACATTAAATGAGTGGAGCCATCTGTGTTAACATCAATGCTCTAGATGCAAATAAAGATTTTGCACTGTATTGCAACCGACTTTCCCATGCATAAGACCCGAAAAATATTTTCAGGTAAAGATCGCTTGAAACATTGCTGCAATATGGCTACCACATACGAAGAGAAAAATGTGGATGATGACGAGTGTTGATGAATCTTTGAAATACTGCAGATTCATGTTATAGAACTTTAGCTGAGGAAGGGTCGTCCACTAAGGTTACACACGTCAACGCATGCAAACACTGCACAGAATGCTTAAACACCCGTTTTATTTAAATCTCACATGATCATTATGATAAAATGTATTTGTCTGCTACATTCAGGTAACAAAAATATGAAAGCTCACAAAAATAAGTTACCAGGATAATGGAGACGCGGGGTGGGGGCAAGGTAGATGAAAGGTTAAGGTGAGTGATTTATTCGCCACCCATAGCATTGCCTGTGGTTTGCACCCCTGCTGACCGGGTCTTCAACGTCTGCCTGAGTGAAGCAACATCCATCACATTGCCTATGAGACGTTTAAGGACGATTGCTGACATACAGAAAATATGTTCCCGACATACAATTATTATAGAACTAGAACAAGCACATACGTGACGTCATCATTAATGAAACGTTTATGAAATGACGAATTTCATTATCTACAAGCGTGATGGAGCAGGCGATTAATGTTAGACCCGATCAACCCACAGAGCCAAATTTAATGTCCTTTAATCAGAACTGTCTCACTTGGCTATATCATACCGCAAGCTGCTTATGTTGCTTCCGTGTAATTTATCTCGGTTACGTCTAGCAGATATCTGCATTTGATAGGGATGTCGAATAGCATCATATAATCCAGTGGTTGATTAACAGTTCGACCACATCCATAGCAGTGCTTTCCATTCATTGGGTGTGTAATGCTGTACCGCCGGTGACGCAAAAGTAAAGGCAGATGTCCGCTCGAATCATTGACCACACCCCTACCTCATACTTCCGGCCTGGTGTTGCATTTAAAGCCTCCATACAGTCAGCATTCGGTCCTAACATACACACGCTACACTATGTGTGCATAATAGAAGCTCGAATCATTGACCACACCCCTACCTCATACTTCCGGCCTGGTGTTGCATTTAAAGCCTCCATACAGTCACCATTCGGTCCTAACATACACACGCTACACTATGTGTGCATAATAGAAGCTCGAATCATTGACCGCACCCCTGCCTCATGCTTCCAAGCTGGTGTTACATTTAAAGCCATGACAACAGTGAATCTTAAGCGTAATACTGATATGCACTGTCTTCCGTTACCTCTTCAACAAATTATAAACGAAGCAATGGGCGATTTTCTACGGAATATCGCGAGAAATCGGGAATCAAGATATAACATAGAGCAGGTATGGAAGGGCGGCATAATACTTATTGCGAGGGAATGCGTTTTCCCTGGATTTATATCTGACAAGATTATGTCATAACTTCATCTCCATACAATCACCATTTGATCCTAAGATACAAGTCTGTGTCTCTGATCAGTAATATCTATGTTTCTTTATTCTCCGGATTTCATCATTAAGTTCGTCAATTATCCTAATTGGAGTCGCATGGTCCCTAGAAAGGCTGGATCGCATCAGCTATTTGCAAGGCGCCACGGAGTCTGGCTCTGCTCTCTGAAGCTAATATATCCTTTCGATGTTAGTAATGAGACAAAAGCAAGCACCTATTAGCGCCATTGCAGCTAGCAAATGCCAGAAATTTAATACATCATAATAGCGACCGTTTTTTTCAATGGCGTACAGAAGCCAACAACTTAACTGAAGAATTTAATAGCTGGCGTGCATAAGCGGTTAGACACTCCGTTCTATCACCACAATGGCCATCAGTATTCATGCCTTTGGTTTAAGAAATGCAGAAACATAACGTCATTGGTATATATTATATATTATTGGTGTAAATTTTATATCATTTGTACCAGAGTGGTTGCATCAATGTACACAGCCCCATTGGAGATCTCGGTGTAACATTCTACGTTTTCTACTAGTATCTACACCCCCCGCAATTAAATGATGATAAAGATATTTCCCATTTACAAAAAGAACTATTACGCAACAGTGCACAGGTTCTGTTCATCACGATGATTATTCCGCTTTATGGTATGCACAAATGGAGATGAACAAAGAGAAATATACAGCATTGTTTTCGTGATATATGATGAGCGCATTCTCCGCTAAGATTTATCTTGAGATGGTCGAGCGAGTTACTAATGCAGGATGACAACACACAAAAAGCAATTGATGTTGTTACCACATACAGCATCACGACTGTTGATTGGATCGCGTGTTTAAATAGATACTTGGTTATTAAACCTTAATATAATCGTGCATATGTCTGTTGGATTACAATTTGAGCTAGTTAATGACAACACTATGTGCAAACAGCAAGATGCGAGGCTTCCTCATTACAAAGGTGTCTGCCCTTGTGCTATACGAGTGTATTACTCAATATTAGGGAACACTGGTTCAACCGCAATTCTCTTTGCTTGCATTCTCCCATGGAGGTGATGACGCGGTTGAACTCATAGACATTTAATTGCTTACGCGTCCATGCAGATGAACTGCTACGTGTTGTATCAGGTCGAAAGATTTTTGTGCATGGTACCGAACCAACAAACAGCTGTAAAGTTTGGATGTATTTATAATATTGCATTGATCCAAATCAAGTGTGCAGTATATAGATATAGTCGAGTGACTCATGGCTATGTCTATAGCAGTGTGAATGCATTCACGTTTGATACAATTTTAAGTTTCATTTGCAAAATCTATATCAATGTTTTTGCATTGCGTCTCGAACGCACATTTAGGAAAATTACTCAATGGCTGCATTGACATTGAGTAATAGCACTTTATAAGATTACTCATATTGCGTACTGCTACCTATGTCATACACGTAATAACAGAACCCCTGTAAGTGCACCTGATTGAATTCAGTGGGTCATTAATTATATTATCAAATGGAAATTGAGGACTCAATCCGTCGCCTTTCTTCTCGTTCCTTCTCATCTGATGTTCTACTGGTCTGATATTGCACACAAGGGAATAAAACTAAATGAAACTTTGAGATTTTGTCAAGCTGCAAACAAGAAGGTGAGACCACGACAATGGATGAAAACTATGACATTACCTACTCTTATTGGGCAAAGAATAGTTTGTTGCTATCTTGAATTCCTTTACTGCCTCATTATCAAAGTTGATGTTCCAATAAGGCTGGGTAGGTAAGCGGAGGAGGACATAATTGACGTTTGTACCGAGCTGTTTGTAACTCCTGATGCTTAGCCAAGGCCATCTATGTACCTGTCGACCTCGGTCGTAATATACTGGTACAAATTGCGGTTGGCGAAATGAAATGTTCTTACAGAACTGAGTACGTAGCGGATGGCTTGGTGGGTGTGCCGGCGTTGCCATAATCTTCTTCGAAGCGCTGACACTGGCACTGCGCCATAAACTCAAGACATTGTTGATTTGTCTACAATACAATGACAGGAAGAAACTACTGCGTTAACGAGTATTTTCAATATAGTATTAATCAACCTGATTATTTATACAGCTGAAGTATTATACTATGATATCTTCATCTTCCATAGGTCGTTCATTTTAAGGAAATGCTCTATAAAGCTTTCAAGTACCAAGTTCAATGCTCTTTTTATGATAAACTTTTGTATTGCAATAATATTAGTTTTGTGTATCCATATTTTTTCAAGCCCATCATACAAATTGTTGAGAACAGCTGTGCACAGTGTTATTCATCCAGGTACTGGGGGAGGTCAGTAAAATGACCTTAAGTTCATGGTCAATAAAAATTGTAATAAAATAGGACCAAGCAGGTCACAATTTCCGGTGCATGCATTTGTCGTAATGCAATTAATGGAGATTGGCTGAATTCTGCAATCCTAGAGCATCGCAGTCACAAAACCAATAAGAAGTACTTCCAACGGCAACACTGAACATTTGATTTAGAAGCAGTTTAAGTGCAGAACAGAATACCTGAAACTACCATGGTGATTAAATGAAGCTCTTTTTCTAAAATAAAATGTTAAGAAAGACGACAAAGTAAGCAAATCGATTATTTAACAGAAAATAAACGTAATACCTTGCGACGTTGCAGGGACCAGCTATCAGCCTTTTCGTCACCATTAAGAAATATGTTTCCTGCCAAAAGCCGAATTTCATTCTATGAATCAACTCATAAACGGAGCTGGCTTAAATGCGTCATAGTTGTGTCATTATGAGAGTGACCAGTTTGTGTCATCCAAATTGTATAATCTGTATCCATGGTACAACACTGCGCAAAAATTGACACCCAAACGGTAAAGGCCTACTGCCGCGATTGTTCTAGTTACTGCGGTGTGTTTTATGAGACGTTTGAACATTATCAGTGGTATATGCGTTTGTGCTACGAAACGGCGAAATACGATGGTCCATATTACCATGCCGCTAAACAGCTTATGCATTATTCGTTGTCTAATTTCCATGCCAATTTGCGAGACTTCATCGATCATGCGGTAGTAATGAACTGATTGTACATTTCGCACTCTCTGAGAAGTACTCGCCAGGGAGGTTAAGAGGTTTTCCAGGAGCAAGACAAATATCGTCCAACTAAGGTCCTCGTTGATAACCTGGAATAAATGTGCCATAAGCTCAGTCATATGCCCCATTAGAAGACGTTCAGCAAAGCAAGTTAACTGGCTTTATTTGACCAGTGTTTGACGCACGGTGATGGATAGGGATATTGTGCGAAATAATGATCTTTATAGGATAATATGAACCCATTTAACTCATCGAAGTTAACAGATTTGTAAGGTAACAGAGCTTAGACAGTATCTTCGTGTTCATGTTACTTATCATACCCAACCACCAGACGGTTAAAGCATCGACCTATCGAAGGCGCTTAAGCATATAAAGAAAAATACCCAACACACATTTCCCGTCTCCGGGATTGCTCTTTGATATCAAATGCTTGCACCAAAGATTCTGTAGCTAAATTACCATGAATCCATCAAACACATACACAAGCTCAAACACAATACAACAGCCATACGCATTGAGGAGAAGGCGGTTCTTTTGTAGATTTCAACGTGATTTGTACTATGTTAATGGCTGCATTGGCCATAGATTAACGTTTAGGGTAAACATTAACGGAAAATATCCTAGTAACTCATTCATTATCTTAACGGTGACAGCGCTTAGTGACGTCATTGCTTTTGCATTCTGTTTTTCACATGTTTAGCTAACAACGGGATAAGCATAAATGGCTTGCGCCTGATCGTGACAACATCCCCTCTTTTAAGCAAACACTTGGGGCGGATCCATCATGACAAGCAATGCCTGCACTTCATCAAATCGGGTGTCATTAATTGGTGAGCCTGTCATCAAAGACAATGGTTCAATGGCTTCTTTTGGATTAAGAGTAAGTATGGCGTCTGCTTGCTAGACAGCATCCGGTGGTGGCTTCCTGCTTTGGCGCTGCTTTATTGACCTAATTCTCTGTTTAGATCTCATTTCATGGTTGGAAATGTCCGATGCGTTGCGTGGGGTCGCTTACGACAATACAAACCACATACTTATCAATTTGGAGGGCATATACTCGAAGTAGAGAATATTAAGCACAGGCTTAACTATAGGTCGCTTTAATAAGATTATGTTTTTCGCGAATATACGAATATGAAGCGCAGGTAACAGGCCATCTGCGGGTATATGGCTGCCCTTGATGGCAGTAGTGGAAAGCTAGGCCAAAGGTACTCTCGATGTACAATTAATAGGATACAGTTCATTGTTCTTGGATATGCTGCATGTTATTTCTTTTGATGTGGTTTAATGCTTCATTCATATGACAATTCTTTCTTAATTGTAAATGACTCGAGGCTCGCAAATCACACATAGTCGAAGCGTGCCATATACAGGACACATGCCATGGGATGATCACTTGAATTAACAATGCGGATGCTAAGTTATTTTCAATGTGCAAAAATGTTGAACAAACCTACTGAGGCAAATAATCGAATGTATAGGGAAATCATTTAGATGACAATGCCCCCTTCTACGGTTTGCACACATATCACTACGGAAACCGCCGATGCACTAAGCCACGTAGGCCTCTACGTTGGCGAGCTGGCCTAGCGCAGTCTACGGAACGAAGATGCAGTCACCAGCTACGTGCACGACCTAATCGGGCGTGAAGCGCTGGAGCATGGTTACGATGGTAACGTGGACGCAGTGTAGCATGCTTGAGAAGAAACTATGGCTGAGTACCATGACCAAGTGGGCATTTATGTGGTACCGAGTATCTCTGACCACGTTCTCGAGCTCGCCCGGAACGGTCACAGTGTTGTTGTTGTTGTTTTTGTTTTATCACAAATTATAAAGCCGTTTTAGCAGCTATGGTACGGTGATGGGCGGTCACAATACGACGGATGAGAACTTTTATAGTCAGCTGTTATCCTATTTGTGAAGTTGCAGCCCTGGTCACGGTTTTTGGGAAGCAACACCTTATGCTGTTTGCCGAATGTGATGTGTTTGCCAAACCAGGCCGTGATGACGAGTAGAGTTCCCGGCCTAAACTATCACTCGTACAATACGGCATATCCGGTGCAGATGTCAAGAGGCAGTGGGTCGTTTATGGTTACTCACGCCCTGGGGAGGGAGAGGTGGCCACACCGTGTTTTGGGGGAGCTGCTTGATAATATTTATGGTCATATGTCTCTGAAGACCAGCCCTATTATCAGTCATAAACCGTACCAGAAGGCGGACTGCAACCTATATGTACTGGTTTTATCGCACCATTGATTGCAATCTCGGCAGTGGTTCGGGACACTCTAATATCGTGGGATAGGATGAGCTTTATATGACTGATTTACACATTTAGGTCAGAGGAGTGAAGGCAATTGTAACGTAATGTTACTCAGACTCTTCTGTCGTGTTCCTGTTACTTAGCTTGTCCACCGCCAGGAGGAGAACGCTTCTGCCTACGTTGCACGCACGAAACTTACATTTCTATCTCCTGGACGATACCGCGTTGTAATATGCTTGCACCAACGATTCGGTAGATAAATCACCATGCATACAGCAAACATTCATAGCCTCAAAGACAACACAATGGCCATAATCATTGAGCAGAAGGCTGTTCTGTTGTAGTGAATGCATCAAACTTGCCAGGTGCTGGTGTGTAAGTCAACCTTCTACTTACCTCACATTGGCCAAATGTTTAACTAACATTGGTATAACATGTAAATAACATTTCTTTAACCTTGACAACGAAGTCTTTGGGTCTTTGGTGTCGTAGTCCTGGGAGTTCTACAGCTCACTATGACCGTGTGAGACGCTGGCTTTTTAGATGTCATTCAGGATGCTGACCGAGACTTCTGAAGAAACCCTTAAAGTAGCCCATTACCCTTTTAGCAAAGCGGTTATGTCACCGTAGCAGAGAGGTTCAAGTTTGGCGAGGTCTAGCTCGCGAATTAGATACATACAGTTCGCCGTGGTCAAGTCGCCTTCAGCTCACTTGTGCAGAAACTTGCCCCTCAAGAGGTTATCGCCACCTGGCAAAGCCTCTGAAACTTTATCGCCCTCACGTCGTCTATAGTGGTATCCTTATTGGGAGTATCCGTGACGAATAAACCAAATTAGCGCCATCGATCTTGGCGTTAGCCAACATTTTGACCCACGATTTGTTGGACGGGTGGACTTTATTATCTGCTATGACTTAATCCAAGAGCATGTCCATGTAATTCCCCTTTTTGGCAGTAAGATTTTTCTGAATTCAAATGCAGCCACTAAACTTTAGATACGATCTCGAGCGTTTACAGGGCCATTATAGATATAGGATATATGGGGTGTCCCCCGCTGGGAAAATGCCACAAGCTGCATTTGCTGTGCGTGTGTTATTCTAATACCTAAGGTGCGGTGCCTGATTGTCAATGCACCAGTGCAGCTGCTTTATTTTGCTGTGGTACTCTTTTCGGACTAGCCCTATATTTCTGAAATACCGAAATTGTGCGGTGCGAGTTGCAAGCATTTTAGCCTGTCATTTACCTGCCATTGTGCATGCATCAAACAACCTAATCTCAGATTGTATATATTTTCAACAAAATGCGTATATGCATATGTTTATAAAAAGCCCCACGCAAATACCCTTCACGGTCCCCTGAAGAGTGGATTTGAACTACGGCCTCTATTGATGAAGAGGAAAATGGATTGGGTCTTATGTTGACGAACTTGGTTCCATATTAGTTTGTCAAGCTCATTGGTGTGCGTCGTTAGAACTTTGGCAAACATTGTGAAAGCATCCCTGTAATACAGAGTGGCTACAAGATTTTAACAAAACGTCACATCGCCCTTTCATTCCCGGGTGCAGTTTTTCATCTAATTTGATATGACGTCCTCTCGGCTGGAAAAAAGACTGCATATACACACTGGATCTACAGGGGCATGTCGCTGAACGCTGCCGGGCCCACTCCCTTCATTTCAACATTAGGGCTTTGACGACGTGCCCTTTTATTGTATCGTTGCCTTAACGGGTCGGCGTCGGGTGAATGTCTGCTGCTCTAATCATTCAACTAGCTTCCTTTTCCCGGCTTGCAAATGACATTCCAAATTTCTAAAGCATCCAATATGGAACCTATCGCACAATGTTACAGTTTAACCGCATATGAACTGTACGAAAACCGGATGCACATAGCCATGCTAGTCATTAACTAGCTAAATGCATAGCCATGAAATGTTCGTTATTTTAAGCTGGTGTCACAGGTGATTTGTTTATTGAGTTTGGTGAATCGGTTGGCATGTAGTAGTAGTTAGTAATATCTTACGACAGTCCGAGTGTTTTTCATAAGACATAAGATTGGGGCTTTGGCAATGCCAACGAAAGTATTGCTTCTATATCGTGAGAATCTCACCTCTCATAGCGTGATTGCGGTAGCTTGGGAGAGAAGTCTAAATGCGTTCCCTCAATAAAAAATGGCAGCAGGAGTATA
>CM067350.1:60988964-61031464 GCA_034190875.2 Urechis unicinctus
GGATACCGGTGTGAAAACATAACCGTCGATGTAAAACATTCACCCGGTCTTAATATGCACTCTGGCTTTTCAATTGGCCACGATCTGATTGGTAGTTAACGACTCATTTATTCGCCACGCGTTTGTGTGCATGAAATAAAACCAACGAATGGGAGACTTTTACACACGTCAAATATCAAGCAAACTAGTGTAGGAAGAGGGGAGTGGTGCTTATGATATCGAACCCGCCCATTTTGCAACCCTGCTCCCCCCGCCCCTCAACCGCGGATAGGGCCTGAAGGCCCAGTTGGAAATGTTGCCTATGTCACCATTTTGTTCAGACGCAATGCTTCAACAAATACGGATTGATAAGTTTACCCTTTGAAATCTGACCTATTTCTATATCTAGCCGACGCTTTTTATGTACAGGTGACTAAATGTTGTCACCAAATCCAAACCTGGCAAGACGAAAATCTGTTTACATGAAAACAATCACTACCTCGTCTAACTGCTAGCCAAACCAATTATTTACACACCCCTGACACTGTGTTCAGCGAGGGGTGCATATCATTCATATGTCTGTCATACAGCTGCGTAAAGCAGGGTTTCAAAGAAGGCTGGAAGCCACCATATCTCGAAGCAAAGGCTGTTAGTCTAATGGCGATAGCAAGCCATCAGGTTAATTAGTACATGTCATGTGTATTGGACAATATGAGAGCACAATAGTAATTGCATTTGGGTAAGCCGCCGACTGGACTTGCATGGCATAATGTAACGCATTTAGGAACCGACTATTTGACGGGCGCTTTGCATTGAAATGAAGTTGAACAGATCATAGCTAGGAAATATCCATTTAAATGTTTCAATGTAACTGAGAACGTGATGAGGCAAAGAGCGTGAACGTGACAATTAGAGATAACAGCGAGGGAGCTGGAAGGTCAGTGTGAGGGAGAAGCGAGTGCAATAGATATTAGTGATGAGGGCTGCAAATTCGTGTGTACGTGTGTGTGTGTATATGTGAGTGAATTTGCGTGCGTGCGTGCGTGCGTGCGTGCGTGCGTGCGTGCGTGCGTGCGTGCGTGCGTGCATGCAATGGGAGAGAGATTTGAGGAGGGGTAATTGTTGAATGATGAGGCTTTGCTCGGAAGCATATCTGTACATATTGAACAGACGCAAGACTTTCGGCTCTATCTGTTGCTTGTTGCCGGGAATTTGTGCCAGTTGCAAGGATAGAGGCTAGCACAAGCTTTAGCATGTCGGTTTGCGTAAGGCGTGTTTGAAGTATTGGGACGACGGACTGGTACAGTGCAAGACATCAACTACAGAAAGTTAGAAAACCAACGACTTTTGTCTTAGATCCGCAATGGTGGACCTAATGTCCGTCAGTGTCAGCAATGACCTGTATTATCAAACGTTCCAAAAGTGCAGGTTACACAGAAGTTATGATTAATATGCCAGTAATATGTGCGTAAGTGATTCTGATGCTCAAGTGCCCTGTATAGTTAAATATCCGCTGTACTGTAACGTTCGTTGTGGTTAAGTATCCGTTTTATTCGCAATACTTAAGTGTCAGGTAACACTTATGCGTCGGTTATGCTGAGATTTCATTTTTTGTAAAGTGTGCGTTTCTGTTAAACTAATTGTCCGTGTGACTCGTGTGTCCATGATATCCACAGGTATCTGTTATGACACGTAATAAGGTATTTGTAGTTGCTGAAGTAACCGTTGATATAACTGCTTGGACAAATATGTCTGTGCATTTCAAGCACTTGATAATCACATGTTTGAAGACATGATACGGTTTTAGCATGCGTCAGTTAAAAGGACCCTCATAAACCACACCAAGCCTGGGATTATTATCTCCTGAGAGAAGCATATGAGATATTAACGGCCCGAATGGGTCAAGTGACCACTAATCAGTCAGATTTTGTGTTTTTTCGGCCTGCCTATTGATGTCAGCGAGTGTGGTGCTCAGTCGTCTGCTGTAATCTGATACCCGGTATCAGCACATGACATCCCACTCTAAGATCGTCTATCATCTTATGTTATCAGGTGATCATATTGTGCTATATTTATGCACCCATGTTTTATCCCGTTGTCATCTTATCTTATCTCGTGTTATACTTTTATAATCTCATATTCTCCCTCCTTCATCTTAATGTAACTGAATGCTATTTTTTTGACAAGCTGACTTAACCACGTGTCATGATGTGGCATCATATTTCCTTCTTGTGTTACCCTATTAGGAACTGCATACTTCTTGGCTTTGCCGACATATGGAATATCATATCCACATTGATGTTATTTGACTTAGCTGTAAACTTAAGCTGTTCAAATAGCCTTCTGAAAGAGGTACGATTCGCGAATCGAACCAGGCTTTACATTCAGACATCACTTCCGCAGCACCAATGCATAATTTTCACTAATTTTGTTATTTGATCATGCTTTGACGTACAACATGGCGTGTCCTGCCACATTGGATGTATGTCCTTACCTTGATGCGCAAACAGGTCCGCATGGTGTCGATAATGCATATATGGGAAAACGACACAGCGGCTGAGCTGTGCTTCTTCGCAACGGCTCGGGTTTGGCGCGGGTTGAATCAATTGTGTAAAGGAAAAAAACCAAAGACGAATACAGGCTAGGTGGCAAGCAATTTTAAAGTCATGTGACCTCTGAGACACACGGCAGTGTGACAGACCCGATGGATCCGCTTTCAGCAAGGACACGAATCCTTTGACGTCCTTTCTTATAGACGTCGACATGAAATGACAAAGACGCATAGCAAGTAATAAGAATAATCCTAACAGGTGCCTCGGTATTGCTAGTTTATTCCTTCATAGATCCTACATAGCCTACCACAATGCAAGACACCAGTGAGTGAAACTTTTCGAATTAAGTGCGTACTCTATAGTATGATCAAATGGATAATATGGACCCCGGATTGATACATTTTAGACAGTCGCATAACTTCTCTTTACTTCTCATCTAACATTCTACTGCGCTGATATTCAAAACAAGCCAATGAAATGAAATGAAACACGGGGATTTAACTACGGCTGGAACAACAAGGTGAGAACACGACGTTTGATTGTAAACATAACGCCTGTGGGCAAGGAAGGGAGAGGACGGCATTTGTCGACTGCATGGGCTTTATTATGTGCAGCTGCAAGTGCTCTCTCATATGTTCTTACTTGGCTAAATGCGCATGTGAGGGAGCTAAGACGGAGAGCTGAGATATATCGTTTTGTTTTTGTATTTGAAATGTGCTGGCTCTTTCACTGGCTTATTAGTAGAACTGATGTTTTAAGTGCGCTGGGTTAGTTAGCGGTTGCTGACATAATTGACATATGTACTGAGCAGGATGAAGGGATGGAAAACGAAATGGGCATGTGCTGTGTAGATGGTGATGAAACAGCACTTTCACGGGAGAGCGTGTTCGGTTACAAAGATGATGCTTGTACATATCTACACAAAAGCATATACATAAATGTGCATATTAGTTATAAATCTATGCAAACATTGACATACCTTTATTTATTCAAACATATATATAAACATACATAAGTATATATGTATAGATATATATATATAGATAAAATATATATATATATTTATATATATATATATATATATATATATATATATATATATATATATATATATATATATATATACTCATATGACTTATATATATATAGTGAATGTACATATAGATATATATATTGATGTATGTGTATATAAATATTAAATATATATATATACACATATATATATATATACATAAAATATATATATATATATATACATATTTGTATATACATATATATATATATGTACAATATATATATGAAATACACAAAAATGTGCATATATATATATAGATATATATATATATATACAACATATACATATATAAATAAATATATACATATATATATATATGCATATATATATATAAATATATACAAATATGTGCATATTTATATATATACATCTATATATATATGAACATATATATATATGACATATATATATACATATTTATATATATATATATATATATATAGAGAGAGAAATATATATAAAAAAAAGATATATATATATATATATAGAGAGATCTTCTATATATATATCTATATCTATATATATATATATATATATATATATATATATATATATATATATATATATATATATATCTATATATATATATATATATATATATATATATATATATATATATTGCCGACACACTTAACCAGTGAGCCTTACTGTCTAATATTCCCTTTGAAAACATCTTTGCTAAGACCTGTAGTTTGTTGCGATCATAATCACTGAGCCCGCTTGACCTCTCGTTGTGGTTAACGTTTTGCACGCTCTGCATTTTAATGTCCATCAGGCAATTTCTCCAAAAGCGCCATATGTGGATGCCCATATATATGCCAGGCGTTCGTGATTAATTTCCCTTCCACCAGGTATAGTCTAATTAAACTGCAATTGATAATTTTACAGCCCGGAGTGTTGAGAATGGTTAATTCTATTGCTGCATTCCGGATTTTAGGCAATATTTGTTTTGGTGAATATGATCTTACCATTTCATCGAAGAGACATCGTCAGTTTGAGAGTGAGCTAAGATGTGTCTTTTTATAATGCTCGTTTTGCCAAATCGTTGAAACAAATGATCCATGCTGGATGGTGCCTATGCTGTTAGTCAATGTCCTGCTGGCCGTCTTATCCAAATACAACTTTGAAGGACAAATCCCCTATGGTATCATCCAATTAAGGCGCTTCCAATTGATCATTCCAACCGGGCCTGACTTACAACCCTCATTAATAGTTACTTATTGTCCAATAGATCAACTTTTTATATTTGGCACATTTCAAGTTAACAGCGAAACCCACGTCAATTAGCCAGTGCTCGCTGAGCACAGCCAACACATAAATTACCTGATGCGTAAAAAATATGCATTACATATCACCGTGCAAAAACCTACCAATTGTGGCAATCAATTTGTAAATGAAGAGATTTAAGACATCATGCTCATTAACCACTTCAATAAGGATCGACGATAATGCCCATAAATATCAAGATTGTGATACGTTCGCATGACCATTAAGTCGTTAAACACACTGGCATCATAAATTATACACAAGTTAACCAGCTCCCTGTATTTCAGCTGTATTCGGAAATACTGGACGTGCACACCATGAAGTATTCAATGTATTCATAGGTGTTTAATATGGTACATACGTTTGACGAAAATTAAATCGTTGAAAGAAATCCGACATTTAATAGGTTGCTAAGATATGTGCGCGGACCATACGGATCTAGGTAGTTATGTTTTGCAGCTTAATGATATTTAATGCACAAAGCCCAAGATAACTACGGCTCAATACATAGGGATCTAGGTTTGAGGCGCATTATACTGACGTTGCTGACAAAAGGCACCCTGACTATGCTATCGTGGATAACAAGGCTATCTTATACAGTTTGTCTATATCAATGGTATTTTTGAAAAAGTTTCAAAATGAGAGTGTCCAAGGCACTGTGCCATTTACATAATGTTGAGCATCAGATACCGTGTTAGTGCCTGTGATAAGCTACATTTATGCTCACATGTGAGACAGCCGAGTTAGACGACTGTGAGTGCAGAAGCGCTGATTATCGTTACTTCGTGTTAATTTGGTGTTAGCCTGTACGCAATTCTTGTCGTACTATGTCCGGCCGCTTCCTCTAGCTTGATAATAATGTGGCGTTAATTGACCTTTTGAGGGTAAAAACAAATGATATTGTATGTCGACAGTAATTTTCTACGTCCGTAATAGGGTAAAACCCTTAAATACTACACACGTCAACAGCAGCACGACATCTGGCCACTTTTTGAAGTCGACATGCATCTGAACATTGGATCTGTTCATTCGCGAAACAGATTAAGGGGGCTCAGTGGGAATCCTGTATTCAAGTATGGTAATTTTTTAGTAATTTCACAAAAGCATCTCATAAATAACTCATGACTAATGGCAGCGATGAAGTATGAGGACCAGCACTTCCTATATTCATGTGTTTATCGAAGAAAAGAGCAGCGTTATCAGGATCGCATAGTCTGTGTATAACCCACCCAACTCCCAGCTGTGGCTATAAATAGATGGCTACGCTGAAAGGTTATTTCTTGACTTTAAGTAAATAACCACGCTTGACCACGGCATTTTATGACGTAGGTTAAATTTTATAGCGATGTATGATGCCCAGGATCTCCTTTTAAGGTCATTATGCTCCAGCAATATTCACATCAGTCTGTCATTTGCATCACTGAAGCAATATTGCAGCGGTGAAATGACATGAGTGCAGACCTTGCTTGTGTTAGATGCCGCAAGACAATAAATCGAAATGTTATTATTGGCGGACATTACCACACTGGAAAACGCGGGTATTTGCGTCACACTGGAAACGCTGATCTGTCTTATCATGAACTTGCATCTGTAAACCAGTGCTAGGACAGTAACATTGGATTAAAGCAATACAAAATCAAACAATATGTAAATAAGTATCTTACACTTCTCTGCAGGTGAGAATAAGGTGAGAAAACGTTATGCGCTGCGGAGCGAGTATAAACCAGTCCACAATTGTATAAAACCAGCTCTTTTTTCATTACCCAGCGACAACAATCTCTAACAAATCAACATCATAAAATTTATTTTTATTACTAATCCGAATAGCAATCCTACTCCCAAAAAGTATACAACGCGCCATGCTACTTTCCTTCTGTATATATGTATATATATTCATAAATATTCATATGTATATATACATATAAATATATATATTTACATACATATATCATATGTATATAAACATATATATATATATATATATTTACATACATATATATATATATATAGATATATATGTATATATATATATATATATGTATAATATATATATATATATATATATATATATATATATATATATATATATATATATATATATATATATATATATATATATATATATATATATATATATATATATATATATATATATATATATATATATATATATATATATATATATATATATATATATATATACTATGGTTTGTTTACCTAATCCGATTAAATAATCCGATTATTATTGTGATTGTTTTTGGCTGTTGAGTCTGTTTATATTCCCATTGGATAACGTCAGCTAACTAACTTATTCTCAGGCAAATATCATAATCACCGTAGGTCATGAAATTGCAGTATTAGTTACATTGCGCTTTCGTGCAAGTAATGACTGAAGCATACGTACTTGCAGCAATCGATTGTGTTAAGTGACACTAAATTACGTTGAATATTAGCTCATATGATTCCAAAAATGGCAATGATGCTGAGCATAGTTTACGATTTTAGAGAATACTATCAAGAAATTAAGAGTAACGTCAAATAACGTTTGATTGATGATATTATATTCACCATGAAAACAGCCTTGTTTACGTATGGTGACGTGTCTCTGAGCAGTAGGTAAACAATATACGTGTAGTGATATAAGGCACAATACCTGGTTGGAAAGCAAGCCTTGAGTTCATCATTAATCACTACAGACAGTTGTTAAGAACCACCAGACAGTTGTTATTCTTCCTCAGGATTCAAGCATCTCTCATGCGACGCGTTGGTCTAATTCAAACGTTAATGAACAAATGTATAATAATAGCTATTCCATTCTTTTTTGCTGTCCACAGTGACACGTGTCTGTCTGAGGGGGGTTTATTGACAGATAAAGCGTTATTGTCGTTATACTTTTAGAATAATGATGGTATGCGGTGACTAATACAAATAGACATATTCCACATAAATGCCCCCGTATGGGTTGCCCGTCATTGGCGTAGAGCTTGAAATACTTATGTGGTCTGCTCGCCATGCTGGTCTATGCAATCAATTACCGAACCTCAGAAGAGAACTCGATCACTGCAGTTAGCTTTGTCCAAATGTAGGAATGCAAGCATAAGTATTTACTAATTATGTGATGTTCTGGATTGGGATAGAAACTAACTATATATGACCTACAATAAATGAGTGGAGCCATCTGTGTTAACATCAATGCATTACATGCAAATGAAGGTTTTGCAATGTATTGCAACCGACTTTCCCATGCATTATACCCGAAAATTTTTTTAGGTAAAGATCGCTTGAAACATTGCTGCAATATGGCGACCACATACAGAGAGAAAAATTTGGCTGATGACGAGTGTTGATGAATCGCTACTTTGAAATACTCGTGCGCTTATGTTCAAAGGACAAATAATGATTCGCATTATACAAGAGATGTCCCAAACCTGTGAATGTTGATTGCAACACCATATTTATATTGCATTGGACAAGTGAATACCTACCGAATCATTGGGATTTATCATTGGCGTTGAGTGTATACATGTATGCATGTATGTATATATGTAAATCTATATACAGATTACCACGAGGTTACCACGCCAATTTGACATCAACGGCCATACTATTGTATTGGAGATGAGGTCGGAGGGCTGGAGGAGAGGGCAGTGTGTAAGGATGAGGCGGCGCTAGGAAACACATCTTCACAGATCACATTATATCGTGGAGACGCTATAGTTATAGTTTCAATAATTGCTAATGATCATCAACGGAGATATGTTTGACCACAACAAGGATTGAGGGCAGCTAGGAAACACATCTTGAGAGGTCGCACTATATCGCAGAGACGCTATAATTATAGTTCTAACAATGGCTGGTGATCATCCTCGGAGACTTGTTCGACTACAAAAAGGATTGAGGGCAACCCAAACACTAGCATGTATGTTTGAAGCATTGGGAAGACTTACTTGTACAGTATGTTCTTCATTTCATCAACTGCCACGAAGTAGATAGCTAAAGTTGCAGATGCATGTTATAGATCTTTAGCTGAGGAAGGGCCGTTCACTACAGTTAAACACGTCAACGCATGCAAACACTGGACATAATGCTTAATCACCCTTTTTATCTAAATCCCACATGACCATTATGACAAAATGTACTTGTCTGCTACATACAAAAATATTAATGGTCACAAAAATAAGTTACCAGGATAATGGAGACGCGGGGTGGGGGCATGGTAGATGAAAGGTTCAGGTGAGTGATTTATCCGCCACCCTTAGCATTGTCTGTGGTTTGCACCCCTGCTGACCGGGTCTTCAACGTCTGCCTGAGTGAAGCAACATCCATCACATGGCCTATGAGACGTTTAAGGACGATTGCTGACATATAGAAAATATGTTCCCGACATACAATTATTATAGAACTAGAACAAGCACATACGTGACGTCATCATTAATGAAACGTTTATGAAATGACGAATTTCATTACCAACAAGCGTGATGGAGTAGGCGATTAATATTAGACCCGATCAACCCACAGAGCCAAATGTATGGTCCTTTAATCAGAACTGTCTCACTTGGCTATATCATACCGCAAGCTGCTTATGTTGCTTCCGTGTAGTTTATCTCGGTTACGTCTAGCAGGTATCTGCATTTGATAGGGATGTCGCATAGCATCATATAATCCAGTGGTTGATTAACAGTTCGACCACTTCCATAGCAGTGCTTTCCATTCATTGGGTGTGTAATGCTCTACTGCAGGTGACGCAAAAGTAAATGCAGATGTCCGCTCGAAACATTGACCACACCCCTACCTCATACTTCCGGCCTGGTGTTGCATTTAAAGCCTCCATACAGTCACCATTCGGTCCTAACATACACACGCTACACTATGTGTGCATAATAGAAGCTCGAATCATTGACCGCACCCCTGCCTCATGCTTCCAAGCTGGTGTTACATTTAAAGCCATGACAACCGTGAATCTTAAGCGTAATACTGATATGCACTGTCTTCCGTTACCTCTTCAACAAATTATAAACGAAGCAATGGGCGATTTTCTACGGAATATCGCGAGAAATCGGGATACAAGTTTGTGTCTCTGATCAGTAATATCTAAGTTTCTTTATTCTCCGGAAGTCATCATTAAGTTCGTCAATTATCCTAATTGGAGTCTCATGGTCCCTAGAAAGGCTGCATCGCATCAGCTATTTGCAAGGCGTCTGGCTCTGCCCTCTGAAGCTAATATATCCTTTCGATGTTAGTATGAGACAAAAGCGAGCACCTATTAGCGCCATTGCAGCTAGCAAATGCCAGAGATTTAATACATCATAAAAGCGATCGTTTTTTCAATGGCGTACATAAGCCAACTATTTAACTGAAGAATTTCATAGCTGGCGTGCATAAGCGGTTAGACACTCCGTTCTATCACCAGAATGGTCATCGGTATTCATGCCTTAGGTGTGAGAAATGCATAAATATAACGTCATTGGTATATATTATATATTATTGGTGTAAATTTTATATCATTTGTACCAGAGTGGTTGCATCAATGTACACAGCCCCCCTTGGAGATCTCGGTGTAACATTCTACGTTTTCTACTAGTATCTACACCCCCCGCAATGAAATGATGATAAAGATATTTCCCATTTACAAAAAGAACTAATACGCAACAAGACACAGGTTCTGTTCATCACGATGATTATTCCGCTTTATGGTATGCACAAATGGAGATGAACAAAGAGAACTATACAGCATTGTTTTCGTGATATATGATGAGCGCATTCTCCGCTATGATTTATCTTGAGATGGTCGAGCGAGTTACTTATGCAGGATGAAAACACACAAAAAGCACTTGATGTTGTTACCACATACAGCATCACGACTGTTCATTGGATCGCGTGTTTAAATAGATACTTGGTTATTAAACCTTAATATAATCGTGCATATGTCTGTTGGATTACAATTTGAGCTAGTTAATGACCACACTATGCGCAAACAGCAAGATACAAGGCTTCCTCATAACAAAGGTGTCTGCCCTTGCGCTATACGAGTGTATTACTCAATATTAAGGAACACTGGTTCAACCACAATGCTCTTTGCTTGCATTCTCCCATGGAGGTGATGACGCTGTTGAACTGATAGACATTTAAATGCTTACGCGTCCATGCAGATGAAGTGCTACGTGTTGTATCAGGTCGGAAGATGTTTGTGCATGGTACCGAACCAACTAAAACCGCTGTAAAGTTTGGGTGTATTCATCATATTTTATTGATCCAAATCAAGTGTGCAGTATATAGATATAGCATATAGAGTTATAGTAACTCATTGCTACATCTAAAGCAGTGTGAATGCATTCATGTTTGATACAAAAGTGTCACTTGCAAAATCTATATCAATGTATTTTTGCATTGCGCCTCGAATGCACATTTAGGAAAATTACTCAATGGCTGCATTGACATAGAGTCATAGCACGTTATATGATTACATATATTGCGTATTGCTACCTATGTCATACACGTAATAACAGAACCCCTGTAAGTGCACCTGATTGAATTCAGTGTGTCATTAGATAGATAAATAGATATTTATTGGCCACATACACATACATGCAAAACTACATGCACAGGTTACATACTTTGAATAGCAACAATATAAGTTGATGCATAATTACAATATAGATTAAGGAACACTTAGCATATGTATGTAATCACATATATATGTGCGCTTGGACAATGGGAGCAGAAACTGAAGTTTGTGCGCTCCATCATCTTCATACAGCAATTAATTGATCTAACAAAGGTGCATATAAGAAGTAAATGTCATTTTCGCTATATGGACTTTCCCTCATTAATTAAATTTCGTATAATATTCTTAAACGATGGCATTCCAGTTATTTCAATGTGACAAACAGTACAATAGTCTAGAATAGAGTTGAATTAATGATATTATCAAATGGAAATTGAGTACTCAAACCGTCGCCTTTCTTCTCGTTCCTTCTCATCTGACATTCTACTGGTCTGATATTGCACACAGGGAATAAAAGTGAATTAAACTTTGAGATTTTGTCAAGCTGCGAACAAGATTGTGAGATCACGACAGTGGATGAAAACTATGACATAACCTACTCTTATTGGGAAAAGAACAGTTTGTTGCTATCTTTAATTCATTCACTGTCTCATTATCAAAGTTGATGTTCCAATAAATCTGGGTAGGTAAGCGGAGGATGACATAATTGACGGTTGTACCGAGCTGTTTGTAACTCCTAATGCGTAGCCAAGGCCATCTGAATACCTGTCGACCTCGGTCGTAATATACTGGTACAAATTGCGGTTGGCGTAACGGAATGTTCTTACAGAACTGAGTACGTAGCGGATGGCTTGGTGGGTGTGCCGGGCGTTGCCATAATCTTCTCCGAAACACTGACACTCGCACTGCGCCATAAACTCAAGAAATAGTTGCTTTGTCTACAATACAATGACAGGAAAAAAGAAACGAGTATTTTCCATATAGTATTCATCAACCTGATTATTTATACCGCATTATACCATGATATCTTCATCTTCCTTAGGTCGTCCATTGTAAGAAAATGCGCTATAAAGCTTTCTAGTATCAAATTCAATGCTTTGTTCATGGAAAACTTATGTATTGCAATAATATTAGTTTTGTGTATCCATACCTTTTCAAACCCATCGTACAAATTGTTGAGAACCGCTGTGCACAGTGTTATCAATCCAGGTACTGGGGGAGGTCAGTAAAATGACCATGAGTTCATGGGCAATAAAAATTGTAATAAAATAGGACCAAGCAGGTCACAATTTCCGGTGCATACATTTGTCATAATGCAATTAATGGAGATTGGCTGAAGTCTGCAATCCTAGAGCATCGCAGTCACAAAAAGCAATAAGTAGTACTTCCAACGGCAACACTGAACATTTAATTTAGAAGCAGTTTAAGTGCAGAACAGAATACCTGAAACTACCATGGTGATTAAATGAAGCTCTTTTTCTAAAATATAATGTTAAGAAAGACGACAAAATAAGCAAATCGATTATTTCACGGAAAATAAACGTAATACCTATGACGTTGCAGGGACCAGCTATCAGTCTTTTCATCAACATTGAGAAATATGTTTCCTGCCAAAAGCCGAATTTCATTCTATGAATCAACTCATATACGGAGCTGGCTTAATGGCGGCATAGTTGTGTCATTATGAGAGTGACCAGTTTGTGCCAACCAAATTGTATAATTATTCTCCCTGGTACAGCAATGCGCAAAAATTGACACCCAAATGGTAAAGGCTTACTGCCGCGATTGTTCTAGTAACTGCGGTGTGTGTTTTATGAGACGTTAGAACATTATCAGTGGTATATGTGTTTGTGCTACGAAACGGCAAAATACGATGGTCCATATTACCATGCCGCTAAACAGTTTATGCACGAAGCTGATACCGGAGTAAGTGATGCCATTTCATACCAATATTCGCTGCAAGTACGCTGACATTTATTGTATATAAAAGCTCACCCACAAAGGTGATTCGTTGCCTAATTTCCAGGCCAATTTGCGAGAATTCATCGATCATGCGGTAGTAATGAACTGATTGTACATTTCGCACTGTCTTAGAAGTAAACGCCAGGGAGATTAAAGGTTTTCCAGGAGCAAGGCAAATATCGTCCAACTAAGGTCCTCGTTGATAAACTGACATAAATGTGCCATAAGCTCAGTCATATGCCCCATCAGAAGACGTTCAGCAAAGCAAGTGTACTGGCTTTATTTACCAATGTTTGACGCACAGTGATGGATAGGGATATTGCGGGTTATGATGATCTTTAGACGATAATATGAACCCATTTAACTCATCGAAGTAAACAGATTTGTAAGGTAACAGAGCTTAGACAGTACCTTCGTGTTCCTGTTACTTATCACACCCAACCACCAGACGGTTAAAGCATCGGCCTACCTAAGGCGCTTAAGCATATAAAGACAAATGCCCAACACACATTTCCCGTCTCCGGGATTGCACTTTGATATCAAATGCTTGCACCAAGGATTCTGTAGCTAAATTACCATGCATCCATCAAACACACCCACAAGCTCAAACACAAGACAACGGCCATACGCATTGAGCAGAAGGCAGTTCTTTTGTAGATTTCAACGTGATTTGTACTATGTTAATGGCTGTATTGGCCCAAGATTAACGTTTACGGTAAACATTAACGGAAAATATCCTAGTAACTCAGTCAATATCTTAACGGTGACAGTGCGCTGTTGAAAATTGTGCAGGCCTAGTGACGTCATTGCTTTTGCATTCTGTTTTCCACATGTTTATCTAACTTCGGAATAAGCATAAATGGCTTGGGCCTGACCGTGACAACATCGCTTCTTTAACGCGAACCCTTGGGACGGATCCATAATGACAAGCAAAGCCTGCACTTCATCAAATCGGGTTTCATTAATTGGTGTGAGCCTGTCATCAAAGACATAGGTTCAATGGCCTCTTTTGGATGAAGAGTAATTTTGGCGTCTGCTTACAAGACAGCCATCCGATGGTGGCTTCCTGCTATGGCGCTGCTTTATTGTCCTAATTCTTTGTTTTTCAATATTTGAAGAAGATTAATCTATAGAGCAGTGCTGCATGATAGCATAGAAGGTTACAGCGAATTGGAAAATATGTGCCATTGTGCGTGTATTTCTTATAGATGGTCACGCCTGGCTGGAACACGAAACCTCATTTTCATTCATTGTCTTCTACTCACGTCTAGCATTACAGATGAATGATATCACTCGGAACTAATTTTAAAACACCTTTTACATGTATATATGTATAAACGCCTGGGTATATTTGCTATACGCCAATCGTGCAGGGTGTTTTTGTTGGACTGTTACTTAAAGGTAATGTCATTAAAGTTGCCCTCAATACTTGCTCAATAAAAGCATCAACCAGAGCCCATGAAGCAATTTTCAAAAATGCGACCGACATATAGTGCTTGCGTAACACGGGGCAGCATTACAATCCGAGCTCAACTTCTTAGATGATACATTTAACGTCTGATGTTTCTCATGCCAAGCTATTTAGATCTCATTTCATTTTTGGAAATGTCCGATGTGTTGAAACGATACAAACCTCATAATTATTAATTTGGAGGGCATTTAATCCGTGTAGAGAATTTTAAGCACAGGCTTTACTTTAGGTCACTTTAATAGGATTGTTATGTTAAAATGTTAACGGTGACAGCGCTGTTGAAAAATGTGCAGGCCTAGTGACGTCATTGCCTTGGCATTCTGTTTTCCACATGTTTATCTAACATCAGGATAAGCATAAATGGCTTGTGCCTGACCGTGACAACATCGTCTCTTTTACGCGAACACTTGGGACGGATCCATCATGACAAGCAATGCCTGCACTTCATCAAATCGTGTGTCATTAATTGGTGAGCCTGTCATTAAAGACAATGGTTCAATGGCCTCTTTTGGATTAAGAGTAAGTATGGCGTCTGCTTGCTAGACAGCATCGGGTTGTGGCTTCCTGCTATGGCGCTGCTTTATTGACCTAATTCTCATTTCATGGTTGGAAATGTCTGATGCGTTGCGTGGGGTCGCTTACGACAATACAAACCACATACTTATCAATTTGGAGGGCATATACTCCGAGTTAGAGAATATTAAGCACAGGCTTTACTATAGGTCGCTTTAATAAGATTGTTATGTTTATGTCGAATATACTAATATGAAGCGCAGGTAACAGGCCATCTGTGGGTATATGGCTGCCCTTGATGGCAGTAGTGGAAAGCTAGGCCAAAGGTACTCTCGAGGTACAATTAATAGGATACAGTTCATTGTTCTTGGATATGTTGCATGTTATTTCTTTTGATGTGGTTTAATGCTTCATTCATAGGACGATTCTTTCTTAATTGTAAATGACTCGTGGCTCACAAATCACACATAGTCGAAGCGTGCCATATACAGGACACATGCCATGGGATGATCACTTGAATTAACAATGCGGATGCTACTAAGTTATTTTCAATGTGAAAAAATGTTGAACCAAACCTACTGAGGCAAATAATCGAATGTATAGGGAAATCATTTAGATGACAATGGGTAAGTTGTTTTACTGATTTCAGGAACATAAAAAAAATGCACAAATGAGGTCATCAAGCCTGCTAGTTATCACAGGCACTCGCGTTAAAACATATGCCCCCTTCTCCGGTTTACGCACATATCACTTCGGAAACCGCCGATGCACTAAGCCACGTAGGCCTCTACGTTGGCGAGCTGGCCTAGCGCAGTCCACGGAACGAAGATGTAGTCACCAGCTACGTGCACTACCTAATCGGGCGTGAAGCGCTGGAGCATGGTAACGATGTTAATGTGAACGAATTGTAACATGCTTGAGAGCGAACTATTGCTGCGTACCGTCACACCAAGCAAGGATATGCCCAAGCGGGCATTTATGTGGTATCGAGTATCTTTGACCAAGTAATCGAGCTCGCCTGGAACGGTCCCAGAGTTGATGTTGTTGTTTTATCACAAATTATAAAGCCGTTTTAGCAGCTATGGTACGGTGATGGGCGGTCACAATACTGCGGGTGAGAATTTTAATAGTCAGCTGTTATCCTATTTGAAGTTGCAGCTCTGGTCACGGTCTGTGGGAAGCGACACCTTATGCTGTTTGCCGAATGTGACGATGGTCTCAGGTGATGTGTTTGCCAAACCAGGCCGGGATGACGAGTAGAGTGCCCGAGCTAAACTACCAAGAGGCAGTGGGTCGTTTATGGTTACTCACGCCCTGGGGAGGGAGAGGTGGCCACACCGTGTTTTGGGGGAGCTGCTTGATAATATTCATGGTCATATGTCCCTGAAGACCAGCCCTAATATCAGCCATATACCGTACCAGAAGGCGTACTGCAACGTATATGTACTGGTTTTATCTCACCATTGATTACAATCTCGGCAGTGGTTCGGGACATTCTAATATCGTGGGATAGGATGAGCTTTATAGGCCAAATGAACATATTTATGTCAGAGGAGTGAAGACTATTGTAACGTTATGTTACTCAGACTCTACTGTCGTGTTCCTGTTACTTAGCTTGTCCAACCGCCAGGAGAAGAATGCATCTGCCTACGTTGCAAGCACGGAACTTACATTTCTATCTCCTGGACGATACCGCGATATAATATGCTTGCACCAACGATTCGGTAGCTAAATCACCATGCACCCAGCAAACATTCACAGACTCAAAGACAACATAATGGCCATAATCATTGAGCAGAAGGCTGTTCTGTTGTAGTGAATGCATCTTGAATGCAACTTGCCAGGTGCTGGTGTGTAAGTCAACCTTCTACTTACCTCAAAATAGCCAAATGTTTAACTAACATTGGTATAACATGTAAATAACATTTCTTTAACCTTGACAACGAAGTCTTTGGGTCTTTGGTGTCGTAGTCCAGGGAGTTCTACAGCTCACTATGACCGTGTTAGACGCTGGCTTTTTAGATGTCATTCAGGATGCTGACCGAGACTTCTGAAGAAACCCTTAAAGTAGCCCATTACCCTTTTAGCAAAACGATTAATGTCACCGTTGTGGAGGGGTTAGAGATTGGCGAGGTCTATCTGGTGAATTAGATACAGACAGTTCGAAGTGGTCAAGTCGCCTTCAGCTCACTTGCGCAGAAACTTGCCCCTCAAGAGGTTATCGCCAATGGCAAAGCCTCTGAATCTTTATCGCCCTCACGTCGTCTATAGTGGTACCCTTATTGGGAGTAACCGTGAAGAATAAACCAAATTAGCGCCATCGACCTTGGCGTTAGCCAACATTTCGACCCACGATTTGTTGAACTGGTGTACTTTATTATCTGCTATGACGTAATCCAAGAGCATGTCCATGTAATTCTCCTTTTTGGCAGTAAGATTTCTTCTGAATTCAAATGCAGCCGCTGATTTTTTAGATACGATCTCGAGCCACTATAGATATAGGATATATGGGGTTTTCCCCGTTACGTTATGCCACAAACTATATATACCACACCCAAAGCACTCCGCGCTGCCCCAAGGCGCCAGATATATACTATATATATATATATATATATATATATATATATATATATATATATATATATAGCACTATATAAAAGTATATGTTTGTAGGAATTTAAGTCGTTTATAGTTTCATTGACCTTCTACGACTTTATAAGTATATAGGGTAATATATATTATATATATCACTATATTTATATATATATATATATATATATATATATATATATATAATATATTTATATATATAAATATTTATATGTATATATATTGGCGCCATTCTTGGCTATTAAACAGGATCCGGTGTGGTTGTAAATGCTACTCTTTTGGTGTTATTTCTATGTCGAAGTAGAGTCGCCTTACAGATTATACCTTAACTTAGTAACAGCAGCCGAACTTTGGATGGGTTTAAGCACTTAGTGGCTGTAACAAAATGATAGCGCTAGAGTATTGTTGATATAGGCTCCCCGACCGCATCTAGGGTAGCGGTTATGTCTTAGTAAACGGATACCAGTGTGAAAACATAACCGTGGATGTCAAAAAAATCCCCCCCCCCCCCCCCCCACCCGCGGAAAGGGCTTGAAGGCCCAGTTGAAAATGTTGCCTATGCTACCATTTTGTCCAGATACAATGCTTCAACAAATACGGATTGATTAGTTAACCCTTTGAAATCTGACCTATTTTTATATCTAGCCGGCGCTTTTTATGTACAGGTGACTAAATATTGTCACCAAAACCACACCAGGGAAGACGAAAATGTTGTTTACATGACAACAATCACTACCTCGTCTAACTGCTAGCCAAACCAATTATTTACACATCCCAGACAGTGTGTTCAGCGAGGGGTGCATATCATTCATATGTCTGTCATACAGCTGCGCATAGCAGAGTTACAATGCCGGCTGGAAGCCATCATATCTCGTAGCAAAGGCTGTTAGTCTAATGGCGATAACAAGCCATCAGGTTAATTAGTACATGTCATGTGTATTGGACAGTATGAGAACACAATAGTAATTGCATTTGGGTAATCCGCCGACTTGAGTTGCATGGCATAATGTAACGCATTTAGGAACCGACTATTTGACGGGCGCTTTGCATTGAAATGAAGTTGAACAGATCATAGCTAGTAAATATCCATTTAAATGTGTCAAGGTAACTGAGAACGTGATGAGGCAAAGAGCGTAGACGTGGCAATTAGAGATTAAGGCGAGGGAGCTGGAAGGTCAGTGTGAGGGAGAAGCGAGTGCAATAGATATTAGTGATGAGGGCTGCACATATGCGCGCGTGTCTGTGTGGGTGCGTGCGTGTGTATTTGTGTGTGTGTGTGTATGTGTGAGTGAGATTGCGTGCGTGCGAGAGTGCATGCAAAGGGAGAGAGATTTGAGTAGGGGTAAGTGTTGAATGATGAGGCTGCGCTTTGAAGCACATCTGCACATATCGAGCAGACGCAAGACCTTTGGCTTTTTCTTTTGCGTGTCGCCGGGAATTTGTGACAGTTGCAAGGATAGAGGCTAGCACAAGCGCTAGCATGTCGGTTTGCTTAAGGCGTGTTTGAAGTATGGGGACGACGGACTGGTACAGTGCAAGACATCAACTACAGAAAGTTGGAAAACCAACGACTTTTGTCTTAGATTCGCAATGGTGGACCTAATGTCCGTCAGTGTCAGAAGTGACCAGTATTATCAAACGTTCAAAAAGTGCAGGTTACACAGAAGGTATGATTAATATGCCCGTAATATGTACGTAAGTGATTATGATGCTCAAGGGTCCTGTATAGTTAAATATCCGCCGTACTGAAGCGTTCGTTGTGTTTAAGTATCCGTTTTACTTACATATTCGCATTAGTTAAGTGTCAGGTAGCACTCCAGCGTCGGTTATGATCAGATTTCATTTTTGGTAAAGTTGTCTGTGTAACTCGAGTGTCCATGATATCCAGGTATCTGTTATGACACGCAATACTAAGATATTTGTTGTGCTGAAGAAACCGTTGATATAACTGCTTGGACAAATATGTCTGTTCATTTCAAGCACTTGATAATCACATGTTTTAAGACATGATACGGGCTCAGCATGCGTCAGTGGAAGGGACCCTCATAAACCATTCCAAGCCTGGGAATATTATCTACTGAGAGAAGCAGATGAGACATTTACGGCCCGAATTGGTCAAATGATCACTAATCTGTCAGATCTTGTGTTTTTTCGGCCTGTCTATTGATGTCAGCGAGTGGGGTGCTCAGTCGACCGCTGTAATCTGATACCCGGTATCAGCACATGACATCGCCTAAAGTCTCTCCCACTCTAAGATCGTCTATCATCTTATGTTATCAGGTGATCATATTGTGCTATATTTATGCACCCATGTTATATCCCATTGTCATCTTATCTTATATGGTGTTATACTTTTATAATGTCATATTACCCTATGTTCTCCCTCTTTCATCTTAGTGTAACTGAATGCTATTATTTTGACATGCTGTCTTAACCACGTGTCATAATGTGGCATCATATTTCCCTCTTGTGTTACCCTATTAGGAACTGCATACTTCTTGGCTTTGCCGACATATGGAATATTATATCCACATTGATGCTATTTGACTTAGCTGTACACTTAAGCTGTTCAAATAGCCTTCTGTAAGAGGTACGATTCACGAATCGAACCAGGTTCTACATTCAGACATCGCTTCCGCACCATTCATAATTAACATCAATTAGGTTATTTGATCATACTTTGACTTCAATCATGGCTTGTCCTGACACGTTGATCCGGTCGAACGGTAATACGAATATAGTCTACTCAGACGTCTTGTAGAGCTAGTCCTTACCGAGATGCGCAAACAGGTCCGCATGGTATCCATTATGCATATATGGGAAAACGACGCAGCGGCTGGAATCTGCTTCTTCGCAACGGCTCGGGTTTGGCGAGGGTGAATTCAATTGTGTAAAAGAAAACGAACGAAAGACGAATACAGGCTAGGTGCCAAGCAATTTGAAAGCCATGTGACCTCTGAGACACATGGCAGTGTGACACACCTGATGGATCCGCTTTCAGAAAGAACACGCATCCTTTGACGACCTTTCTTTTAGACGGCGTCATCAGATTACATTATCCCATGGCAATTAATAAGATTAATTCTATCACGTTCCACTGCATTAATAGCTCATTCCCTAATAGATCCTACTTAGCTGCCTCAATGCAAGACACCAGTGAGTGAAACTTGTCTTACAAAAGTGCGTACTCAATAGTATCATCAAATGGATAATATGGACCCCGGATTGATACATTTCAGACCGTCGCATTACATCTTATTACTTCTTATCTAACATTCTACTGCCCTGATATTCAAAACAAACCAATGAAATGAAACGAAACACGGGGATTTAACTACGGCTGGAACAACAAGGTGAGATCACGACGTTGGTTAAAAACGATTGAGTTGCCTGAAACATTGCTTATCGAATGCTATCTTCAAATAGAAACAATCACTTGTAAACATTAGTATCAACGCCGCCTGTGTGCAAGGAGAGGAGAGCAAGCCTATGTCGACTGCACTAGCGTCATTGTGTGAGGTTGCAAGTGCTCTCTCATATGTACTAACTTGGCCAATTGCGCATGTGCGGGAGTAAAGACGGAGAGCTGATATATAGCTTGTTGTTTTGTCATTAGAAATGTGTTGGCTTTTTCACTTGCTTATTAGTAGAGCTGATGTGGGTGATGAAACGGCACTTTCACGGAAGAACGTGGTCGGTTTCAAAGATAATGCTTGTACTGAATCGAATGGGTTGTGAGCGATCACTTTTGGTCGATGATAACTGCCGCTGACTTGGTCTCGACAATCTGCGTAAATGTCGACCTTGGCCCTATTTTACATATCGTCATTCATCCAGCTGTTTGGGTAGTTGTTGGCATGATTAAATGTCCTCACAAAGCTGAGTACGTAGCGGGTAGCTGTGTGGAAGTTCTTACAAAACTGAGCAGAGAGCACCGAGTTCGGGAGTTATCTGTCGTGACAGCCACCAAATGGTTCCTTACCTACTGATTGCAGCAGTATGATGGCAGTCAGCAGCGCCAGGAATTCGGGGCGTCGCCATAATCTCTTCCTAAACACCGACACACAAACTGCATCAAATACTTTAGAAGTTGTTAAAATGACAGTAATGCACTGCCGTAACGAATGCTTTTCATGGAGTTAGTTGATAAATTATGCGGCTGAAGGATCATACTATATTATTGCTACCATAGATCGTTCATACAAAGGAAAATGCGCGGTGAAGCTATTGAGTATCTAATTCCCAATTGATCATTCCGCCCGGGCCTGGCTTACAAGGAACGACGTTCTTTAAAAGTCATTTATTGTCCAATTGATCAACGTTTTGAATATGGCACATTTCAAGTTAACAGCGAAACCAACGTCAATTAGTCAGTGCTCACTGGGCACAGCCAACGCATAAATTACCTGTTGTGTAACAAATTTGCGTTACGTATCACAATGCAAAAACATACCAGTCTTGGCAATCCACTTTTAAATGATGTCCATAATGCGTTCTTCGGAATTTGGTTGAAGAGATTTAAGTCCTCATCCTCATTAATCACTTCATGAGCATTCGACGATAATGCTCATGAAATCAAGACTGTGATACGTTCGCATGACCATTTAGTCGTTAAACACACTGGCATCATAAATTATGCACAGGTTAAACAGCTCCCTGTATTTCAGCTGTATTCAGAAATACTGAACGTGCACAACAGGAAGTACTCAATGTATTCATAAGACTCGGTGTTTAATATGGTACATGCGTATGACAGAAATGAAATCGTTGAAATAAATCAGAGATATATAAGATTGCTAAGATATTTGCCCGGATCATCTAGATCTTGGTAGTTATATTTGGCAGCTTAATGACGTAAATTGCACAAAGCCCAAGATAACTACGGCTCAATACATAGTAATCTAGGTTTGAGACGCATCATACTGACGTTGCTGACAAAACGTACCCTGACTATGCCATCGTGGATAACAATTCTATCCGATACAGTTTGTCTTATGCGATGGTATTTTGAAAAAGTTTCTAAATGAAAGTGTCTAAGGCGCTGTGTCATTTACATAATGTTGATCAACAGATACCTTGTGTGTGCCCGTGATAAGCTACATTTAAGCTTACATGTGATGCAGCCAAGTTAGACGACTGTGAGTGTAGAAGCGCGCTGATTATCATTACATCGTGTTATTTGGGTATTTGCCTGTACGCAATTCTTGTCGTACTCTGTTCGGCCTCTTCCTCTATCTTGACAATAACGGGGCGTATGTTCCGTTATTAGACTTTTGGATGGTAAATACAAAATGATATTGTATGTCGAGAGTAATTTGATACGTCCCTAATCGGGTAAAACCCTTAAACACTATACACGTCCAAAACAAAACCACTGGCCACATATATAATATATATATATATAAACATATATAAACATATATATATATATATATATATATATATATATATATATATATATATATATATATATATATATATACATATGTATATATATATATTCATATAAATATGTATATATACATTAATAAATATATATATGCATATGTATATACATATATATTTATATATATGATAAATATATATACATATATATATATACAAACAATACATTTATGTTTCTATAAAACATTTATGTCACTTTATGTTTAAATATATATATACATATATATATCGCTAGCTAACTGATATGAACTGTGGCAAATATCATGATTACCGTAGGTTTTACAATTGCAGCATTAACTACATTGCGTTCTTTCCTTTCATGCAAGAAATGATTGATGTATACATCCTTGCAGCAATCAATTGTTTTTCATAGTCACACTTAACTAGCTAAATTATGTTGAATATCAGATCATATGATTCCAAAATTGGCTTATATATTATTTATGATGTCGGTGCACCACACTCTGTACCGAGATGACCAAACTGAAGTCGGCGCATACTAACTGTACAGTTAAAAATTACGACAGTTTGAGGAAGAGAATGAGTACATTATGACACGGAGTGAATAAGCCATTTCAAACACACGTAGCATTCATTGTTGTGTAGTGCTCGTCATATAATGGGTCAGAAGTTTGCGCTGGTTGCCTGTAGGAAAAAAAGCCTAAAGCTCGTCATTCATCACTACACACAATTGTTAAAAACCACCTGCCAGTTGTTACCAACATCTCTCATGCAACGGTTTTATTCAAACTTTCATGAACAAATGTATAATAATAGCTATTCCATTCTTCTTTGCAGTCCGCAGAGACACCTGTGTCTGAGGGGGTTTATGGACAGAAAGACCTTTATTGTCGTTATACTTTTAGAATAATAATGGGATGCGGTAACTTATACACATAGACATATTCCACATGTATGCCCCCTTATGGGTTGCCCATCATTGGCGTAGAGTTGAAATACGTAAGTATTCTACTCACGCACGTAGTAATCTGTTCGCTTTGCTGGCCTATGCAAGCGATTACCGAACCTCAGGAGAGAAATCATACGATCACTGCAGTTAGCTTAGTCCAAATGTAGGAATGCAAACATAAGTATTTACTAATTATATTTGTATAAACAGGCAAATGGGTGCTTTGTCTTTGTATGGTTCTGGACTGAAGCATTACTACATAAGAATATATCACTATCACATATATAAGCATTACTACATTTTAACTAAGCAGGATCCAATCTTTATTGTCTGAGTTGAACAGCTAAAAACAGTTGAAAAGCTAACTTTATTGCACAATGTAATTGATACGCCACACGGATCTCGGCGACTTGCTCACTCAACTCACGCACGCGGCAATCAGTACGCTCTGCTGGGCTATATGGCCGATTACTGGAGGATCAGATGGGATTTGTGTCCGGTCCTAAGATTTAGCATAATCAAATGGTAGAAACACAAGCGTAATCTTGTGCCAGGTCTCGAGGGATATCTTGCACATCGCGGGACAGTAATGAGAGAATGATTAGCATACAAACGGACGTTGTCGCCGCAAAATCTACCTGTACGTTATATGAGCTTCTGCACTTGAATAGAATCTGACTATATCTGACCTACATTAAATGAGTTGAGCCATCCGAGCTAACATCAATGCATTGGATGCAAATGAAGATTTTGTATTGCATCGCAACCGAATTTCCAATGCATTAGACCCGGTAAATAGCTTTCAGGGAAAGATCGTTACCAGTGCTTGAAACATTGCTGCAATATGGCTACCACATACAGAGAGCAAAATGTTGCTGATGATGAGTGGTGATGAATCACGTTATTTGCTACTTTGAAATACTCGTGCGTTTATGTTAAGAGGACAAAAACAATGACTATCCACGCGGCGAATAATGATTCGCATTGTACAAAAGATGTCCCAAACCGGTCAATGTTGATCACCACGCCATATTCATATTGGATTGGACAAATAAATACCCATCGAATCTTAGGGTCTATCTTAGATCTCCCATACTGTGAGGATTTGTCATTGGCGTTAGGCGTACATATGTGTGCATGTATATGTATATATGTAAATCTATATATAGATTACGACGAGGTTACCACGCAATATTGTTAAGCAGGAGGTGTTTAAAGCATATCTGTGATACAGCAGCACCGAGCATGGTTACAATGAAAGTGTTGAAGAAAGTCCGTGTGTGTGTGTGTTTGTGTGTGTGTGGGGGGGGGGGGGGGTGAGAGGGGGGAGACGTGTGGTGGCGCTGGGAGAATGCAAACTACGATCGGTTGGCAACGACACATGAACGGTTGAATATAACAGAATGGAAATTATTTGAATAGTTGATAATGCTCAAAATCTTCGCATGGCATCATACCCTAAGTTGATCGTACTCGTAGACATGTTCGACCACAACAAGGATTGAGAGCAGCCCAAACACTAGCATGTATGTTTGTTGCATTGGGAAGACGTACTTGTACAGTACTCTCTTCATCTCATCAACTACCATGAAGTAGATAGCTAAAGTTGCAGATTCATATTATTGACTGGGAAGGGTCGTTCACTACAGTTACGCATGTCAACGCATGCAAATACTGGGCATAATCTTTAAACACCCGTTTTATTTAAATCTCACCTGACCAATATGATAAAGTGTACTTCTCTGCTACATTCAGGTTACAAAACTATGTTACCAGGATAATGGAGACGCGGGGTGGGGGCAGGGTAGTTAAAAGGTCAAGGTGAGTGATTCATCAGCCACCCTTAGCATTGCCTGTAGTTTTCACCCCTGCGGACGGGGTCTACAACGACTGCCTGAGTGAAGCAACATCCAACACATTGCCTATGAGACGTTTAATGCCAGAAGTCTGCTGTTGTCGTAGTTTTTGTTAATGGGTTTTACCTGATAGCTGACGTAAGGAAATTATGTTCGCGACATTCTATTATCAGAGGACGAGAACAAGCACATACGTTAATGAAATGACAACTTTCATTATCAACAAGCGTGATGGAGCAGGCGGTAAATGTTAGACACGATCAACATCCGAGTATTTGGTCATTTAATCAGAACTGTCTCACTTGGCTATATCATACCGCAAGCTGCTTATGTTGCTTCCTTGTAGCTTATCTCAGTTATGTCTAGCAGGTATCTGCATTTGATAGGGATGTCGAATAGCATCATACAATCCAGTGGTTGATTGACAGTTCGACCACTTCCATGTCAGTGCTTTCCATTCATTGGGTGTGTAATGCTCTACTTCCGGTGACGCAAAAGTAAATGCAGATGTCCGCTCGAATCATTGACCACACCCCTACCTCATACTTCCGGCCTGGTGTTGCATTTAAAGCCTCCATACAGTCACCATTCGGTCCTAACATACACACGCTGCACTATGTGTGCAAAATAGAAGCGTGAAGCCTCGTTCGTTTACCAAGTTTGTGTCTCTGATCAGTAATATCTAAGTTTCTTTATTCTCCTGAAGTCATCATTAAGTTTGTCAATTATCTTAATTGGAGTAGAATGGTCCTAAGAAAGGATGCATCGCATCAGCTATTTGCAAGGCGCCACGGAGTCTGTCTCTGCTCTCTGAAGCTTAACTATCCTTTCGATGTAAGTAATTTGACAAAAGCAAGCACCTATTAGCGCCATTGCTACTAGCAAATGCCAGAGATTTAATACTTAATAATGGCGACCGTTTTTAAAATGGCGTACAGAAGCCAACTACTTCACTGATGAAGTTGATAGTTAGCGTGCATAAGCGGTAAGACACTCCGTTCTACCACCAGAAGTGCATTTGTTATTCATGCAGTTGTGTAAGAAATGCAGAAATGTCACGTCTAGTGCAAAATCTATATCGAATGCACATTAAGGAAAATTACGCAATGGCTGGTCACCACTCATGGAGTGCTACTGCGCCACGGCTTGGGTTCGGCAAGACTGCATTCAAGTGTATTATTGCCAAAACATCATGCATGGCAGATGCATGGGACGGGTCAAAGCAATGTGAGAGTTACCTGACCCCTGAGATACACAGCCTTGTGACATATCCAATGGATCCCCATGCAGTAATAAGGCGGATTCTTTGACGACCTGTCGACGGTGTCATCAGATGACATAGCACGTTATAAGATTACTCATATTGCGTTCTGCTAACTATATCATCAACGCAATAACAGAACACCTGTACGTGCACCTGATTGAATTCAGTGCGTCCTTAATTATATTATGAAACGGAAATTGTGGACTCATACCGTCGCCCTTGCGAAGTAAAAGAAATGAATCATTGACATTGCCACGCTGCGAACAAAAATGTGAGGTAACGACAGTGGATGAAAACTATGACATTACCTACTCTTATTGGGCACAGAATAGTTTGTTGCTATCTGGAATTCATTCACTGTCTCATTATCAAAGTTGATGTTCCAATAAAGCTGGGTAGGTAAGGGGAGGATGACATGATTGACATTTGCACAAAGCGGGGTGAGTGGTGGGTAACAACATGTACACATGCTGGGTAGTAGGTTATAAAACGGAACTCTAACCGAACGGCGAGCTTGGATGACGAACATGACCTTTGTGTTTAAAAGAGTGTTTGTAACTTCGGATGGCCACAACAAATGCTGGACGTTGCCATAATCTCTCCGAAACACTGACAATCATACTGCGCCATAAACTCAAAAAATTGTTGCTTTGTCTACATTACAATGACAAGAAAATTCTGCTTTAACGAATATTTTCCATATATTGTTCATTTACCTTGTTATGTTTACAGCTGAAGTATTATACTATGATATCTTCTTCTTCTATGGGTCGTTCATTATAAGGAAAATGCGTTATGAAGCTTTTAAGCAACACATTCAATGCTAGTTTAGTGAAAAAATTATGTATTGCAATAAGATTAGCTTTGTCCATCCATACCTTTCCAAACCTATCGTACAAATTGTTGAGAACAGCTGTGCAGGGTTTTAGTCATCCAGGAACTGGAGGAGTTCAGTAAAATGACCTTGAGCTCATGGGCAATATAAATTGTATTAAAACTAAACCAAGTAGGTTACAATTTCCGGTGGATGCATTTGTCGTAATGAAATGAATGGAAATTGGTTAAAGTCTTCTTTCCTAGAGCATCACAGTCACAAAAGAAATTTAAGAGTACTACCAACGGCAACACTGATCATCTTACTTTTGAAGCAGTATAAGTGCAGAACAGAATATCTGAACCTTAATGATTAAATGAAGCTTCTTTCCTAAAATACAATCTTAAAAAGACGACAAAGTAACCAAATCGATTATTTTACGGGAAAAAAACGAAATACCTTGTAACGTTGCAGGGACCAGCGATCAGCGTTTTCAGCACCGTTAAGAAATATCTTTCCAGCCAAAATCCGAATTTCATTCAATGAATCAACTCATATACTCATTCGTAGTATATCAAAGCTCACTCACAAAGGTGATTCGAACGTTATTCGTTGTCTCATTTTCAGGACAATTTGCGAGATTTCATCGATCATGAGGTAGTAATGAACTGATTGTACATTATGCACTGTCTAGAAGTAAACGCCGGGGAGGTTGAGAGGTTTTCCAGGAGCAAGTCAAATATCGTCCCACCAAGGTCCTCGTAGAATAACTGGCATAAATGTGCTTTAAGCTCAGTCATATGCCCCACCAGAAGACGTTGCAAAGCAAGTATACTAGCTTTATTTGACCAATGTTTGACGCACGGTGATTGACAGGGATATTGTGGGATATGCTGATATTTAAAGGATAATATGAACCAATTTAGCTCAGGGGGGTGAACGAATTTGTAACGTAACAAAGCTTAGACAGTACCGTTGTGTTTCGGACCCAACCACCAGACGGATAAAGCATCGGCCTACCAAAGGCGCTTAAGCCTATATAGGCAAGCACCCAACACGCATTTCCATTTCCGGGATGCACCAAAGATTCTGTAGCTAAAATACCACGCACCCATCAAACACACACACACACAAGCTCAAAGACAAGACAATGGCCATACGCATTGAGCACAAGGCAGTTCTTTTGTAGATTTCAACGTGGTTTGTACTATGTTAATCGCTGCATTGGCCCAGGATTAATGTTAACGGTAAACATTAATGGAAAATATCCTAGTAACTCAAGCAGTCTAAATGACGTCATTGCCTTGGCATTCTGTTTTCCGCGTACTTATCTAACATCGGGATAGACAGATAGACATAAATGGCTTATCCCTGACCGTGACAACCTAGCATCTTGTGCGCGGCGGCGCCACCAGATAATTACACCGGATGCAGACTTGAAACAGTGCTGTACAAAACCTGTGAAGCCTCTCAAATGCGGCTAACAATATTAATTGCACTCACATATTTTAACGGCAAGAAAATGATATAAGGCAATCAGATTGCTTCAGTTTTCTGAAAGCACATGCACTCCAGCTCAACATCTTATCTGGTAGTGCATTAACCTATGAGGGTTTATTTCGTCGATCATGGCTGTGTTGGATTCCATTGCTTCAACAACGGAATGGACGGACATCCGGTGGTGGCTTCCTGCTATGGCGCTGCGTTATTGACTTAATGTTTTGTTTTCAATTTTTGAAGAATCTATAGAGCAGTGCTGCATGATAGCATAGTAGGTTGCAGCGGATTGGTAAATATTTGCTATGGTGCGTGTATTCCCAAAAGATGGTGTATTCCCAATATACACCCAGCTGGAACTCGAACCCTCACTATAATCCGTTGTCTTCTAACTCACGTCTAGCATTAGAGATGAATAAAATCACACGGGACTAATTCTAAAACACGCATAACATGTATATATGTATAAACGCCTGGGTATATTTGTTATACGTCAATCTTTTTTGTTTGACCGTTATTCAAAGGTAATATCATTAAAGTTGCTCTCAATACTTGCTCAATATAACTCGTATTTCATAGCGTGCGAAGTTTTAACCAGAGCCCACTAAGCAAATAATACAAATGCGACCGACGCACTAAGTAAGGATATGACCAAGCGGGCATTTATGTGGTACCGAGTATCTCTGACCACGTTCTCCAGCTCGTCTGGAACGCTCACAGTGTTGATGTTGTTGTTTTATAACAAATTATAAAGCCATTTTAGCAGCTATGGCCAAAGAACGGTCACAAGACTGCAGGTGTCAGCCTTGATCACGTGTGTGAGCATGCAGCCCTGGTCACGGTCTGGTGGAAGCCATACCTTAATGCTGTTTGCCGAATGTGACAATGGCCTCAGGTGATGTGTTTGCCAAACCAGGCCGGGATTACGGGGTGAGTGCTCGACCTAAACTGCCACTCATACACTATGGCATATCCGGTGCAGATGTCAAAAGGCATTGGGTCGCCAATCCGTGCAAAGTATAGGAGCTGTCTCGCCACAACCGTGCATGCTGACTAGGTAACATACCTTTATGTCGAGGATGACGTCGACCTCGTCGTAGCCAGAGGAGTTTATTTGTCACCGATGCCCAGTAACAAAACATCAATCGGCTGGTTTTGCGATTGTTTGTCCTCTGAACAGACGTGGTCGGTGCGGGCTATGAACGCAATCGGCTGCTGTCGGCTGCGTGGATAATTACAACTGCTGTGTATGTTCTTGCCTACAATTAATTTCAAGGTTGAGGATCCTCTCGAGGTCTACATTACCAAGAATGGTAGCATCTGGTCCACGAATGTGATCCTCCTACAGCTATATTTTATGCCTCTTCGTCTCTGTAAGGCAAGGGCCTCTGACAGCCTCTTCAAAAGTATTCATTACCCTGACGCATACCAGGTAAACGCTGCGAAGCGGCGAAAGATTGGCGGGTTCGGGTAACCATAAGGGTTGCAGGCCGTACCTCAGGCCACTGGCGCAGAAACGTGATTCTTAAGAGTTATGCGTCATCTGGATGTAATATTTACACACTTACACTCACACATATATATGTACACAGACTCACACACACACACACACACACACACACACACACACACACACACACACACACACACACATATATATATATATATATATATATACACATAAATATGTATATATATAGATATATATATATATGTATATATATATATAAACCTACATTAAAATATTCATACTTACATAGAAAAATATATATATATATATATACGAATATATATGTCTATAAGTATATATTCGGTAATTTATGCGAAGATTTATCATTATGCACGACTATATATATATATATATATATATATATATATATATATATATATATATATATATATATATATATATATATATATATATAATTAATATATTTATATGTATATATTTGTTTATTTATGTGTGTATGTATGCGTATTTATTATATATATCTATATATATATATATTCATATAAGCCGATAAATATATTAACACAAATGTAGGCTTACCCATGCATAATAAACGTACAGTGATATCAGCACCACATTATTCCTATAACTGTTAATCATAATCTAGAACACCACTAAACCCCGTGTTTGTTCAAGCTGGGCCGCGGAGTTGGAGAGTGTCCTTCTGTGACGTCCTCCCCTTTTATACACTGGCCTAAACCGTAACACCCCTGCGGCGACGCACAGGCGTGGTGAGTGGTCGGCGACGATCTGCGGTCTACACTATAGCAATATGAGATGCATGTGCCGCACTTCTGCGGTCATTTACCACCCGTTTACCGCAACATAAGACCGCTGTATACCCAAAACCGCGGCCCTGGTCATCGGCCCATAGTAATATTTATAATATATATTGCTATATTTACTTATAAAGGACTATATATATATATATAGTTATACATATATGTGCGTATACATGCATAATAATATATGGATATATTATATATATATATAAATATTTATATATATATGCGTATTCATTATATACATATCTATATATATATTCATATACAACTGTATATATATTAATACATATATGTGCTTATGCTCGCATAATTTATGTATACATATACATATATATATATATATATATATATATATATATATATTTATACGCATGAAAATATAAACATTATATATATATATATATATATATACATATATATATATATATGTATACACATATTATTGTTATTCATATATATATATATATATATATATATATATATTTTATATATATATATATTTGTATATATACATATATTTATATATATATATATCAGAATATATCGATATATTTGTGTATATGTTTATTTATATTCATACATATGCGTTTATATAATTATATAGATATATATATATATATATATATATATTTATATACGACTATATATAATTTCATACATATATGTACATATACACAGAGACATGCATTATTATATGTATATGTTTGTTTGTAAGTGTATGTGGGCGTGTGTATGTATATAACCCTTCATGGATCCCCTTAAGTATGGAAGTGTAATAAGGCCTTTGTTTGAGCATGGCAGTTCGGATTGAGTCATATGCTGAAGGACTTTGTTCCGTAAAGGTTTGTCAACAACAACGATGTGCGTCATCAGAGCTTTGGCAAACAGCGTAAATGCATGCTTGTAAAGCACAATGGCTGCAGGATCATAAAAATCCATGATGGAACACTTTGATTCCTGGAAGTATTTTTCCACTGGATGCCACGTCCACTTAGCTGGAAAACAGACTGTACATACACACTGGATCTGGCAAGGGCATGACGATGAATGCTGCTGGGATCCATTCCCCTCATTGTAACATAAGGCCGATTCTACGTGTGCTTTTACATTGTTTCGTTGCCATTTCGCATCGGTGTCGGGCGGCTGTCTGCTGCTACTAACAGTTAATTAATTTACATTTCCGATGGGCAAATGTCACTCGTTATTTCAAAATTTCAAGGTTGGTCCCCTCATTCAAATTCTCTATCTTGAGGATATGAAAAGCGTAAGGAATTACAATTTGTTCGTAATGCTTTAAGTCGGCTACTGTTATTTCTAAAGCATCCAATGTCAAAGTTGTCGCTGTAGCGCATTCTGGAATATAAAGTACATCCGTACAATGAACCGGATTTACTCAGCAATGAAAGTCATCAATGTACTGATGGAGAAGCCATGAATTGTTTCGCTATTTTAAGTTGGTGTCACAAGGAATTTTGTTGATGATTTGGGTGATCGATGGGCGAATATTTACTTTTAGGGTGTAACGACAATCCGAACAATTATGGAAAACTGCTACCTCATTTGACAGTTACAGAAGAAGACCACTATAACGATTACGTTCCATATCGTGACCATTTATTGTCCAATATTATGGTAGGTGTAAATGCTATTAAATCACCAGCTCACGCACTGCACATAACAGCAGAAAAGAAAGCACAAATAGCATGCAACTATCATCTCCCATAACGTGGTTATAATAGGGCTATACGCTATGACATGCGTCACAGTAGCTTGGGGAAAAAATGTAAATACGTTCACTAAGTACAAAATGGCTAAACGATTATGAGAACATCTCCGGCACCCTTTGCACTAAATGCAAATTACAGATGCAGCCCGAACCTAACTGTGGCGTGGCGATGTTTGGTGGCATTGCCTCATTATCTACATTATAAATGCAGGCCGCGTTCGTCTCCCTTTCAGGTATAAAAATGGCACGCGTGATTCTCAATTGTCATGGTTATTGTTGTCATTAAGATGTATTTACTTTAAAAGGCAATCCAAACCATGGAGTTATTTAATTGATGTGTACCTGGTATTATGTTGTCTGCATGTACATTTATTCCAGTTTCCGTTTGTGACTCATGACAATACTCAATGGAAGAAGGCCATTGCACACAAGCATGTCAGTTTGGTATCATACATCTGTTAAAATCCTGTTTTGATTTGCTACTGTGATTTTGTATATTAATTGGTTAGAAGTAATTCATTTATTTATTTAGGAAGGGAGTTTTGACAAAGATGGCTGCCGGTTATGAAAGTAATTTTATGACGAGATTGGTGGGCAGTATTAAAGGGCCACTAAAACGATTTACAAAACAAAATTTAGATTGATGCTTACAAAACTACAGCTTACCTCTACTTTTCTTACTCTTGACCAATGGCTTGGCCTTAAAGTTGGCCTGAGTGGCAATAGTCCTTGTGGAAGTCTGCCTGAAGTCTGACTGGCAATACTGAGTGGCAGCATCTCTGTGTTTACCTTCCATATTTTGCAAATCACTCTCACCTTCATTTACATCAAATTCGTCTATCAGCTGCAAATAATCAACAAATTTCATTGATCCCATGTAAAGTTAATGTACAGATGTAGCAGTTAGATAATAATTATTTCATGCAGTACTTGCTACTTCTCTCTTTCTGAACGCTGATCGACCACACATGGCTTGTGGCAGTGTCAGGTACAGATGAAGCCTGACTAGATGTATCGACTTCCACAGCATCCACATCCAATGGAGGAGACGCATGAATCGTAGGGATGGAACCAGCAATCAGTTGTAATTTCTTGGCAAACCCATTTTGTACTATTTCGTAATTCTCGAAGCATTCTGGTGTGAAGTGCTCAGAGCATAAGAAAGGCTTTCGCATATCTTTTAATGTGTGGTTCCATTTTTGCTTGATACAAACGAACTGCTTCCACTGCCTGTGGGTTGCTTCAGGGAACGCGAACACTGACACATCCCTACTGGCTGTGCTACAGCAACATTTGGCAACACATTTCTCTGGCATGATGACAGGTGACAGTTGAACTTCATTCAGTGATATTCTCAAGTATCTCAAAACAGTAGATCTATCGTCGCAGGTAAAAACTTTGAAAGTTCCACAAAACCAACGCTCGAGTGAAAAAGCAACAAGATGCTGAAATGAACGCAAAATGATAGCGGAGTCGTCTGACAAGGGTGGGTGGGGGTACTAACAGCGAATGCGCATCGGAGCGATCTGATGATGTGTAGAATGCGCGACGAAGGTGCGCTGCGAAGCAAAAACAATAGCTGCCGATTAAAGTGCCACCACCCTCGCACAGCATAACTTCACGCGGGTCTCCGTCGCCAGCCTCTCCAGACGCAGCAGCCCTCGCTGGCTTCCCGAGCGGTTTCTTTTGTGAGTCATAGGGTAATGGCCGCGCTGGAGATCGTTTACTCGAGATTATCCGATTTAGACGGCGCATTTCATCACTTTAGAGTTCAAAGTTTTGAAAACGGATTGCACAGAAGGTTTTAGATTGATGCATATTTGCTACTGTGGAAATCTTAAACAAAGGGAAATCTTCATTTTAGTGGCCCTTTAAGCTTGATGCTGTTACTTCATGTAGATCTATTGATATCTGCACAGCATGCTCGTTGCTTATTCATCTTGGTTATCAAAGAATGTTTTTGGTTACTACGGAGTAATGGCTTTCCATTTTTGTCTGGCCTTGGTGGTGTGAGGGTTGTGTGCTAGCATCTCAACCCTCTATCCCAAACGACTGGCTATGCTTCATCTGCCATGTCATTACCTTCGCCCCCTTACCCCAAGGCGCGATAACATCAACATATGTTAGCTATTCGCACGTAATTGCACTGGTCTGGTGGTAAGAGCATTGTGAATAAAAGAGCGCTTGTTGGTAATTTGTAATTCGGGCCTCTCCATCGCGGGCTCGGGAGGGACAAATAGCCATAATAACATGGCCATAATAACATGATCACGCGTTTACACGACCCATGAGGCTCATTACTAATGTTCTCAAAAGCAGCCGATGACATCATAAGAACACTATATTGCTTTCATATAGAGCTCATTGCCAATATGCAGAACCATTACGGATGTGTATCTTCGTGCAATATATGCACGATGAAAGTATAACCCCATCATTGCACATCGCCCCTGATAACATATGAACTAGCTGTAAGGAGTCGTCATTGTCGCATTAGTAATAATTGTACGTTGGCTCTATACTGTAGAGGGTATCATCACGTTTTGGAAATTATGTCTTCATAGTAGTGAAAAATGACGCTGCATATCGTATCCGCTATATCGAGCCGATTACTGCGTATACAAAACAGACCACGCATTAATAACACTTAGTAAGCTGGCGGGCACCCCATCCACCCGGCATTAACTGTGACAGACCGAAATTGTGTCAGGTAATGTATGCAACAACGCCTCCATGAACGATTGGTTTATGTACAAAATAAAAATGTCTGGTTAATTTTGCATTATACTTTTTTATCGACACATCGCCAGACATCACTTGCTGAACTTAATGAAAACAAGCCCATCTACTGTATTTACGTCCTAAATTACTCTCCTCTGTTTAAACACATATTTCAGCTGGCAGAAACTACATTGTCACTTTTCCTAATAGCACTAGTCTGACTTAATAGCGTTGAATTAAAGTTGAAATGATTCCAAATATGGGAAGGATGATGCTAATCAACTTGTGACGCTAGCAATAAGTTTAGAAATACGTGATATTACTTTTGATCGACGATATTATGTTCATTGCGAAAACAGCCTTGTTTACGTATGGTGAAGTGTGTGGTAGAAGGTCAACTTTTGACATATTGTGAAATATATCACAATAGCTCAAAGCAGCGGTGGACATACTGACCATAAATATACTATACAGTTATGTGACCTTAAAACTCTGTGTATACTCAGCTGCGATGAACCCCATTTCAAGAACGGTATTTGATCAAATTTAACGTGGAAGTCATTTAAAGGTGGGCTCAAAATGATTGCATGATTGAGCATTATGAAAGACTGAGGTAGCAAATGAACAAAACATGACTCGGAGTGAACAAGCCATTTTCAACACATGAATCCTCCATTGTCGTGTAGCGCTCGTCAGATAATAGATTAGAAGTTGGCGCTGGTTGTCTGTATACCTTATAGTGTACGCAACAAGGTAAGGAGCATAAAACTCGTCATTGATCACTCCGCACAGTTGTTAAGAACCACCAGACAGTTATCACTCCTCAATAGGACACCAGCATCTCTCATGCGACGCGTTGGTTCCTTTCAAACGTTAATGATCAAATGGATAATAATAGCTATGTCAATCATCTTTGCATTCCCCAAAGATACATGTCAGCGCAAGTCTAACCACACACAAAGCTGCTTTGTTGTCGCTCACTTTTTGTTATAGATGAATGATGCAGCTACTTGTACATCTACACATATTTCATGTATTTGCCTCCGTATGGGTTGTCCATCATTCATTTCTTATGCTTTGTTGCATTATAAAGCGACACGCTACGCAGCTTTTTGCGGCTTATTGATTCTACTAACACACGAAGCAATCAGTTCGCTCTGCTTGCTTATGCGAGCAAATACGGAACACCAGGAACGAATGCATAGGATCATTACATTCAGCATAGTCAAATTGTAACAATACACACATACACATTGTAATAATTCTATTGGTTTAGCACTAAGAGTCAGTAATGACTGAGCAGGCAGGGCCTTTGTTTGTTAACCTTAATGATCAAGCAGGATGCGTGACGATTTAACAAGCATGCATGCACGCATCATTCAAAACCTGCATTTGTTGTACTTAGGGATATACATATAACATTGTCGCGAATAGCTTCGTAAATATATTTTCGATCATCAAGTTTCAAATAGTGCGAGATATACATATCTCCCCACACAGGTACTGTAAAAAGTCTTTACACGAAGCCTCTATCCGTCGAAGCTGCAATATGCCTCCTCATCAAATATAACTCACATCCAGTAGCCACCCTAAGCGTCAATTAATCCTTTGCTTTAGTTAAGTGTTCTTAGAGCATGCGCAGTGCTAGAAGTATCTGCTGCTTTATTAATTTGCGGTTACATCTCACGCGGCAAGGGGACTTTGCGTATTAATTTTGGCATTAGACTTTCAGATTATATCTCCCTGCATCTCTTGATATATTAGATTGACTTGAACTAAGGTAAATCTGAGCTCATCCACATACATCAGTTTACCAAATAACATTTTCTGTGCTTCTGGTGTTCTCAATATCGGTCAAATGGGGGTTTCTGACGATTAAGCCCCAGAGCAATGGATGCGACAAGGCTTGATATGGTGCATACAAGTACGTGATTCATTGTCAGATATACACACACGCATACATACGCACATATGTGCGCATGTATGTCAGTCGTTGCCAGGGTTTTTGCCTGATAATAAGTTGTTATACATGCATACTAAATATATTCCCATAGTATATCGCATTAATTAAGGAATAAAATGTGTGCACTATATAAATAACGTATCAGCATATGTCTGTTTGCCATCTAGGTGAACCAGAAAACGTTTATAGACCTTTCCTAGACGTCCTGTCATGGGTTGCGACTGCAGAATCTTATAATGTAATGTTTTTGGTAGACTGTCTAAGAAATAGAATGCGTTTTGTTTATGCAAGGAAAGTTGAAATGGTACCTTTATTACACTATATTTTACACACGCCAGTGAGACACTGGCGGCTTGCTCACTCCACTCAACAATCAGCATGCTCTGCTGGCCTATATAGCCGATTACGGAAGGCTCGGAAGGGGTTGTATACAATCCTAAGATTTAGTAGAATCAAATGGTAGCAGTACATGTATTAACATGTACCATCTCGCGTGGGATAACTTGTACATCGCGTGACAGTAATAAGAGAAAGCTTAGCAGACAAAAGGGTGCTGTCGTCGCTCTCCGTACGTTAGATGTGGTTCTGGATCTGTAGACCTGTGTTATTAGACTATATCAGTATCTGATTTATATTCAATGAGCTGGATAACTGAGCCTTCCGCGTTGACGTCAGTTCTTTAGTTGGACCCATTTTTATGCAACTGAACATGCAACATTCTGGATCAGAGTAATTTCGGGGGAAGTTTTGCCATAATTGTATGAACCATTGCTGAGATTAAATTAGTTACGGACAAACAAAACGAATACCACAAACAGAAAGCAAAATGTTGCTAATGTCGTACGTTGATGAATCGTGTTATGTGTTGCTTTCAACTACTGTGTTTATGGTTATCGGACAAAGTCGCCCAGACCCATCAACGTATAAAGAGGAATAATCTCCTCGCGTTACGTTGCGGCGAAATATAGCAAGTTACATGTCGACAAACGACAGCGAGTTGATTTTAGAGAAAAACGTAGCACAAATATGAACTGACTGCTTTCCGGTTGCTTACCATATAAATGAAGAGTTTAATTAGAGAGTCCCCCCAAGAACATGTTTTCAAATGAAAGGAAAGGTTTCCTGGAAATGTTACGTGTGAACAAATTAGAAAAATAATTTCCATCACCGGACTCTATACGCAACATGCTTTGAAAACAAGTGCTCTTGAATATGGTGAAACTTGTGATTTACTGTTACGGCGTCAGCAACGATAATGGCACTTTCATGGCTTAGTGAAACATGTGGTTAATCATTTGGTCTAATCATTTGCGTCTGAAGTCAACAATTCAATTCTAGTACATAAAACAATTTTCCATTGTCACATTCAGCAGGCAACTTTACGGAGTTGGGAAAGTTTGCAAATCTGTACACGCTTTGGCAGCATATCCGATGCATATATTTAGATTGCCTCACATCATAAATGTTGAAAGCAGTGCCATTGCGTTTAAATATGTCCATACCGGATAGAGAGTAGGGAGTTTGATAGAGATCTACGCTCACGCGTTCATTGTTTTATTGGGTCCAATTACAGTCGTGCTACAAATAGTATTATTAACGGAGAACAATACATAAGAAATCGATACCCATTGGCTCCTAAATACCCAGAGGCTGTATAATTACTAGATCGTTACCATCACCAATATCAATACCTAATACGTACGCAGCCCCATAAATTAGAGCATCTGACAGGTAACCACATCACTGAAAGTAGCAAATTGGCTTAGGCCGCTTGACCTAGCCTAGCAGCAGGCACCTACAATTGTGCGCATAAGATAGTTCCATTAGATTAATACGATTATCAAAATTACTTGGTGAACCTACTTGATCTAATAAAACGACAGCACTCCGAGTTCAAAAGTTCATTATTTTACGGAGAGATGGTAAACATGTGATATGTTTTCTAAGGGCATTGATGAGCTGACGCATACCTTCTTTGAGCACGATAATAAAATTTATTTATATTGCTCCGTAAGGTGCGATGATGCTATTAAATGGTGCACTACAATAAATTGCTTTATATTATTTTAAATGTCTGAAACGAACTACTGGGCTGAACCTACATTTGACATCTGTATACAACCTGATATAAACGTTATTAGGCTAAACATTGCAATTTACTGGAACGCGCCATATAAAGAATAGATCGGCTTAATGAACTGATGACACACATAATACGAACAGGAACAGAGGACTTGGATGTGTTTGTCCTAATGTCCTATTTGAAGTAGCCGGTTCGAAAGATCATAGTTATAACAGATTACCGATAAGCAATTTCTTAACATTATTGTCACTTTTAGATGTGTCATCGGTCACAAGCACTACTTATTAAGCCACATCATTGTTTAATTTTGACCTAATCTACTCCTAACGCAATAATATTGTCTGGTCTATCATTTTAATATAAGGTGTCTTTAAGCATCGGTATTAAATTGGATTGTAATGACTTAATTTAGCTCAAGTTGTCATCGAAGCGTACTGATGACCTTGCATAATTAATATGGCAAAAGCGATTTGCGATGACATCTGCTCATCCAGAGCAAATCTAGCTATACATGCTGCAATGGTCATTCCATGGCTGCTTCGCTCAATATCTACCCTTGGGTTTATATAAAAACTAAGCTATAATATTTTTTTTGTTAATCGTATTGATGTTGCAACACAAAACGATAATGTCAAGTCACGCTATACTTCCAGCTGATCAAACAGCCGTTAAGTGCAACTGCGAGGTTTTTTTTATATGCAGCGTTGTGACATTAATAAGTCACTTTAAGCTGCAACACATGGCACGCTACACTTCAGATATAATTAGAATCTTCTGCGAAAACCGGGTGATAATGAATTATTCTTGCTGTCACGTAAATTTCTTGCACACACAATAAATGATTAAAATTTCCTAGAAGCGGTGTGCCAGTGTTTCGTGTTAACATAAGGGCGAATGAACTGTCTTCTGCAAGCGACTTTTACTTAGCAAGAAATATAAAATCTCTGGTGGCTTTTATCATCCTTGCCCACGCGAATGCCGACTAGTATGTTCATCCTAATATGTATGGTCTATTTAGAACGTAAGATTTCTTATTGATAACCAAGCTGTCTTTATACAATTGTGTAAAATTTACTTAAGCATGTCGATGGGGTGTTTCCACACACTGTTCGTTTTGCTGTGTGCAACTCATCCTAAGAGCGAAGCTCGTGCATTTGTTGTAGAAATTCTGCGCCTGTTAACTTGTATTGATGATGTTGACTATATCAATTAACAATATATTTTCAGCCAGATTACGTGCAGCAAATAATTAACTGTTTTAATTTTTGTGCGGTTGTTGATGGTGCCCGATGAGAGTTTATTGTGCCAATCTGTAGTTTCTATGTGGATTAAAATGACATTTTAAATAAAAGAATATACAGCCTGTTTGTCATATACGCATAAGCCGCTAACCTGATAGGGCCGTGAGTTATGATCGGTCGAATAGTGACGATAATGTGCGGCCTAATGTTGGAGGCATGATACGCTGTAGGTAATAGTATACTGTAACATGATCCTATTTAGGCATTATAATAGTCATGGTGGTGATTTATGACCATCGAACGCGGGCTAGACTCATGATGGTATGGCACAAATTGCATTACCGAAGTTAATTTTAGGACAACTTTCTCCTGTGCCTTATCGTTACTACGCGCTTGAGTATTACGTCACATTATTGAGCAGTTTACTTCTGCCGAGGTTTATCAGAGATGGCAAGATTGACATTTTCTGTGTATTTTAAACGCAAGAGCAAAACATGGTTGCTTTTGGGTTGTTCTTTATAAATTGTTGTCGAAATCAATATTGAAGAGGTTTTCGTCAACGCAGGAATGATCAATAGCTCGCACTGAAATTAAACCTACAATACCTATATTGCAATCGTGTTCCACAATTGTGTATAAGTTTACGTTACACTTCAGAGTGTTAGGAAAAAGGATAACTTCATGGTCGACAGAGAGCTTGAATAACTTCACGTTATCATACTAACATCGTAAACAATGAGCGAAGAAGACAT
>CM067350.1:61033964-61108964 GCA_034190875.2 Urechis unicinctus
AAGATACCATATACATATATATATATATACATATTTATATATATCATATATACATATATATATATATATATATATATGCATATATAAGATATCTATATAATGCTATATTTAGATCGCTTTTTCGAATGTCTATTTGCATGCCTTACTTTGACATAAAGACAATTGTATTACATAGGTCACATATTGTGTTGGTGGTTTATGTGCCTGCATTGTCTCTCAAGAGCATTAATAATGGTCACCTTCAATTGCCTAATAAATGCCAGCTGCATATGGTTGGTTTGCCTATACATGTAACCCTCATCCCGAGACTCTGTACAGACTTTTCCTGTAAGCCATATGAATGATAATTGCTTCATCTTTCTTAATACAAGCTTGTAGTAAATGTTCACACAAAAAGAATAACAGACGACACACCTGCCTTCATTAATGCTAGCAAGAGTAATGCAAGCGCTACTTGTCTATGTTGTCAAAAGTCTTCCCTTTTCAGTGTTGACTTGCTACCCACCTCCAAGCTGTACTGTGGCAGTAGTACACAACTCTGTGAGATCTGTTGACCGAATAAAGCTGTTTTGAGGTATAATCTGAGCCTGGTTTGCATCCTTTTTAGTAATATATAAAAGTACACAGATACCACCTGAATTTAATGAGGGTTTTGCTCATCATATATGAAAATACAAATTCCCTTGTGAATAAGTGTTTTTGAATATGTGGTACGTGTTAAAATTTGAAACGTGTCATCCATTGAGAATGTACATTTATATTTATGGACTGTTTTTATCACAAATATATTAAGCTCCTAGTTACAGCAAATAAAACATTTCAGTTGTATCCACTGGTGCTATTTGCTATTAAGACGACCACATATCACGCAATAAGAAGAGTATTCCAAGGCATTTCCACTAATCACCATGGGGCAAAAGAGCTACATACCTGGAAGTGCTTACGGCTCAAGTCGTAGGGTGTACGTTCGTTAACACACTATTAAATGTTTCCTTCGCTGAATATTGAAGCAATCATTCATTGGGAGCGGACGACCGGTGCAAATAAAAAGGCGCGACGAAAAAGGCGTTCTCTTTTTCACTAATGTGATTGAATTTATTAGGAAGAACTTCTTTAAATCACAGGGCCTGACGTCAGCTGTTGCATATAGCTTAAGGGAAGAGGGAAGCAACGGGATATGATTTATGCAATCCTGTTCGTTGGGGATGCATAGTAGGTGTCTGCCAATTATTGTGTTCGATTGATATGGCTGGTTTGAATCAGTGTTTACATGTGTCAAGCACACTGATATACAACATACCTAAGTCGATTCAACAGCGAAAAATCTCTTCGCACAAGGGGCACTTATGGACGTGATCCGCTAGTTTCTTAAAGCTACGAGAACACAGGATGGTACCGGTAACAAAATATAATTGATCTAACAAGAATGTAAGAGCATGTGAAACAAATGACATAAGTATATGCTTGATTATTCATGATACCCATGCTTTTTGTATAACCTGGACACCTATCGCCTTGATCTGCATACAACCGAAAGATGCGGTCCAAAGCGAAACCTTAAGGCCACACTTTCACTAGACAATTAAAATGTGACTTACTAAATTGTATGAGCTTAGAGCATTTTCACTACTTCAGTTAAGCTTCTGTTTTTCTAGGTAACTTCACTTTGTCGCAGAAACCTGGCAGCAATGTGATTTTATCGTTCTTAACCATATTGTTGACCTGCGCAGAACTGTGGCGGTTAAATACAAACGAGGAGGCGGACTATTACTTTATATAACTATCACACACACATACACACACACAAAAGTCTTATGATTTAGAGATGTCTGAATGTTCATATAATTTATTGTTCCGTGAATCGGGTAATATTTTTGAATTCACCTACATCACTCACCTTTTGCATCATCAACAAATATAGTATTCACATAGCATACCTATCATTCTGACACTGACAGGACGCCATTGACTTGCAAGTATGACTAGTCTCAGTGTTTGCATACACCAATCGCAAAAAACAAATGCTTGGCAGATAAATATGTAATTTATGCCTATTAAAGATTCTCCTTGACTGTTTTACAATTACTATTGCAACTTACCATTCCTGTTAACTGTAAAGTGCGGACGACAAATTGTTGGCGGAGCCGTTCCGCCGTTAAGATTAATCATGCTACGTGCACACGAAATAGACTCAACTTTTGCTGCACCAGTAGAAACATCCCGACCTGATCCTTCGAATAACGAGCGGATGAAAGGAGATCGCGCAGCATAGTGTTATAATGCGTTGGCATAACTCATGTAGTATAGTGGGAATCAGATAAAACCTTTCCATTAACACGGTCAAAATGAATCAAACTCATATCAATCAGAGGCACGTGCTCCTGGAGAAAACAATATATAAGCATATGACTCAAATTGTATCAATATGTATTGTGACATCCCGAAAATACTATCAATGGTGGGAAAGTTACTTGTAGCCCAACACCACATCCTGAGAGGGACGTTCACTTTGACAAACGTATGTGTTACAATGTAATTCATGAATATCACCCATGCCATCAGCAAATAATTTTGTTTATTTCAGTCACACTCACACGTGAAGCTTGCTGTGAGACGGCAGCCCCGGACCGTAGCGTATGTAGTTTCTGATTCAAGTAGAAAGGCTATGGGAAAAACTGAACATCAATCAATTAGCCTGACGTCAACGTGCGCTCTCATTCTATCCCGCGTAGCAACTGATAAAACACACGAAGCCAGTGCAATTAATCTGTTACTTATTACAGTTTTTCTTTTATAACAGATGCCAAGTGTGGTAAGGCTTCTTCGTGAAAGGATGATAAAACCGATGCGCCTTGTTTGTTTATAAATGTTTCAAGGAAGGTTTCTGATGAGGGCTGCACAAATGGACAATTGAAGACGCAGGGAATTGTCATTTTTATCATCATCAGGAATCATAGGATATGCGTTGGAAAACACTTATCCACTTCGCATGCTAGTAACGCAAACAATCTAATAGCCGGAAAGGTCGTTACATGTATTTTTCCCAGGGGTCTTTCATGCGTTGTTGTGCCTTCGTTCCTCGGTAGCTTGTTTTAGATTACTCCTCCCTCATTACTGCGGAATCGGATATGTCGCTTCATCAAGTTCTGAATCATACACATCATAAAAAGGGCTGATTGATCGGTTTGTTAAGCTGCATAGGTAATGCCACTTATACGTCAACCTTGCGCTATTGCTATGGCCGAGTTGCCAAATATTTAACGAGCGTTGATAGCGATTTGGATTTTACATTTACGAGACAAATAATATCGCCATATCATTCGTAGCAGAGATAAGAGGATATCTTATATTATGATAAATTTCTCCAGTACACCATTCGCATTACTTTTTATTGCGTGCTGCACATTGTAGTTATGTTTTTACAGTAATTATTGCCATCAAAAAAGCATTTCAGTGCGCCAGCACTAGCATCGCTTAATTAGCTACCGCTAGCCACGTGTTCCTTTTGATCAGCATAGCTTCAAAAACTTTTATCAAGTATAATTGTAACTTTCTTTCACTTCGAGAAACATTTCATAACTGGAATTATGTTGCTTAATCAGGTCCGTCATCGTTTATGGTCGGATGATTCTCTATGAAGTAATAATCCTCCATGGTGACATTTTGAAAGTACTTACACATCCATCTAAGCAACACATGAAAGAAGTTCATGGCTTAGCTTGTATTGCGTATACTGAATATCATCTTAGTACCAATTTTTTTTAATGATACATGCGATAAATAATACTTTACCCTCAATTAAATCAAGCTAATATTATATGCCACACTTAATAAGGTATGTGCAAGCAATTTCTCTGAAAATTCATTATTTTGGAAGAATCTAATGTATCAATACCTTTGTAGGTGCTCAGTATTGCAGATCCTGTCAACAGTTACTCATTGCAAATGTCCACTGATCGACAGAGAAATTAACAATGCCATACCTTCATAGCAGCATTGCACACTATACATGGTTGAATGCTGCCATATAACCGCCGCAGACATGTTTGTTGGTCTTTGCGCAAGAGAAGTTGTAAGTCAGTCTTTGACGAAATGAGTTGCATGCCTGAAGCGCTCATTAAGATGGCTGGACCTTGCATGAATAACAGAGCAAGTTTGCATATTACACTGTGTTCGACAGCTACGCACAACTGGAATGCCTTTTTAAAAATATAACCACCTTCGCCTATGTTGCGCTGGTCAGCTTCATAGGCAGCTGTGCTGCATCCGGCATTTCGTCACCTGCATAAACTAGTTTCCCTGCTGAATGAACAGCTGCGTCTCCTTCGTTGTCGCAGTTTAAAGTAAACACTCCCACGCAATTCCTTTCTGGGTGCATAATGTACATATTTCCAGACAATATTAGGGCTCAATTAGTTTACAAAGAGTCATTACCTTTTCCATATCATCTACATTGGAAAGTGTAAAATGTTCATAACACACTATGGGTCTGGTTTAGTTATACAATAACAAATCCCCCCATATACTAGCCTGACACTGATAGACGAAAATATGAGTAGTGGACAATTGGCTTCTGTAGTTGTTGCCTCCGAAGTTAGACCAGTTTTGCATTATTCGCCATCAGCTGAAGTTGATCACAGGATGAGCCCATTGCAAAAAAAAAAGATTGCCTGGTAACTGCCTCTTTGTAACATTTCTTTTTCACGGTAGATCAAATATAATCGCTACTTAAAGCTTTATATGTGCCCTGTTATGCACAAATATAATGACTAATTTGAAGTGGGTTTGGTTTTTTTGTATCATAAATAAATGATGTTCGAAAGAATTGCAGCACGCAATTTTCCTGGAAAAGTTGCCATAGAGCATGCATTGGACATCAAACAACTTTCACAATTACGTTCGGTAAGCAGGATATGACTGGTAATCAATCAAAATCTTACATCAAAGATCTAGGCATTGTAGGAACGAGAGTTGTCACCATGAGCCACTATATCAGTCGATATGTTTAGAGTGTGTTTATCGATGGTACAATTGTTCTATTTTACGGCAATTCCTGTTGCAACATAAAACGCGATCTACGTTTAAACATCAAATGTCTTTGAAGCATTTTCCTTTAATGCACGGCGTCTGGAATTGCTGCTCAGATGCAAACCTGGATATTGACTTGAATCGACCTGCTAATGTATTATCAATAGCCACGCGCATGCATGCAATTTCATCTAGTTTTTCTACCATTTTACCGTACGGATAACTCTGGTTATTACTTCTCTCACATAACGCATATTGACTAAAAGGCTCATTCCTTTTCATCCGGTATTTCGAATAGCCGTATTGTGTACTGGTGATGTTCATACTCGTACTGTGGTTATCAGGTTGTATATTTAATTATCACCAAAAAAAAGACAGACTGATAAAACTTTATCCTCTCTATGCAAAGAACGGAAATACAATGAAGTCTTGCATTTTGCTGTTTCGCATTTTGCAACATAAGTACCAATGGTCATGGATAATAAAAATAGGATCAACACACGACGGAGTGACACGCATATATTCCAATGAGGCTAACCACTTGTTCGATAATTTTTGCCTTCATCAATTATTTTATTTTCTCTAATTGGTTATCTAGGTAACCATTCTGATTCAGCTCTATATTGATTTGACCCAAATCTAATGTACGTCTCTGTCAAGAGGTAAATATAACAGATGCTATTGGGCAATAAAGTTGCATTTAGTAATACAGGTGCCGCTGAACCTCCCGCTAGCAGAGGATTTCACCATGGACATTCTTTTTTGTGAGAAGGGAAAACGCGATTATCACGAACCCTAGTCTGTTTGGTAAACCAGACGTTGCTTCTAGTTGTGGACACGCAGTTTGGGATCTGGCAGAAGATAGTCTTCAATAATAGATAAAATGTCGTTGTAGTCTGGTTTATAATGGGAGGTATCTAGCGGCTGCAGTGTTCATTAATGTATTCTCCATGACTGAACAATGGTACAATGGTTCGTGTAAAATCCAAGATGCTAACTTAGGCCCACTTAATCTTGGCGCTACCCACAGAATGCAACTATAATCTTGACGCCCAAGTACGCATTTCCGGCGAATTTATGCGCGCATTGGTGACAGTCATATAATGCCATGATATGTCGATGACGAACATTGACACTCCGACTGTCTTAACTTTTATCTATGTCGCTCATAGTTTTAATTCTATGGAGTTGGCATTGAGTATGTGATGTATCTTTTAATATCACCAAGAAAGTATTTGATTACCATTGTACCTTTCGGTCTAACTACATCAAGCGCAATTAATTTCACCTAGATAAGGCCGGTTTTCGTGATAATAATGGATTGCATATTTAAGGTGCAATTACTATCTGTATATCTTATAGAAAGGTAAGCGTTTGAATGGGCCATGTGTGCTTATATTGTAGCTGTTAGCATCGAGCATGCAAGCTAATCAGAGGTTATGCGCAGACACGCAATGTCAGTTATTGGATGCAATGCAGCTAATACCGTTTAGAATATCAATCAAAAAATGTAATGCTTTCAAACTTAATATTTCAATAGCTTTCCGAGGCGCCACACTTGGATGGCGAACCATTGCAACGTTTTACAGGGAAAAGCTAAAACCTTAAAAGCCTTTAAAAACAACCAAATAGGCTAGCCAGACTAAAAAGGAGAGCTAGTTGTTACGAAAACAATGTTGATCTCCTATTAATGAACCTTAAAATACCAAAATGCTATTAATAATTTACCCACCAGACTAAGTATTCAACCATCCAAATAACAATAGAAGGCTACCATGCCTAATGCATTTTACTAGTGAAATCGAGTAGTAACAAACTTGCAATCAGAACCTGTATTCATAGACTAGCGTATTTTACACGACTGTCTTAGGTGATATATTTGACATGTTGACCAGGTTTATGAACTTATTGCAAGTATCAAAATGTTAACATTTCACAAATGATCATTTGTATGAAAAAAATATGAATCATCTTTTGGCTCTATCTGAAACATATCACCATGCTCAATAACTATTTTTCTATTCACATTACTGCCATCATCCTCATCCTATTGATGTTCAAATTTCCCAAACCAATCAAAAGAACCAAGAATCTGTCTTCGATGGATAACTTATCTAGTTGTTAGATATTGCTTCAAAGTAAAGTAAACTCCGATTGATTATGGTGACACTGATCTGCGATTTGAAATCAACGACGAACAAATCTGACCAGTACTTGGTCAGTCTTGTTACTGGTATGTTGTTCATGCGCAATACGATTGCAATCATCAGAGCATTGCCTACTGTTTATTTTGCATGTTTTTCTTCACTGGAAGCAATCATAGTTGAAGGGTTATATCATACATCATGTCCCCCATCCAGGTGCGATTTGTTTTGATCAAAGAGCTATTCATTGTTTTAATGAAGATCTCCACCCACTGTTACACGAATTAGAATACACTCATTTCCTTAGCCTTTGCTCAAATTCCGTTGTTTGTTTTGCGATCTGGCTCCTTAAAGTTCTTGCCTCTAAGTAAAGGGTCCATGAAATACTTATTATCAAAAATGCTGATGGAGTAATGATTTTCGTCTTGGGACATCACCACGCTAAGTTTGTAGTTCCGTACAAAACTCCGATGCTTACACATGAAATCGTATGCCGAATAAGATACCACAGTAGCATACTGATCGAGAATAATACCTCGCCTATTGCATTGTGAGTTTCAATATGCAGACCGCTTTCAGGCCACTCACTGAAATTACATGCAATGTCATTTATAATACATCGCATATATTAGCATGACTGTTCACGCAGTCTGCAATGGATTCGCTTTAGGGTGCTTAAAACGCAGTTGCCCTTATCAAATATGTGTGTTGTAACATCTAAAAATAAATGGTGTGCTTCTATAAAATATCCGTGCGCCAAGTAGCCATTTTACTTATGACATTTAGGCCAAACCGTATCTTGTGCGCTGTTCAATCGGCTACCCTGTAAGACGCGTCATTTAGCATATATCAAAACTAGAGCTCAAATTAAAGCAGTTATGCTGCTAACTGAACTGCGATGCTGGATACCACGTAATAAATTGCCACCGCAAGCTCCAGCAGCCTTAGTCATATGGTCACGACATATCAAGGTCAATTTATTCAGCAGATGTATAGCCGGCTCGAACCGGTCAATGGGGAGGCCTTGATTGATTTATTCTTTAAATAGTGATGCATCAAACTAAAAGTGATATTGATTCACAGCATGTCAAACAAAAGAATAGCTGCTGTAGCTGAATAATGCGTTATAGATGATGCTGTGGGCCTTTGACAAAGCGCTTATCAACATGTTGCACAGTTATCAGGAAGTAAGTAAAATTTCGGAATCTATGTTGGTTGTTATCGTAGTAATATCTGCATCGAGTAAGTGTACGGTTCGGTAGATTTATTACGCAAACGAATCGACGAGCTGGTTATACTGGTTAAACATTACCATGTTCAAAGACAGTATGATGTTTAAACCGGTAAAAAGCAGGTATGATTTTATTTGTTTCGTTCTTGAAAGAAAACTCAACTATTGTGTCATGTAAAGTGTGTGAAATAAATATTTTAAAATATAGTCGCTGTCATGACAGCTGTCGTTATTGTACAATGCGCATCGATTATATCCGTTGATGGCGTAATGCAGACTCTCATGGCGATGGCCATGTTAATTGATGCAATAAAATTGGCATTGAATAACACTCTTCTCTACAATAGCTCGCGCATTATGATAAGCAAGGCACCTATCCGTAAACCGTGCACAACATTAAGCCCCCTTCTTGGTTGACGTAATATATGAACTATGTATATTTTAGGTTGTTATAATCAGTGACGTGCATTGACTCCTGCTTCAGCTTCCACGTCACCACTTTTAATGAGGCAAGTAGTGCTTTAATATTAAGAGAGCGTTGGTGGGTTTTAGTGTAAATAACATTTAGAAGAAAATGTCAGTGTCTTAATAATTATGCAAGATGATCTGTAAGTCATTTCAATCCGATTTGAAGCGATTATTGCAACTACTGTTGCATTCCCCACAAGCACATCAGAGTTTAGAGTGTGCAAGTGAGTTAACCTGTCAGGCATATATATTTATATTTCTCGTTTTTCTTGCCAACGGGCTTCGTCTCATGTCGCGAAGGCAATCCATATTGTGTGTGCACCTAGACGTTTTATGTCTACACCTGAATATAGAAAAACGTACTTAATATATCTGGATCTTTAAACATGATTAAACATCATACAACTAGTGAACCTGAAACCCATCTGATATAGTATATAGCCTTACTGATCGAGCAAGCTAACTGGGGCAAACAGACACACACACACACACACACACACACACACACACACACACACACACACACACACACACACACACACACACACACAAACACGCACCGAGTTTAAAATCGGTTGCCGTTGTATGCATATCTGCTGTTCATCAGCATAGAATGTCCCTAAGAGAATCGTGGTTAACTTTATTGTATTTCATTGCACGTTCGATGCATACCGAGCATCACCTCTAAATGGTGCTATTAAATAGCATCGCATACCGTCACCTCCTTTACGGCACCTATGATCCAAAGGCAGCATATAGGTCTACGAGCACCAACATTATAACATTCTGTCGACCCAGTGCATGGATAATGCCATGTTGGGCCTTCTCCAGTGCCGTTTCAGTGCTGTAATCATGCCTATATGCTGACTGGTATGGTTCAATTAAATTGTTCGCTTTCAAATAAAAGCCAAATTGTACGGCCATTGTATTTATTAATTGTATTTAGCTGAAGCTGCAAGTCCGGCTTGTTTTAGACGCTTATTTTCCGGCTACGGCTATATTTTCCGTCTTGCCCTTTTAGCCGAAGTCGCTATCTTGTACATTTAGTCACTTGGATATAGCGGCTATATTAAGCCGCAAACTTAGCATGCAACCACCTGTTATAAAATCAAATTCCACTTCAATTTTTTTTTAAGCCGCGGTTGTTGCTTACAAATTTGATACATGTATTAGTCTTTAACGGCAAACCATAATAAAATGACCTGTCCTTGACCTAAGCGCAATGTTGACACCGGTGTTAGTGTCGTCTGCATGGTTCTGCAAGTATGTTTTCCAAAGAAGGCGAGTTAGAAATTGTTTTATTTTACATTGATCATGAGAATTATTTTAACGCTCCATTCGGCGCAAATGTTTCAAAGAAGGGAAAGAAGCGGCTATGGGATCGCTTGTGCGAGCAATTGAATAGGTAAGTGTCAAAACACCTTGTTTTTATGACATTTATATCTAGTCCGGCCTCTATCAGTCTATATCTGTAGACTCACTGACACTGACTCACGAAGAATTAAAATTATTGCTCCACATTTTTTATGGATCAAATGCGAAAAGTAAGGCAATATAATTGAAATTCAATAAGTTAGCTCTCGTTTGATGCACAGGGATTCGTATCAGAAGGTAGGTTGAAGATAGAAATATATATATATATTTATCGATCTATGACCCCCGATAGATCGTAGAACGAAGAGAGAAAGATTTTTATAATCGATCCAATGACCCCGCTACTACTAATAAACACAAGGGAAACAACGACCGGGCGCATCCCCCATGGAAAACTTCCGAAAATTACTCCCAACCCCATGTCATCTCACCCCAAACAGCTCGATTCGGTGGGAAAACGTCCATATTTATTCTCAACACACTCACTCGCCGTGAGCAGACCCTTTCAACGCATATTCGATCACTTTTTCGCAGTAAAAAGCAAAAATGACTAAGTAAGAGTGAAATGATACTCACACACTTCTTTGTGCGTCTGTCTTTAAGCTGCTAAAATGTGCAGCTTAAAAAAAGGTAAACATCGTTTTCGGAAAATTACGCTTCGGAGATTCGATTATTTAATAACAGAAAACGGTTCAACACAATATGTTGGTTAATGTTTGATTGAATGAAAGAATAAATATCAGTTGACGAAATGTCGATTGTGTTCTTATTCATTTTTGGGATGTTTTAATCATTTTAGCTTACGGCTAAAAACCGCTAGTCTCCTTGCTTGAGGCTTGGAAGTTTAGTCGACTAAGTCATTTTCGAGCTGCGGCTTAGACTTTGCGGCTCGGGCTAGCCGTTTGTGGAAGCGGCTTGGGCTAGCAGATTTAGCCGCTATGTGTGTTAGTGGACTAAATAGCCGAAGACGGCGTTATGCAAGCGGCCCCTGGTCTAGTAACTTTTATCCAAAGGCTCAATTCGAGATTGGCATTTTGTGCCTCAATGTGTTTGTGTCTAATGAAGGTTTTTGAGGAGTGGGATAACCAATGCAGATTTTAGTAAGTCTTGGAAAAATCACGTTCATAATGATTTGGTGATAATACATGTGAGACTAACGTCATTACAAGCATAACTCTAGCTGTTGGAACGTTCAGTACACGCACTGAAATGTGTTTTTAATACCATGGCAGTCATGTAAATTATATTATATCAATAGAAATGTTTTTTATATTAAAATGTTGCTATATATATATATATATATATATATATATAAAATATATATATATATATATATATATTATATATATATATGTATATATATATATATAAATATATATATATATATATATATATATATATATATATATATCTATATATATATATATATATATCTATATATATATATGTATGTATACATTAGCACGAACGCGACCTTTAGTGGACAAACAGTCAACCTTTCGTAGACTTGGGTCCACGAAAGGATATACCGCTATGTCCATACAAATATTTTGGTTTGACTATTTTAATATGATAGTCTAGTCTAAATAACGTACCATGATAATCTTTTAGTAATGATTATTATTTAGAATGTTTGATATTATAGCGAATTTAAATTTTAACAACTAACCATTCGTTGACCTAACCTGATAATAACCTCAATATCTTCGTTACTACCATATATACTTTGGCCCAAATGGTCAAAATAATGTTTAAACAGGATATGTCTGTTTGAAGTTTTTAAATTTTTAAATTTTTTTGTTATTTTAATAAAGAAAACTGTAATTGGTTCTAATTATTCGTCTATATACAGCTTTAATAAGTTAGCAAAACGCTGCCAATGGCTCATGATGATCGTATCTACAGCAAATATTACAATTCTAATCCATAATGCCGGAAAATGATTTCCAAATTTCTATATTACGCAAATATATGCAAATATATATTGTCACGAAAGGTGGGATTTATACGTACAAATTAGTATCTTGACCATTCGTGGACGACATTCAGAGGACCAAAAGTTTATACCAGGATTATAAAGTGACAAAAAGATTTTCATTTGCATGAAACGTTTTTAGTACATTCACATGGTGTGAGAAATGCAGTAATACCACATCATTGGTATGTATAATAAATCATTTTCACCACAATGATGTTATCAAAGTACGCAGCCTACTTGGCGATCACTGCGTTATATTAGGCCTTTCCTGCCAGTTTATACATCCCCCTTCGTGAGATTATAATGCATACATTTCCAATATATAAAAGCCTAATAGCCTAATAGGCAACCAATTGACTGGTTCTTTTCTATTATGGTGATTGTTCTACGTTATGGTAAGGCAAATCTGTGAAGTAAAGCCGAGAGAACAATGCAGAATCTCTCTTATACAATGATAATGAGCACATTTCCCGCTTAGATATAACATGAGAAGGTAAATACAAGAGACACTGCAAGTCAATCAAAACCCGTTGTATCGCTGCTGGTTTGGCTTTTTGTACTTACTTATTTGCACCTTGCGTTTTCGTAATATTACACTATTCTAACGTATATATGAGTAATTGTATCAGCCTTCTCAATGTTCAATAGTTTATGCTCGAAGCGATCTGGTTAACTAGTCAAATCGGCGAACCAGAAATGTAACGAGCAAAGTAGACGTAAAATTCTGATAACCTGCAATGCATACCCCACCGCAAGTAATGAAACCAACTGAGCTTCACATCGTTTCATGAGGTCAGCTAAGTCGAAACTCCCTCCATGTTCCATTTATTGGAATGCCTATAAATATGGATTTTATGTCCGTCTTCAATTTGGCTGATTCAAATTGTGAATGATACATAATGTTCACATGATAATTATGTCAAGATTATAGGCAAGATAATGACTATATTGAATCTGGTAACGGTAATTGTTAAACATACCGGTGTTTTAATCAAATGTGTTTTGATAAGTTTCGTCGCATTTTTTCAGCTTTAATTTTAGATGAGAGCACAGATAAGCACGATATTAAGAATGGTATTATTTGCAATGATACAAAACCCGTCCATAGATGTCTTGATTGTCGTTTTATAAGTAGACAACAGTAATTAACAGGGAAACTTTATTTTGCCATGGACACTGTTCATATATACGCGCTTGACGTTTCAATTAAAAAAGGAACAAATAACCATCGAGGGAATATAAAATTTATGTGGAGTCTCGAGGAAGTCACTTACGGAGAGAACATCAAGAAGCAGGTGCACGAACGGACAAGTAGCAAATAATCCGCTTGGATACCGAATATGTTTTATCTGGTGCACATAGTGCATCCTTATAAACTGCATGCGCAGTGTGGTATGAATTTGTTGTTGTGGGCAATGTTATGCACATAAAGCGTCGCAACTGACAATTGAATCCCACATTTCCATTCCTTGGTTATTCCTTGTCTGTTGGATGACTATTCCAGCAATGTTATGATTCCGCTATGTACGGACGGCAAGAAATCGGCATTGAACATAACAAGTCATACACCTAATTAAATCACTTTCTGTTTTCGTTTCTGCCACCCACGTTTTTGCCAACCAAATACACGTTCTTGTTTTGTCATCGTCTATCATCTTATGCTATCGGGTTGAACACAGGTTAACCGCTGACTGAGCACAACGGAAAATTGTTTCCGAACAACGATTTGATAACCCATGCTCAAACTCAAGAATGCACAAGCACCTAATATCGCTATATTACGTCGCTGTGTACAGCACAGTAAAGCACGGTCACAAAAGGTATATTCACAGTATTCTTTTGCCGCAATCTTGTATTAATATCAGTGATAAGTTAACAAAGTCGACATTATGTTGGGATGCATTATTTACTGTCTGAAGTAATATAATGTCACGTCGCGACAGCGAACCGAAACAATGTGACTTCAAGACTAATGAAACACATAATATTCCCGACAAATTGACATTATATTATCCGGGTTTTCCATTCATAAATTACATTGCACATATTTGCATTTTATATATAAAAGCAAGTCATGTTCATCTGTCGATTGATAGCATCGTGTATAATGAATTTCTCAGGTATGAACGTATGGAAAATGGCGCCTGGGGCTTAAACAGTAATGGTTAGCATTGTTGACGTTGAATTTGTCCCGATTGGAAATAACACAAATTTGCTGCTCAGAAATTGGTGTCAGCTAATGATGCCAAATTGCTATATCGAGGTCGTCTAAATCAAACGTTACTCAGTAAGTTTGATGCAACAAGATGATGGACAGTTCTTACAGAAGTTTATCTGAGCAGAAAAGGGGGAACAACGGTTTTTGTATGTTTGATACTAATATGATAATTGACAGTATTAACAGAAGCGTAATTGTTACTGTACTCACCCTGTCGAGGGTCTGCTATGTTAATGCTTCAATTGGTATTTGTGAGCCAAGTTGTATGCTCTGTAATATTTTCCATGGATCAATCAACGTCATTGATTGCCACACAGCGTAAGGAATGGTACACTTGAATCTGACTGTTATTTGTTACAATACTCCCAAGTGAATGGTACGCAATTCAAATGAAAATCGATTATGTAAGCATATTAGCTGCAGCATATTGGCGCAGCACTTGTGCAAGGTTGAGTATTATTTTTAGTACCACTGACCACATAAAGTCACAAACTTGCTACTGTGTCGTCAATGAAATATTCTGAATCATAAAATGCTAGCTAAAGACCTCGTCCCATTGAATTCATGGTTCCGTGCGGTTCGGTGTTACAAAATGTGCCAGTGTGTAGCAAACGGCAATCATATTTGTTATTCTACGTGCATAATCATAAATTAAAGACAGGATCTGATGGACAGCGCCTTGGATATATTTTCATAGGACGTACATAGTTTATAACCCGCTGCAAAGGATGTGTGTCAATTTATGGTTCAGTATAATGGCCAAATGAGAATCACATTGGAGAGCGATTACCCTAAAGTGACGATGTAATCCATCAAGCCAATCGTTCAACGCTCAAGTGATCTGTAGAGCTCAAATCTTTATAAAGTGACAGATCTTATGCTCTCACAAATCACACATATTAAATACAAACCAACATTATACCAACGTGGAAGAATGCTTCTGATATGCATTCTGAATTTTTACACCATGCGAATCACCCTTCACAAGCTTAATTGAAACAATCGTACGTAGCAAATACTTCAAATAAATATTAATGAATCACTGTAATAAGCAGCCCAGTGCAATAATCAGAATTTAAACCCAGGCAAAGCATATATCCGCCTCATGGTGTTCAGGAGCTAAACGAAATGCGGTATTTCTTAACTTGCGTATTTGCAACAGATCTCTGCCACGCCAAGATTTGTGCACCTGCATGTTTTGGCAGAGTTTCCAGCAGTGCCCATCCGATTAAACATGTAAGTATCTCCTGGAAGGGATAACACCACTCGCTTTTTTGCCGTTTTATCGTCTTGTTAAAGATTGTGGAATATGTTTCAGTTTGTATACCATCGCGTTCTCGGCAATTCTAGAGGTCTCCCAAATCAAAGTACATCGCCGGACTTTAATCGCAAAATCATTTTAGAACGTGTGCTTGTACACATGGTAAAACGTGAGATTATGCATTACGGTGCCAGCGATGATAATGGCACTCATTATTGGTGCAAAAAGTGATTTATTATTTGCGTCTAGTTAAGTATTAAATGTAAGCTGTCAGCAGTTATCAACCTGGAATCAAACATTGAATGCCAGTGCATACAACCCTTTTTTCATAGTCACACTCAGCACGCAACTTTAGGAAGAGCGGAAAGTGGGTAAATCTGTTCACGGCATCCTTGATTAACGAATGATGATGCTTCAAGGTCGATTGCAATTGGACCTCACGCAATCTTGCCATTCATATGCAATTAGATTACATTGATTGTGACACTGCCATCTGTGCTACATATACTGGGTCCTGAATTGTTTTGAATGACTCAAAGATAACGTCTGGTAAGGTAAAAATATCTCTGCAGCATATCTGACGAATATATTGAGATTGCCAGAAGTGACGAAAAGATGAGGGAAAATTGTCTTTGGCTGCTTTAACCTAGCTGTTGACGTACCACAGATATAAGTGACTTCTAAATCAAATAATGATGGTCATATCACCCAACATTTTAATGCGCTTTCACCTCACATGAATCCGACACCAAATGAACCCTTGGAGTCAGATAAGCTTAGATGGATGCTAGGGCGAAGCAGTGATGGTTTATATATGGGCGCCTCCATAGTCAGGTGAAGTTCCTTAAACATCAGACTACAACATAGCCGCGCAATCGTATGATAGATCAAAGCGGATACTGCGAATTTGAAATTAAAAAAAAACAACTATTGCTCTGATAAATTTCATATACATCAACATTGAAAAATAAATGCGGAGGTTTGCACCTCAGGTAAACTACTGTAAAAAGTTGTATGGTTCTGATGTGGTAACTAAGTAAAAGAAGTTAATGACAATGTCATTTGCTACTTACACATTCAACCTTGCATCTTAGCAGCAGCAGGCACCGACAATTGTAAGCAGAAGGTAGTTCCACCAGATTAGAATGATAATCAGAACTACTTGGTGAGGCTGCTTGATCTAATTATACGACAGCACTCCGAGGTCAAAAGCGCATCGTTTTACGACGCAACGGTAAGCATGTGAAATATTTCACCAGGGCATTAATGTGCTTAAGCACACCTGCTTTGAACAATATATGCGCATGAAAAGAACTATGCCATTTGCCTCTTCGCGGGGGATAATGTCCATACAGCTATAGGCCTATGTTGCCAGGATGATTATGTAATGGTCCGATCTTAACTTCAAATTTGATTAATTTTGCTCTGTAGGGTGCGACGCACACGGTGCACTATAATTAATTACCTTAGAAAATTTAGATATGTCTTAAGGGAAGTGCAACTTCGAATTAAGCTCGCGAAGTATTTTTTCCGCTTTTTTAAGAAAAGGGAGCTAAATTCAGATATCATAACAGCTCTTGTACTTGCTGCCTTCATACATTTGTTTTTAATTTGCCTCTCGCTAAAGCATGGCAAGGCGGTGCTGTTCCATCCCCACCCTCCAAGCTGTGCGTATGCTGTTTGCATCATTCAAGCTTTTATTGTAGACAAACCTTGCCTGCTTACATGTATTGACGCTGTCGACTATGTCAATTGGCAATATATTATCAGCCAGATTACGTGCAGCAAATAATTAGCTGTTGTAATTTTCGTGCGGTTATTGATTGAGCCAGATGAGTGTTAATTGTATCAATCTGCAGTTTCGATGTGGAATGAAATGATGATTTTGAATAAACGAACATATAGCCTGTTAGTTTTATATGCAATAAGCCGCTAAGTGGATGGGGCGGTGAGTTATGATCGGTCGAATAGAGACGATAATTTGCGGCCTAATGTTGGAGACATGATACGACGTAAGTAGTAGTATACAGTCATATGATCCTATGTAAGCACCATTATAGTCGTCGTGGTGATTTACGATCACCGAACGCAGGCAAGACTCATGATTGTTTGGCACAAATTGCATTACCGAAGTTAATTTTTGTACGACTTCCTTCTGTACCGTACGTCATTGTTACTGCATGTATGAGTATCGACTCCACGCTGTTAAATAAACGTGGCCCTGGGCTAAGGTGTTTATGGCTATTGTGTGTGAAGGAGTCTAGTTTTGATAGGAAAAGTAATTATTTCATGAAGGAAAGTATCACATTAAGAATGTTTGGTGTTTTCGTCCCTACGTGTTTAAACCATATATGCTTTAATCCAAATGGTAGATATTTACGGTCAGGCGTACTGATTATTTATAGTCCTTCTTTTCCATGATTCGGTGTATATGTAGATTTTTAATCCAGAAAGAAAGATAAATATCCTCACTGCTGGTCATTGATAGATATCAGGGAGCCTGCCCAATGCTTTATTACGATTCCCATGTATATTTGCATGCCTTTCTTTGACATTGAGACCAATTAATTACATACGTGTTGATGTTAATGTGCCGGAATAGTCTCTCTGGAGCATTAAATAGACAGCTTCAATTGCCTGATGAATGCCAGCTGTAAATGGGTTGCTTGTCGACACCTGATATCCCCATAGCGAGTCCCTCACAGGTCTTTCTCTGGCAAACATATGGATGCTTATTGTTTCATCTTTTGTATACACCCGCGGCAATAAATGTAAGCACAGGCAGAACAACTGTCAATTGTCTTCCCCTCTTAATGCTACCCACCTCAATGTGGTATGGCAGTAGTCAAATGGTCAGAGCTCTCATGGTTGAATAAAGCTGGTCGGCGGATTAATCTTTTACATATTTTATTCAGTACAAAAATAACAGAGTACTTATAAAACTTTGTATGAGTTAATCATGCGTCTACGCGCCTTTTATGATGTTTTGTTTATCGTCCTTAAAAAACACATTCTTTATTGAATAGGTGCTTTCGAATATGCTGCACTTTTCGTGACTGGAAACATGCCATCAAGAAGAATGTACATTTATATTTATGGCCTGTTTGACTGGTAGTTATATCACAATGAAATATCCAAATATATTACAGGCACACTGACATGCAACACCCCTAAGTACGATTCAACAACGAAACATCTCTTCGCAAAAGGGCTATTAATAGCCGCTGGTTTCTTGTAAGTACGAGAACACAGGATGGTACCGGTTGCAAAATTTTATTGATCTAACACGAATGTAACCAAGTTTGAAACAAAATGCATGCGTGCGGTTCTGAATGATCATAATACCAATGTTCAGTCTTTATAAATTAATCTAGACGCCATATTTGTACTATGCATGCCAAGCTGAACTTTACCGAAGAAGCCTCTGCCAACAATGCGATGTTATCCACTTCGACCATAATGTTGACCTACGCAGAACTGTGGCGATTAAATACAACCGGGTTGACGGACTATTACTATTATAGCTGCTTGCAATACTGAAACTCATTTGACATTTGCTAATAATGAAACGCGTGGACCAGGCAATAGTATCATTTATAATAGTAGTCTGACACCGCAAGTACAATATTACAGATCCAGGAATTATGAATATGTATTCGTATGATGCCCACGATGGGTACAATGTTCACGCAAAGTTTGCCACCATATCATTATTGCGTATTCCAATCTTATACATCTATGACTTTCATTTCTTGAATTTGACCGCATCATGATAAACCTGCTTATTCGCAACGTTGCTAGCTATTGCGATGATTCAACATTGCCCAAATGTGGTTAATTGACTTGCAATCAAAACACTGGCAGTGACATAATACCGAGATGGTGTGTGTAAACTGCAAGATAATGAGGAACAGCACATCGGCATATGATCGGTTGTCGTGGCAAATTATATCAGCATAAATCAATGTAAGTCTTTGCTGAACAATCTATGTAAATAAGACAAAGTGATGAGGTTATTCATTTAGAACCAGCACCATATTTTTAGTGTCTAACAAATATAGTATACCATATGATGAAAACCTGTCTAAAAATAGAATACCCTTGATGTTCACACATGATATAGATGACGGCAACATCACGTGATTTTACGCTATTATAACAGCAGCCGGGGTAAATCAGAAACCATCAATGACAACGATTGGTACTATGTATTACCTAGCTGACACCAGGTCGAATCTTACCATGCCTATTCGCATTGCATACTCATCATTCTGACACTGACAGGATGTCACTGGCGTGCAAGTATGTTAATTCCATGACTTGTCTCACTGTTTGCATACATCAATCGAGAAATGGAAATTCTAGACAGATAAATATTTGATTGATGCCTAATAAAGACTTTGATTTACTGTATCATAATTACTATTGCTACTTATTATTCCAGTTGAGTGAAAATCTGGAGCGACAAATCGTTGCTGGAGCCGTTCCGTCATTATAAATAATCATGTTTGGCGCACACGAAATAGACTTTGCGCGGCACCGATAGAAATATCCCGACCCGATCCTTTGAATGATAAGCGGAGGTAAAGGAGATCATGCAGTATAGTACTGTAGGTTTTTGCATAGCACATGTGGTTTATTGGGTTATCAGGCATGGCGTATTTTCTCTCGCCCGATAAGAAGACTTCAAAAATCTTTTCCATAGTCACGGTCAAAAAGCCTAAAACTCGATTGGAGCCACATATTCCCGCAAGAATAAGTTATAAAAATATAACCCACATTTTGTCGTTATGTATATTGAACAGTAAACCAGTGTAATTGCTACGTTACTTATTATAATTTTTCATAAGACGCAAGGAATGGTCATTTTCATGAACATCAGGAATTCCATGAGATGCTGTGCCAATCACTAATCCACTTCAAATTTCAGTAGCACAAACATAAAGAGAGGTTTTTTTCGGGCGATCATTCATTCAGTGAAACATTGGACAAATTCTATAAGGGTCGAAATCAGTTAAAGCAACAAATGTGTAGTCAATTCTATTATGCAGTCGATACGTGTAATATAACATCATACAGATTGCACAACAAAAACCATATGTCCGAATCCCTATGAATCGATATCCCAAGAATTTCCGATAAACCACACTATGTCACTTCACTCTACACAGTACAAATCTAAACGGAAATAGCGAAAAGCCCGCAAAACCTGATATTACATAAGCGCGATAGTTATGACACAAAGGGCAACAAACACCACATGTTTAGTATACTGCAATGCATGCCCGTGTTAATATCGTTGTCAGTCAGTCAATCAGTCTGTAAGCCACTCATCTACCATCCAGCTGAAATAACCTCCAAACCCGCCCCAATACCGGTTTTAAACGAGTAAAAAGCTACACATGGTTGTAATGTTTAATCAGTTATCATTGCACCAACACAGGCATTATTTAACTAACTAACCACGAGTACCTTTTGATCAGAAAAGCTTTGAAAACCTTTTTCAGGTATAATCTGAACTTTCTTTCGCTTCGAGATGCATGTCATAAATGGAACCGTGCTGTTACATCAAGTCCGCCGGTGCAGTCATCGGTTATCGTCAGAGGAATCTCCACGAAATAATCTCCATTGGTTACATTTAGAAACTACTTAGTTTTATCTATGTAACACATGGGCCTAGTTTGAATTGCGTGCTCTGACTATCTTGTTAGTACTCAATTGTACATTTGTGCACATGATACACGCGATAAGTAATAGTTTACCCTAGACACCACACATGGTTACTTATTAGCTAGCAATTGCTCTGAAAGTTAATAATTGTTGAAGAATCCAATGCATGAATACCTTTGTAGGTTGTTGAAATATGTATTCAGTTTTGCAGATCCGACCAACAGTTAATCATCGTCACTGTCCATGAATCAATAGAGAACTCAACAATCCCTTATCCTCATGGCAGCATTGTACTCTATATTGCACGAGGGCAGTTCTTAGCCAGCCGCCGCTGTTTGGCGGAAATGATTTGTTGGCCTGAATCGTCGATACAGATAGCTGGACCTTATGTACATATCAGTGCAAGGTTGCATATTATACTGCGTTCTACAGCTATGCACAACTGGAATGCTATTTCAAAAATATTAACACCTTGCAATGTGTTACATAGACAACTGCATCCGGCATCTCGTCACTTAACACGGAACACACGCGGGCAATATGTATTCGTATTCCATCTATCAAATCATTTGCATTCATCCCCGGCAACACGAATTAGAATACAACCATTGTTTAATCCTTTTTTTAAATCCCGGTGTTTATTGTGCTATCTGGCTTATCAAGCTTCTTTCCTCTAGGTATAGGGCCCATACTATACTTATTTACACTAATGCAGATTGAATAATTATTTGCTTGTAGTTCCAAGCGAATCTTCGATGCTTAAACATAAAAACTTATACATAATACGATACCTAAATGCACGTATTGCACGAGAATAATATTCTCTTGCATTGTGAATTTTCACATGTAGACCGCTGTCAAGCCACTCACTGACACTACATGTCATTTCATATTAAAGTTATCGCATGTATTAGCAGGACTTTTCACGCAATGTATTTGCTTGAGAATGTTTGCCTAACAGAAACAGCATTTGCCTGGATTAAATATGTGTGCTGCAGCATCTAAAAGTAAATGATGTTGTGCTGAAATATTCTCGAGCCAACGAGTCCTGCCATTTAGTTGGATGGGTACTCTGTATCTTGTGCGTTGTCATTCCGCTACCCTGTAAGACGCGACACTTACCATATATCAACACTAGTGAACAAATAAACTCTGCCATGAAGCGAACTGGACTGTGTACTTCGAGACCATATAATTGACTGTCACCGCCAGTTCCAGCAGCCATACGGATATGAACACGACTTATCAAGGTCAATTCATTGAGCTGATATATAACCCCCGGCTCGAACCGTCTATGGAAGTGCCTCGGATGATTTATTCTGTAGAGATATTGCGAGCCAACAGAGCAGAACGACAGACCGATAGTGAGAGAGAAGGAATATGCTCTGGTGATTCGCGTTACAAAAGCCCAAACCTTGATGTTTGAATGTGTTCTACAATGCTGCATCAGTACTTTTACGTCTAACAAATGGATATTTTGTAAAGCATGAAAACTGATTGATGCATTATAAACGATGCTGTGTTCCATTGACAAAACGCTGATAAACATTCTGCACACATATCCAGTAATTCAAGTTTCGATATCCACATGTTGGTGATTATCGTAGTAAGATCTGCCTCGAGTAAGTGTAAAGGCTCGATGGATGGCCAGATGTATTATGCAAACTTATCGAAAAGCTCGTCATACTCGTTCATCGATCGCCATGGTCAAAGGAAATATAATATATCATCAGGTAAGAGTGAGTGACGATTTCATTCGTCTTTTTCGTGAAGGAGAACCGAATTATTACGTCTTGTGTGAAAGTAAATATTTTTAACACATGATCGTTGTCATGACTGCTGTCGTGATTGTACAATGCGCATCGATTCTATTCATTAATAGTGTACACATCTACTGATAACGCCTTCTGCAATAAGTAGCGAAGTCATCCAAACTATCAAGGCGATGGTTATGTTAAATAATGCAATGTAATTCAGCATGGAATGACACTTTTCTGTTCAACAGCTCGAGCATTGGAATAAGCAAAGCACGTAGCAGTCTATCGCATACCAAATTCAGCGGCCCTTTTGGTTTACGTTATATATCTGAAACAAACTGTGCATTTAAAGTTTTTATTATCGGTGATTTGCATTGATAATTCCTGCTTAAGCTTCAACACACATACACACACGCATAGCCCGCACCAATTGCTACCTATTAGGTTATTTCCCTCTCCCTGAACGTGTCTCATTGCACTCCACCTCTACATTGTTTTCCCTCTTCCACACATTCATAAAGCGGACTTTCCAGCTTCATCCCCTTCATATCACTCGTTTGCCCTTTTACGTTTCCAATAATTGTGCAATATGCATATGAATATATCCTAGCATTGATCTGCTCTGCTTCACTAGGCAATGTAACCGGAAAGTAATCCGTTCCTATTTGTGTAATCTTCCGATCGGTGGTTTACGCTAATGCCATAACGATTATGTTCTCCTTTTTGCCGACACACCTGACATGCACTCATTATTCTCCTGACTAGCTCTTGCCATAGCGGTTTATTCGACCAGCCACCTTCCCACCTTCGTTGTAACCCTGCCCGGTGCTGCCGTGACGTGTGACTATTTGTTGGAAACAGCACGTACTTATTGCCAGGCGTAGATTTGGTGATCAAATTTAGTTGATATCACGTGCCGCTTTCGTTGAAGCTTATCAATCGTATCAGCTGTATAACTGCGGGGCTATTTTAAAGTTTTGGGTGTTCATACTAAATGCTATATATATAGAAATACGTCACATTGCAATGGGAAAACTACTCTTAAATTAACTTGGTCAGTATTTATTTTAGCTTTCTATTCGGACAGAATGAAGGCTTTGCGTGGGGATGGGGAGATATCATACGATCTACCACATCCTCGGCGAGCTGGTTTGGAATTGAGCAAGCGTAATGGCGTCCCATTCCTACCATTATTCCATGCCCACAGAATCACGGTGACGAAATGGGCCGTAAGGAGCCATTGATATAGACAAAGTGATCATGATGTTGAACTACCAATCCAATTGTATGGAGATTCAAAGGCCAGTGCTCGTAGGTGGTGCTGTTGTGTTCAGGCCTGATAATTCTATTACACCGTGGGTTATGTTTCCACTATAGTACCCATTCACTAAGCTACAACTGCTACTCGCGATGCAGTTCAGGGACCTATATTAACTATATTCAACCGTTTCTGTCGCTATCAGTATTGTACAGCCAATAAATAACCCTCGCAGCTGCGTCCTCTGCTATTAGTAGGATTCCTCATAGAGGGACTCCATGTCGCTATAGTAATTTTTCCTAAAAGGTATTATTAACAACTACACCGAATCCTGTTTCACAGCCAAGATTAGTGTCAGGGGCTTTAAAAGTTCACTCTTTCCCTGCAATACCCACTGCAGCCTGTCATTTGCAATACCGATATAAGGCTCTACTGGAACAGTGTTATATTATGTAGGTGGTCAAGGTGCGTATGCGGTCGGGCCACATTGCCAGTGAGGGCTACAATTAGTAAGCACATATATTTGCATTGTCTTGCCGCAACGTACTCGTTTATAGCAGCAATTTACTTGTTGTCATAGCTGGTCGTCGTAGTTAAGCACCACGCATGACTACACCGTCTGTTGCGCTGGATGTGATATCAGGCGCTGATGTACTGTACACACAATGAGATCTACAGCTCCCCTATGCACAATGACTAAGCGGAATTAAAAATATATAGTGCAACTTAAAGCAGGCCTGGACATATAAGAGCAATGAAACGTTCCATACGTTATTATCGAAGCAAATCAGTCACTATCCTAAAATAAATTGTAATGAATCCACGCAACTTAAGGCAGAGAGCTTATTCCTGCCTATACCAATCACCACAGTGATATTGTAGTGTGGTTCGAATATTCAAGCTAGAATTGTTCATTCCTGTGGCATAGTACTCGCCTTGTAGCATATGTCAACTAATTAGCAGCCTTGCGCGAATGAATATATAACTTATGATTCGATCGTCCTCACATGGTCAACAAAATCATCATTTGCATCAAAATAAATCTCACGAAAGCAATAAAGTCAACGTAAAAGAATTAGCATTCGCACTCACTCAAAACAGGCCCCACATAATGATATAGTCTGATAGTGTGATAATACAAGCCAGGAATCACATATAACGTACACTAAGCATTCTCGCATTACTCTTCCGCGATGTGCAAGTTATCCAATGGGAGCTGTCAAATGTTTATGTGGGTACTGCTACCATTTGATTATGCTTAATCTATGGACCGCCCACAATCCCACCCGATCCATAAGTAATCTACTATATAGGCCAGCACAGCGTACTGATTATCGCGTGCGAGAGTGGAGAGAGCAAGCCTTCAAGGTTCGTGCGGAATATATTTTGATATATTGGATATAGTAAGCTTTTTACCTTTCTATGCATCAGCACCATCCAAATAATGGACAAAACATATCAGTCTAATATGCCGAAAATGTGCATGATAATTGCAAGGAATGGTTTATCCCGTACTTTAATCTCAGTTTCGCTGTTGCATACAAGGCCAGGTATACAGGTATAACCAAAATCTGAGTAATTAGATGATGGACCCAGCACGACAAGATATGCTACCTTTATTGAACATGTACTCTTCAATCCAAGCCATCTTGTGCTCGTGCTTCCTTTCCGTCGACCATATAATTAAAACAAGTCACCTGGAGCAGTTTGTATTTTTGAGAGAGCGATTTCTGTTGGGTCTCTTGCCATGCTTAACCGGGCATCGTGTGTTGGCATAAGCATGATAGGCAAGTCGTTATACGTAAGCTAGGATGCCCTTAAACCGAGCAGAACATCGTCGATCGAACCGTTTGCTACTCATAACATTCATTTAGATTAAGGTACTGGCTGTACTAAATTCTCCATGTGATAGAAACCTACTGAACGATATCTGAGCCGCAAACAAGACGGACGCATATAGCCAAGTGGAGAATTCATGGTATGCCACAATTGCCCACAATATGCAAGAGTAAACCAATAATACTGTCTACTTATCACCCTCTCATAATGTACTCACTGTCACCTAGTACACATTCCTTTTTGCTATCGCAAACCAAACGCATTCCTTTTCCTAGACATTATTATAAAAAAACATCGGCATTATAAGATATTGCAGTCGTCGCCTATGGCAGGCTATCATGCGTCTCCAATGCCAAATGTCAAACACCGCCAAGAGAAAGTCGATAAACGCTAGTATTATCCTACTCATTTGCTTGAGTTCCAGTTTTTCTAGATTGCATGCAGATAAATGTGAATGTATTCATAAAACTATCCTCATATCTTTTACGAATGAAGTTGGGCTTATCTCTGTTATTAATTATCAATCATAAATCACGAAATGCCTTGCTGACTTAGCATGTACGATACACGTTTGTGGAATCCTTGATGCCTTCCGACATTTAATAAGCTTCAGCTTATGATACACCAGCATAACATATTCAAGATTTTGTCCCCCTTTTTCCATATAATTCGATCATAATTTCGTTAAGCGCACCTGTATCTCCATAGCATCAATACATGTATCTCTCAGCAAAAGTAATTACAAGATTATTGTCAGGATACGGCATGGTATAGCGACTGTATCACATCGATAACATTCAGACAGTCTCGAAATTCACACGACAAAAAACAAATACATGTTATTTGTTGACGCTGCGATTGGCTTACGATTCAGGAACAAGTGGAAGGATAGCTTACGTTGATCTTAATATTAAATTGTATTCAATGACATAACTATATTTTGTATCGATGCTGGTACATACATAGGTACGTTGGTAGGTATGTGTATGTACATCCCAATATTTCACATATTTGCATATACCATATTAAGCTTTGTGACTATTGTTAGCTTAAATTACTCCATACGTTGTGATGTGCATATTCGGCATATGTGGTTGCAGCTTTAGCGAACTGCCGTTGTTTATATCTCTACATTCTTATCGCATCCCTCTTTCTGGAGTTTAATAGTCGTAAAGCCCCTAAGGACCGATATGAATTTCATCAAAAGTAAAGAAAATAAAAGTGTGAACTAGTGTATGTGAACGAGCTCAATCAAGTCAGTCAAATGTCCCAAGAGATGCGAGAACCTAAAATGTAACAGTCAGTTTCCGAATTCGTTTCACAGAGTTCTCTTGCCATGTGATAGTGTATTTATAAGAAAACAGATACTTTTAGCACTCCACTCTGTTAACATTACATTCGAGTAATGGAAGAAATGATGCTTGGGAGGAATAAATATCATAATTGATAAGGCATTAAACTGCTTGGATGGATACGGTGGTGTCTTGTATGTTTATTTGCACAACACCTGTATTAAGAGATGGGAATGACTCGCTCTTCAACTATTTGAAACCTAATGATCGAAACGATATTTACTTGCTCCGCTATATGTGAAAGAGCAGCACCTATCTATTTGTTTACGGGTAGCGCGCATCGCTTCTGTAATGTGGATTTATTCATGCATTTGTTGTAAATTCATCCAAATATGTATCAACCGTAGTACAGCGGGAAAGGGTTTAAAACGATGCGTGCTTGGTTGTTAAAAATTATGTACATTTTAATATGTCGTGCTGCGTCATTAAGGTTAACGCACAAGGTTTTGCTCTCTTCAACTCACGCAATATAGATTGGATTCTGAGCAGTGAATAATTATGTGTGTTTTGCTACAATTTTACTATGCTAAATGTAGTGATCGTATGGAATATCTCCTTATGTTCGTAATTGCTAAAGCCTGTTTCACATCAGCCTTGCGGCAGCCGTGCACATGTCTACGAACATCTTTAGAGAAAAATCGCTGAGTTTCGCGCGAATGTCTCAAGACCTTCTTACGAATTTCACAAGACGCAAGGCAGTCGCATCGTCGCAAACCCACATTTTCGAAATTCGAGCGATTTTTTGACGCTCGGCATTGGTCATGGGTAGATGGCAGAATGGAGAGTGTCTCTCTGTACTCCTCGTAAATAGCCTGACACACTTCAGGGACAAAGAGTGAGATAGTGTTGTGTGAGACCCTGAATCTGTACTGTAAGGACATGAAACTCATTCCGGTGGCCAGAAATGCGAAGCGTTATCACAAACTCTTCCCCGCGGCTCAATGGAACCACAGCCCCTGCAAAACGAAACCGTATAATGAAAATTAAAGGTTGCTATAAATCATACATAAACTGCATATATTGTACATTACGTGATCAACAACTGCTCCCCGGGACTCAATGTAATCAGGGATCTTGTAAACAAAATCGTGAATTGAAAATTAACGGTCGCTATTAATAAAACAGTAACTCCATATATTGTACATCAAAGTTGCATTTAAATGTGAAAATCAAATTTGTACGTGCCTTCCAGATTTTGTGATGTGCGGGATGACCCGTGGCAGCAGCTCGGCAAACATTTTGTGGCTCAATCTGGGGTAATTCATGTGGTCGCTTTCTCTAGCTCCTGAAGGAGGGTGTGATACTGTCCAAACAGCCGACGACGCTCAATCCAGGGTTTTACCCACCAACGCCTCTCTCGCCTTCTTTGACGAAGTTGCTCACGGATAAGTAGTATCAGAAGTGCCTCATGACGCTCGTCTTCATCTACCAGTATTCTTCTCAGTTCGACCACACGCAATCTTCGTGGAAGAATATCCATTTCAAAGACGAGGTATGTTTAGGAAAAACTATGATGAAGATGTGACGGCTGTTTGCACTTACCCTTGTGTTGATACTGTCACATGGGACGAATTTGTACGATGAACGCACAAACATCGTAAGATATTCGTGCGTCACTCTTTTTTATTGCACTATGGTCGCAAGAATCTTTTGCGAATCTTGCAACAGCCCTGCAAATGTGTACGGCTGCTGCGCGGCAATCTTGAGAAAGTTGTACGAAATGTTTCCTACGTTCAAGCTGCGAACATCGTGCGACCCGTGAGACAATCGTGCAAACATCGTACTGCTGCCTTGCAATGTACACGACCTGTGTGGACATGTCTAGATGCATTGCGAATTTGTCTGCGTTCTGTCCACGGTGCCTCGGACTTAACATAGGACAGCATAGCGAACTGATTGCTGTGTGCGTGTGTAGATTACATAACGCCGCCAAAGCCGGCGGTGCGTATCTGTGTTATAATGCAACCGAGCATTTTAATTTCACGTTTATGATGTCCCAATATGTGGTACATATCTATGTGTATTAGTATTGTCTTTTACAAGGTCGTGTGCCACTTGCTGACAAGCTCCTCCTGGCGTTCCACTCGTTACATAAGATCATCATTCTTAACCTCCCGATCTCTCACTATGTCCTTCAATTCCACAAGGTCATCGCTCAGTTTGTCCTCCAGATCTATTTTATCCTCTTTCCACTGAGTCGTGACATCTGCACCGGATTGACCGAAGTAAAGGAGTGGGAGTTCTGGTCGGGCACCCAACCCATCATTCCGGTCTGATTCGGAAAGCTCTTTGCCTAAACAGAGCAAGGGCCCAGCTCTGCTACGAACCTACCTAGCCGAGTTAGATTACCTCGTCCACGTACAGATACGCGAGGCATCAGCGCCAAGTTCACGCCATGTAGCTAATTGTAAATTTCGAACCGCAGACTCGTGTCTGACCTAGGCGAGCTCGAACACCTAATCAGAGATACAATACACAAGCAGTGTACCCTCACCTACCCACATTAATATGCAATATAATTTACCACCTGTTACGTGTGTCTATTAACTTAATTAAGTACGTTGTCGGTGTATGTAATAGGCGGTGATTTAATTAGGATATTTTTTTTTTCGTTTGCCTATGAAATAAGTAAGATATGCAAAACGCCGTCTTAGGAGGAATTAATTAATAACAAAAGCGGGCATAGAGTACATGATATATGCATTTGATAATACTAGAGAACAATAACTAAACTGATCATTTCGATAGCATACTCCAAGCCAACGGTAGAAACTGTAGGACATTTAAGGTGTGCCGTGTCTCCTGTCACTAGACTCAGGTGAGATAATAACTACCTGGCCGCTTATCAAGAAAACCACACATGTCAGAATTGAGATTATCTTAATATATCATTGAAACTTTATAGCATATACAAACGACCCGTAGAATGCCAGCAGACCGCCTGGATAGCATATAACCACAACATCGTGCCAGGGAAAATGTCTTATGGGATTTCTACGGTCAGCTGAACAAGACAACCCACTCTGTGCCCATTTATGTAGGAAGAATGATAATGACATTCAGCAACAAATCCAATGGATGGCAACTCAAATGCCAGGAGACGACAATGTATTCAGTTCTGCTGATTTTATTATATTTCAACTAAATCATCTAATAAATAATTTATGGCAGCCATGTAGTATGGGGAACAACATTTCCTATATTCCTGTTTCTCGAAGCAAAGAGGTGCGTTATCAGCAGGGGACATCCTGTGTATAGCCCGCCGGTATCCGGCTGTCGCTATTAATTGAACCGTGCTGAAAGGATATTCCTTGTCTCTTAGGAAGCAGCCACATTATTTTACGAGACTGGCTCACTTTTATAGCCATGTATGATGCACCTGGCTGCCTTGAAAGCAATATTGGAGGGAAATGCGGTCCTAACTTGCCGCTGAGGTTTTCAATGATCTGTCGGTAAGGCTAATATTTATGATAATGAATTCGCCACTGTAGAGCAGTGTCGGACATGTATCATTTGAGGGTTGATTTCTGCCAATATATAAGTGGAATTGTATTTTTGCATTAACGGTATCGATAGAATTATTGATATATGACACTTATTGTACTAACATGCACTGCCACCGTCTGCATAACTATTTCCTAATGGTAGGTTTGTCCTCACAGCATAAAGATCAAAGGACAGATGGTATGCAGATAATGACATATAAGAAGGTTTGACAGGCAAACTCGAATATGTTTCAAAAAAAGTTTATCAATCAATGTGCCACACTTTGTTTGGCCTAGCTAGAGTCAGCATCGGACTGTTTTGTCAGTTTTTCTTTCAATTGTTTAAAAAAGTCACGGAGGTGGTGCATAACGGCAAAACAGAATTTGGCGAATTGCATTGCACCTTTGTTGATGTCACGATGATGCGTCCCACGCTTGGTTCGTACACGAACTCAATTTACAGGCGTTTGGCTCAAGCAAGGCAAATACCAAAAATCATTACACCTATTACCTTTCACATACGTGTATTAACAAACCTGATGCACTGCACAGAAGTTCCTTTGCATACTAGTCCTTCGCATGGTTTAAAGATAATAGTAACATGCGCACCACCTGCAGCAGTACGAGAAACTACCCACCAATGATGGGGACGCCTAACGACTGAAAGTAGCAGCACGTCATTGTTGGGGGGCTTTCGCGGCGTCATATTGCTCACTTTGAACGTATAATGTACAAAACATGGTTACTTCATAAGAAAAAGATATCAATGGGGAAGGATCAAAGACCGTCATTTTTTTCAATAACACGTTTTGAACTGGACACCACTGATGTCTCTGAGAGGATCGAGATTTAATCTGATGCTGATATAGCACAGCTGAACAGGCCACGTTCTTGAGCGGTCGCCGAATAGTAATTATAGATATCGTGACTTCGTACCTAGACAATTAGGGAAGCATTGTTAGCAAAAAGATAGTAGTAAGTTTTGATTTCGGTTGTTGATGGTTCTAGACCTCACGAGACTAAATGCGGTCTTGGATCGCTTATTTGTGTAAAATGCGAATGCAGCAGCCAAAACAGGATGCCCAACGATAAGATAATCCAGTAAGTTTTGTATTTCGCGTTGTTAGATGTTCTCTACTCATCATCGCAAAACATGTGAAATAATAGTTCCCGAAACTACTCTTAACAAAAGCATCCCGAAAAATTCCATTCTCGACTTGATCTAGACATTATTTACAATTAAGCATGGAGCTCAGAAGAACGAGTGTTTCGCACTCTAAATGTACCCGTGCCTCGCACCAAACTATGACATACACCCCTGGTATCCCTGCCCTTTTGTAGAATCCTCATTAAATTGGATTGGGATGTTATCCTGATAACAACTGTAAGGTATCGTTGTTTGTGTGCAAAGCAATCGATGATATGGGTGAACTCAATAAGATGTATTTATATGTTACTGTGTTGATATAATGGATATTTTGGGAAAGGTTCTCTCAACAACAATTTCGTAATCGGTAGCGCTGGATTCTAGGCATGGGACAGTAACAAGTTTTTTTTAAATCAGTTTCTTCATTTTTCGGGCTAGGCTACTGAGAAGGCTGTTTATCGCTTGCGCCTTGGTAACCTATTGTTGTTTCTACGGCATTAATGTATAACCTTTTAAGCTGGCCTTCTCGTCTGTTCAGTTGTCCTTGACGTTAAGCCACATACCTGATCGATATGTGGTCGCTGTTCACATATATCATACACCTGCCGTTTGTAATTTCGTCGGATGCATGCTAGCCTTGTCGCAATAATGTACGTTAGATACGAGTACGCTGCAACAGGGTTTTTGCATATTCTGTAATGCATTAATATCATTAGAGTAGCTCGCTTGTATAATTTGATCTGATCGGCAATATAGATACTGTTTATGAAGACAAAACAAGTATCTACGTTTCAAGTGAGCATAAGCCGGTAAACACCTGGCTCGCTACGGCTTTAAGATAAATCTATGATAAAATGCATTTGTCTTGCCTGGTAACGTTTAAAAGGGCCCCGCATGCATGTGTGGCTATTTCTATATGCACAAAATAAATCCTCCTCTTGACTGGTACTCAATTGACCATTTCAAGCGCATCATGGGATGTCTTCTGTAATTATTATCTTCTGCTCATGCATAATTAAGGTTACTTACAGAGGTATTCTCTGGGCACGCCGTGTCCTCTCTCCTTGAAGCGACATGCCTCTCTTATCCTGCATTTGCTGACAAAATTTATATCTCGGATTATATCATGTGCCAGAATATGATACTGTGGACCAATTGTTGCCTTCGCCATTGTTTAATGCCGATCAAGCACGTGTTAAGATCTCAGTTCTTGTCAGGTAATATCCGCGGCGATGCATAGGATAGCTATCCCACAACGCACAAGGCCTGTTTAGAATTTGCTTCATGAGGGCACACAAGCCCAAGAAGGGAAGTCAGAACACGTGCTATGCTACACATTAGTCCGGTCGTTTTCACAGGGTTAATTTCTGAGGTCATGTGCCGTCGTATATCAGAGTGTAAAGAAGAGCTAACAGGCTAACAACGGGCATAAAATCGCCCATGCAGGCAGCAGCGGAAGCATCGCTAAGGTTACTGTTACGTTTAGCAAATGGAGAGGTGAATGTTCATGGATGTATTAAATGTGGGATATTACCTGCTTTCATTTGTGTTATTGTTTGCACCTCGGAACTAATCACTCGAGGCTCTTACATGACATGCCACATCGGTTTTGTGGATATAAATCTTGAGGTTTGTTCATCGAATTCTTTATACCATCGGATGAACAGTTGAATAAACAATGCGGATCCTACGCAATGCATAATGATATTGTGGTTTCAGATAACAGATACATATTTGCAAGCTTTTTCACAATTCGTTACTACTATAACGGACGCTCACGTATTTTAACAAATCGTCCCTTTGCAAGTCACATTTTCCTCGAACACAGTTGTTGCCATACAAAAGAAAAGTATCACTTAGTATACACATGACATCCCATATTGATGTTATAAGCTTGACAACACATGACTTAGTGCTAAATACAGCATATCAGTCATGAACCTACACAATGTTTTATTCTGTTTGCGTATTACCGTTAGAAGAGCCTAGCAATAAACGATAGATACTGATTGACGACATCAATTTGAGGCACGTAAATCGTTTGTCGTCAAAAACAATATCGCACATATCCACTGAGCTTGGTTGAATGTTTGCCTCCGTCCTACAACGCCATAGTATTCATTATCTTTGTCTTATATTGACTCGGCTAAGGTCAGCCATTTCCTATGGCTTTGGCAGTGCGCAGTGCTTTGCTCAAAGTGCAGGCGAATCACCCTCGATAATGTTCCGTCGCATACCAAGCACATGATCAAATACTGAATGTTATTGTATGTGTTTACATAAACCATCGGTTTTACCCGCAGATACCGGACATAGCTGTGATCGTAGAGTATAACTCATTCTCTGCCAAACTAATCTATTGGTAACGGATAAACAATAACAATATCACGAATGTTTGGTTTTTTTGTGCCAAATTAGGTCAGGGCTGTGGCAAAAGAGGCAAGATATATATTTGGGTTTGACCTCACATTCGATGGTCTTGTTACAGTTTAAAGCATGCTAAATTGCTTTCGCAAAATGCATAACTGAGGTAGTTTAGCATCATGATAATTATCAAGGTTCAATAATTGAGCGAAATTGCCGCAATATGTATAATTCGCTGTTGCTTGCAAGTTAAAGGCGTCGGGAGAAACGTTTCGCAACAGTACCGATTCATTATTATATCTGCCCCCATTGGAAACGCATTTTTCTTTGCCCAAATAAATATATCGGAGACCGAACGTTCTTAGTCAACACATAACGAAAGTAAAATGTCATATCTATACCCTTAAAAAACATTTGTATCCAGGATTGGCATAGCCACTGATGTTAAAGCGGCCTATATACCACTGATGTGTTTAATCTGTATTTTCCACATCATATAAATTTGTGCAATGGCGTGTCTTACCGGTGTAGCCGCTAGCTACACAAGTCCACGTTTAGAAGGCTTCCACATGTAGAAGACTGCCATGTAGCTCTTTTGAACAAAGTGGAGCTGGCGCTCAAGAGTACCCGATCGACTTTTGGTCTGCTGGGCTACTGTCATGTACTGTGGTTGCAGGGTTTCCGTGACCCGTAAACCCCGTCCGTGGTCGTAAATTTGGACGGACTAAATTTTCCCCCTATAGCACGTCCACCCGTGCACCCGCCAGCTCGTCCACGCGCCTCTCAGGCCGGATACAAGAAATTAGCCAAGCCAATTTATACATCTCATTTAAACTGTTAAAGACAAACAGCGACGCAGTGCGCTGGCCGCTCATCTACGATCAAAATCAATACTGTTACTTTTGATAACGCTTCTAAGGGCGCATGGGGTTTAATCAACGCCATAATACTTGAACAATGGAGTTACAACCAGTTTCGTCTCCTCGCAAAACAAGGTCCCAGTCCATGTCGATCGTATACCTTTTTTTAAAATGATACACGATATGCTCGAGGTTCGTAGGAATAATGACAACTAGAAGGCTGGCGTACATTGTGCACGATCGATTGGAGCATCTTTCTGAAAATTTTTGCCTCGCGGTATCGCTTTTACCTCGATCTAATAAACATTTGGTCTACACTGTTGGCAAAGGAATGAAGCTCACAAATTGCAATTAGGTGAAGTCTTTGACTAAGTTTTTTTTCTCACCCGTATGTATGTGCCAGCGCAGGATGTGTCATTCATTTGTAATTAAATTTCCTTGCAACAACGGTCTGATATTTCACATTACGCATGCACACACACACGTCATCGCGAATTTTACCGTAACATAGCACAGCAATGACTATGTTGCACGTAAACCCAAAATGGGCAAAGAACTATTGATCTGTCCAATCAATATGTAACAATACAAGAAAATGTAGAAAAATATGAGTGCCTTGCCCTTCATCAATGCTGAATCATTAAGGTCACAAACTAAAATTCGGCTGATTTTATCTATCCCAATATACAATTAAAGATCGTAAACCGACTAAAACACATTATTTATGATAACAGACATGGAATGATTAATCATTGATGAACGAATCCCTTTGAAATGGCATCCCGGTAGTTTAGCCGTATCAGCAAGTGATGGACAAAGTTTAATTCGATAACCTTAATACATCTCTACTATTTACATTGCGCACTTGGTGCTTACTGTAATCATTCAAGCACGGTTGAGGTCTAGTGATAACAGTTAGCGTAGGTCCTAAAAAAGCTGCAAATACTCGAACCTCTAGTCATACCCATGAACGAAGGCCTTTGAAGCTTTAACCTAGTGATGCATATCCACCGTTAATTTTTATCAGCACCCACGGGGCATTGTGAACTGTAATCTATGGGGATTTGGAATGATATCAAAATAGATGCATTACCTCATTTAGCACGAAGCAGCGCCAGACATTTTGCAACAACTTACGATTCAACAATGTCCGTCAACGCGACAAATGTATAGAACAGTATGTAGATCTAGCTAGACACTTAGTAAGTTACACCAGATAATCTTGCTTGTTCAAGATTACGTCACTGTGCGCTTACATTGGGGATAACTTGTGACTATTTCACGCAATGATCACATTCTGGTGAAAAATCGACGCTTCTAGCTGATTGTTATTAGTCACTGGAGCATCTCAGCTGCAAATAAAACATCTCCTAGAGCAAATGTTCCAATTGAATGATCGAAACTATGCGGCAACACATGGATGATATACCATCATGTAATTTACAGTTAAACTTGCAACCTAATGTGTACCGATGTCATTATCGCGTGATTCTGACCGCATATAAAATGCACTTGACAAGTGTAAAAATCTAAGTCCGAAATTCAGATAATGCAATAATAGCAGTACAGACACAGCATAGAAAATTGATCCCCAATGTTCTTATAGCGTGTATGTCATAAGAACTATTGATATGGGCAGCAGGTGATTGGTAGAATTATGCCGTGGAACTAATCGAACAGTGGAAGTTAAACTGTCTTGTAACTTTGGAAAAAACTAATTCTTGTTCAACCGTCAGCGTTAATCCCTTTTAAGTTTTTTGCGAACCGTTATATATTTCTAAGTGCAACAAATCTCCTTATTTTCAGCCATGGACACGATAGTTTTTGTGGCATAGCAGATATTAATTTGATAAATATCAATATTTCAGATCAACAGTTCAGCACACGAAGAGGAAAGTACAGCACAATGCAAGCTGCTTAGTTCTGATAACGCCGATGGTGCGAATTGTGATAAAAAGGTAATCACTTGACAGAAAATTAATCAATATCTATGGTTATAGCATCAGAGTTAGTGAAATTGACCAAGCATGAAAACGAACCTTAGTTTTCTTTTAAAACAAGATGGGCATCATTCATGCCTACTAGACTAAATTGCATGCAGCCACAAGAGCGGGAGGCTGGGGAGCTAATGATTGTCCGAATTGCTTCCTCTTGTCATTCCCAAAGAAAGTGGTACGTGCTTAGATCTAATGATTCATTTACAACGTTCAGTTTATTATCATCAATACATAATGAACTAGCTAGGTAATTGATAAAGGCCTGCATCGGTGTACGGATGTGAAGTAAACTTCCTGCCTAATTGAACCTAATGTGATGGTTAAACCTGTAGCACCGATTCTTGCCGTCCTTGACATCAACATATTGTCAGCCCATTGCCACAAATGCCTACTTACTTGATGTTTGTCAATAACGCTCTGGTCTCACGACAGAACCAAGCCTAACGGACACAAAATGCATTCTGCAGAAATATTCGTGTATATTGCTTAGGTAGCATTCTTGATACCGGAGATAATCATGGTATTTGTTATCGATATTAATTACTTACTTTGGCCGGAGTATAATACGGTTAACGGAATAAAAGAAACATTGAATCAGTGTTTGCGTCAATAGCCTGTTAATTGCTTCGAGTCGAAGTAATACAACCCACTTTCTTAGTACACATATATTTCATCACTATAGCACGCTTTACATTATATATCATCACAGCACTTAAATAAATTGGTATGGTCTATTCGAGGCGTTGCACTACGGTGTATTCGAAGGTCAAATGCTAGAAAAACATTTATTACTGTATTCGATCGCAGCGTTATATGTGTAATCTTCATCACCCGAGTTGGGAAAACCATTGCATTGAATCGACCACTCTAGCTAGTGGCAGTTGGTGTCCTGGCATACATTACTAAATCCGAAAATGCCCAGCAGATAAGACATTTTAACCAGCCCTCGAGAGAACATGTGAATGGAAGTATACCGAGCTATTTTATATCAGGGCCAATGGTGATGCTTAGCAGCCCACGAGTCATTTCGTCACCGATCTTGCATGATCGCGTTGCTTAAGTCATGATGACGGTTGCAAATGAGTGATAAGGGTTCATCATACCCGATCATTGCTACTGAGCATCTGGTGACTCATGGAAAACCTTCTCTGCAGTAAGTATCTGGATGAGGATGCCATAATCTTGCAAGACACAATAGATTGCTGAATAATACGTTCATGGGTGTTTCGTTTGTTTGTTCTTGTTCTCAAGTGATAAATGATATTGGTCAAAACCATCGTTATAGCTGATAGGTATTTCTATGCAACGTATCAAAGTTCACAGACTAGATGCCAATCTGCACTTTGTTTGCGCCACTAGCACTCAAATAACCCGTATCAACGACCTATCATGATTACCTTTTCATAAACAGCATTTATTTAGGTTGCTGGGACGGTCGATAGGTTCTACAGCATAAGTAGGAGCGCACACGCATTAACTATGTTCTAACACAACAACTGTTTCCGTCGCACGCAACATCGGATACGATGGGTATCACTTATCAAAGCTATATATCACACGGGAAATCACTCACATTATTGGCCTTGCCCCTTATATCAACAGGGTTGTCTCTAGCCCCATAACACTCAACCATCTGCGATTACCTCGGCTCAGTTCTTGCGACTGTAGATCCACGTGTTTACTCATCGATGTTTAAGCGTTTCACTCCAGTCTGTAAACACTTCCGCCCCTAAACCGCAATGTGTGACTCAATCGTTCCATCGACTTTATACACGGGGCGGCAAGACAATGCATGACATGGTTGTCATGTTTTCGATATTTGTGATCAGTCGTTGGGTCTTTATTGTGAATGTCACTCACGCTGTCATATTCTTTGCCTGATGTTGAACATATTGCATCGCATTTCATGTATTTTTATTACGGTTTTAAACAGATGATGAGATAATAAGTGGCGATTGATTATTTGGGTTTAAGACCAGAACGAAAATGGTCATGGTAATATGCTCTTATCTGTGCTATGCGATCTAACAGCTGCTATGACAAAATATGCTGCACACTAAGTGATATTATTGAAACTATAGCCAACTGGTCTTAAAGCATTCACCAGATCGTTCAGTGTGAAACAGTGTCACAGACAGTAGTCCTATCTATCACATCATCAATGTTTTTATGTCTTATTTATTCTTATTCACACTGAGGAGTAGGGTTCATTCATAACTCATAGAGTAAATATGCCATTGATATATTGAGCCACTGAAACGCTGACGCCTTTCGATACACAGATGAGGGTTTATTGCATGGACACTGCTTTTGCAGATGTCACAACTAGCTCTTTCGAACTAAGTACGGCAGTGATGCATGCACTCCCTCTTAGTTCTGGCGTCCAACGCATATTCCCAGCATAAGTCAACGGAATCATCAAGAGTTCCGCTGCTTTACCTAGTTTTAGCTAATAAAATCAACTCACCAAACATTTATAGGACGAGAAGCTGAATTTGAGCAACAACAGTATCCTGTGAATAAGTATTTTGGCCTAAAACACACCAAACGGTAATATCTGTGCCCGACTTGGCAACATGGCGGCGAGGCGGCGTAAACTGACCAGCGGAAGGATACACCAATTGGAACATAGGCGAGACTACTCACAAGACGCGGGTTCACAGGGACTATTTGTGGCACGAAGCTAAAAGCTAAAATGACCTTGTCTAACATGTAGAAAAGGCCACTAACATTCACTGTCGCACAAATATCACACCGAATCACGAAGAAAGCAACGAAAACCTGGGGAAAAGGCGACAGGAATTATCAGCAATAGTTTTTGCCTATGTTCTCACCGCCTTATTTACATCGGAAGTTTCTGGGGCTGTCTGGGATATCATCCTCCGCGCTTGTATTTCGGAAGAAAATATCACCGGTAAACTTGGAAAGTTATCGAAAATATAGTTTTCCGCAGACGATAGGAATATGAAACATTATCTCGAACCGAATTGGATAATAACTTTCGACACTTATCGCCCGAAACTCGTCAGAACATGCATGTTTCGTGAAAAAAGTGGTGAGTTCTGGGTTGATCGAATGCATCGACCAACAATTTTCGCTTAAACTGTTGGACCGACAAGGTGATAAATAGAACCTGACGTTGGTCTTTTGGGCTACTCACAACGCGTCATATAGCCTTGATGATCAGTAAAGTCGCAGCAGCAAAACTAGTACTTACCTTAGATACCCTGGCAGTTATTTAAGCGCCATAATGCAATGTATATTACTGGAGCAACACAGCTAGCAGTAAGTCAAGCATACTACATATTCCTCCTGTGCTATGTGCGACTGCAATTGTGAATAGATGGACTGGCATATCTTTCCCTATGTGTGGTGACTAACGGTATATTGGGGTGTCTAACAGTATTTTGGCAGCATGCGCACACGCGATGACAATAGATAAAAGTGATGTATTGCCAAAGGTCAGAAAATTTTTCAAATCACGCAACTAGGCAAAGAAGTAATATAGGAAATGATAGTACTGGAACGGGGAGACCCAACGAATCGCGGATCAGTAATGAGTCGCAGGGGGCAGGGGAAGGGAGTCATCCAACCAGCCAGCAACCATGATTCCAACGGACTAAGTTAGGGCAGCCAATCCCAGGCGGTGTCCAGCGTGTCATTTGTACCCCCTTTTAGACTAATAAAACAGTAGAGTAATGACGCCTCACAACACACGCGCGAAACAAGCTCAAGCTAACTATGCTGAAATCCACGGCAGAGCCCCACCGCCCTACCCACGCTCTAAGGTCGCCCTTGCGGCACTCGAAAAGAAAAACGCCCTCGACAGGACGTACAAGGAGGTGTACGCAAGACTGAGAACCATGGTGGACCGTGACCCAACCCCTCCGCCGACTGCATCCCCCCGACTTTGGTCTGAAGTGGCGAAAGCACCGGCCCCACATCCCCGGCCGGCCTCCAGAAAACCACTCCCCCTCGTAAGGCCAGTGCCAGTTCCGCGGAAAAGCCTCTGTCCCCACTCCCCGCCTAGTCTGCGTCCCAGACTCTAGGGGTTCCGCTACGCTTCTCGCCCTATAGTCTACGGCCAGACAAGGTCTAAAAGTGGCGCGTCCGAATATTCATTAGACACGTTCGTTGATCTTCGAGACCAATCAACACAAAGGTTGTGACCCGGATTGACCTTAATTGCGCCTGGCTCATGAAGCTGGCTTGTGATACCCACCCTTCGGTTCCATGTGACGTCATGGACATTGTAGTGGTCTGCATCGAATGAGAACACATTGAAGGTCTTCTGGAACTATCGGCGTCTCAAAAGTTCAAATTGGAACTACAACCAGCGCTTTTATCGCGTAGCTGCACGATAGTATGTTTACGTGATAGTCAGTTAAAAAGAACCAGCTGTGTGTCTGCTTCCTCGTCGACTGTGTGATAAACGGTGCCACTCAGCGTGAAACAACAAATCGGAGTGTCGTAGAATGTGTGCCCGGCTCATAAAAATCACTCGGCCAGTTGGACAAGTTCTTCGGAACTTGTAGAATAGACCAATGAGAGACAACGACTCAAAAGTACCGAGAGAGACCGAGAGACACGGCTTGTGATTGGAGCATCCCAAATCTGGGATGCCTGTCCAGTTCAATCTACTATGGTCTCCCAGACCTGAAGGCGAGACTATTGAATATCAGTAACATGTAAACAGCGCCCGCAGCCATCAGGCTGGGGGACCTTGACTACTCCCCGCCTCAAATTCAGGAGAACCAAGCGGGCCATCAACAACCAACTGCAAGGCTGGGTCATGAACGTCCCCAAGCAACCCCAGGTTTGTAAAGTTCTGGCTGAGGAGCTGAACCAGCTAGGTGGGCTCAAAACCCAGCTCGCAGTCAAAGTAAGTCTCTACAAGACTGACAAAGATGATGTCACGGAGTATGCAGAGCCAGTCCTATGAACCAAGCAGCAAACGGTTCTAGGCAAAGAAGACATTGACTCGCGATAGACCCGGTCGGCCCCCAAATCCAGGAGCCGCTTGAGAAGTGGGTTAACTTAGGTTCTGGATGGATGTTCGAGGCGGTAGAAACTATCTGGGTCGACATCGTGAAGTATCAACCACTCTTACCTCCCCTTACCGTCAGCACTGGCAAACAAAAAGGCCATAATTAACGTTAAGAACGAGACGACTTCTGCATGCTATGGCCGCATTAGCAAACACCCCGTCAACTGTATAAACCTCATGTACATCGAGAATGACGGCCTGTGCCACTACACCTGGATCAAGAACATGAACTGCCTAGTCCACGACCAAACCAAACACGTGGGCCTCAAGTTCTTCTGCGAGTGTGCCTCCACGGGTATACAACCGAAAAGCTGCTCCTGGCCCAAAAGCCGAAGTGTGCAGGCATAGGCCAGACTGCCGTGCGAGTAGACATGCCAGAGGAGGGGAAAAACATCCTAACCTTTCAGAACTGGCAAAAACAATTTCCTCGACGCCAACAACCTATACGGATGGGCAATGAGCCAGGCCCTACCGACCTGGTGGAATGGGTGGACCGGCCAGAGTCACTCTCCAGAATAGTCTGCACCCACTCCGATGACGCAGAGACCGGGTACATCCTTGAGGTCGACCTAGAGTACCAACCCGAACTTCACGACGCCCACAACGACTACCTCTTAGCCCCAGAGTGGCTCCTAGTCCAGAACGAGAGGCTCTCAGAATACCAACGAAACCTTCTTGACGAGTACAGCGGCACTGACGTTGAGAAGCTGGTCCCGAACCTTAGGAACAAGGAGAAGTACGTACTCCACTACAGGAACCTCAAACTGTATCTGGCCTTGGGGATGAGGCTGACCAAGATCCACCGTGCCCTATCCATCACCCAAAGTCCCTGGATGGAGACCTACATCCGGAAGAACACAGAACTCTGCAAGGCCGCAACCAGTGACTTCAAGAAGGACTAAGAAGAAACTAATGAACAACTCCGTCCTCGGCAAGACCATGGAGAACCTTTGCGAGCGGGTTGACGTGAAGCTGGTCCGTACTGCAGACGGCAACCAAATAAGAAAGCTCATCGCCAGCCCCTCCTTTGCCCGCAGAAAATATTTGACGACAACCTGGCCGCCATCCACATCCACAAGGCCCACCTAGTCCTCAACCGCCCAGTCTACATGGGGATGTGTATCCTCGACCTGTCCAAGCACCTCATGTACGACTTCTACTACAACACCATGAAGCCCCGGTACGGCTGGGATCTCAACCTACTCTACAACGACACCGACTCCCTCCTCCTGGAGATCCGCACACCAGACATCTACGCCGACATGAAAAAAGACAGTGGCCTATTCGACACCAGCAACTACAACCCAGCCCACCCGCTCCAGAGCAACGAGCCTGATGTGGATCCGGGAGGAAATCAAGAAAGCAAAGGGCGTAAAAAAGGTTGTGGTTAAGCAACACCTGCGCCACGCCTAATACCTTGAATCACTGTTCGACCAGAAGCGGTTCCACCATGGGACGAACATGCTCCGGAGTGACAGCCACAAGATATATGTGCTGCACGTGAACAAGGTTTCCCTCTCCCCCTTTGATACAAAGCGGTGGATAGCTCCGGGGGGTGTTCACACCATGGCCTACGGGCATACCCAGGTGTTCAAAGAGTCGTTCCGTTAAAACGCTCTACTCCATGTTTTACTAGCAGCTGATTCACTGCTTCCATAAACTCCCGCCTGGGGTCGACCTGAAGTAGTTCAGGCCACCCCAGTGGTCCTCGCTTGTATATTCTTTCGAGTGCACCTGCGACCTCTTTAGCCTCCTTTGTAGCCAATGGCTCAGCCGCTTTGTAGCGTGAGGCCACATCCACCACAGTTAGGGCATACTTGGCTGGTGCATCACAACGTTATGAGGAAGAAATAAGAGGTCGGCTAGGTGCACGTCGTTAGGGACAGGGACGTCAAACTTTGGTCTGGGAATGTGTTTGGGCACTGGTAGGTAGATTTGTCATATAGCTTGCTTTGTTAGCCACCCCCTGGCAACTTCCTCCGAAACCCTTGCTTCCGTTGCAAGCTTCTTGATAGCTGTAATGCCTTTCCAGTAGCCCTTAGGACTATAGTAGATCTTTTGCATGCGATGATCCATACAAAGTTAAAGCCCGAGTCTCGGACATACATAGCAAGCCTGTATGCAACCAGCCCAGTCGCAGCCATACCCAGTATAATGAACGCCACCTCACACCCTTTTTGACCATCTAAGGGCTCGTAGAAGTCTGAAAGCTGCGGCTCAGAGTGCAGCTTGTCGATGGATTTACCCGTAATCAGGGAGTTCTCACGCATAGCCTCGTCCACATCCCGAGAAGTCTACTTGGCATCTCCTTGGCGGCGGAGTTGCTCATTGATGAAGTCTAAGCGCTCAGTTCGCTTCTTGGCCCATGCTGCCTGAGCAGATTGAATTTGCTCGATTGCTGTATCTTGGCGTTTGTGTTCCGTGTATACTTGGCCGCCGAGAATAAAAAGTTGCTCCCAGAGAATTCAAGGGCGTTAACAAGAGCACCTCCAACAAGTAGAGCAATCGTGGCCATTATTTCAGTATATCAACTGGTAAGATTCCTTGTTTAATTAGCATATCCTTTGTGGCCATACAATGGCAATAACCATAGCCAGGTCGCGTAGGGTGAAATGAAGACGTGGCACCCCCCACCACCAGAGCCATCTTAGCAAGCTTGGCATAACCTATTGATATACCGGAAACAACTGCACAGTGGTAGGGCGCGTTGACGAGGACTTTTCCATCAGTAATTGGTGTTGTCATTTTATTCCATGTAAAACGGGTCCTTTAAATGAGCGTCCGGAGGTGCTGACTTTGCTTGCACTCCCCTAGGCACACCCTGTTTAGGGGGTGAGGCTACAACTCTCTGACAGTAACAATACAATGCTAGTCCAAACACCCCCACCCCTCCGACAATCAAAGGTGATGTCGCCCACGTTGGCCACGAACCCATCTCCCCTGCGGCGGAACCCCGGTCAGCGGGAGGAGGGGGCCGATTTTCAGACTGTAGCACGGACTTAGCCTCCCGCAGCTCTCTCAGAAGTCTATTTTGATTAGCTTTTTCGAGCCGCTGCGCCCTTTTGGCCTGCCTCAACCTTTGTAGCGTCTTTTGTAGGTTTCTCCTTTGGCACAGGTTGAGGTTGAGGCGCAGGTTAATCACTAGTCACCGCCATAATTCTCTTGATTTGCATTCTCCATGTTACCTACTAATTTTGTTCCTCCAATAGACAGCACCAAGGCAGGTCCTCTGCAGGAGGGGTGTCAGACGGCCAGTCCCGGATCGCCGGTGTGCTCGCTCCAAATTGGCAGTACTTAGCAGTTGTTAGGGCCGCGGTAAGCGGAGCCAACATCATACCATAGCGATGATAAAGTTCACATGTGGCAGTTCTTAGCGCATGCCCGACAAAAGGGTCGGTCTCGAGGTCTGTAATAAGATTTGGTAGATGTTCTGGGGGGATTGGAAGAAACATACAAGCGATGCTAGAAAACAATTAGAGAACTAACTGCCCTAGAGTCCGCTTCATGCTAGCGCCCAGCTGAGCCTCATATTGCGCATAGAGCTTTGTAATCTCTTCATCAGACATTAATCCAATCTTTGCAGCCGACAGGTGCTGATCGCCGAGGTACTGACGGGCATGACCCCCAGCTATGACAGCAGCAAGCCTATCTCTCTTAGGAGATAAATCTTCACCAGGGGTGCAATGGGGTTCTGCTTGCTCAGACTTTGTGGCCAGCGGGCTAGTCGCATCCTGTTCAAGGAGTTGATCAATAACGGTATCAGGATCCATGAATATACGTACACACTCTGAATCATGCCACACCCATGACCGCGTCTGATAGGCCTCGTTGAGACGTATGGTAGGGCAGAGAATTACAATATGCTCAAAGGCGCGGATTAATACGGTTTTCCCACATCCTGTCTGCCCACAAACAACTGCCGAACAGGGACCATCTGGAAATGTTAACTCGGTCATCAAGCCGTTGTTAGTAGACTGCGCTGACGAACCTGCCATCTTTAATGTTAAGCTGTGCATTCATAACAATATACATATAGACGTTGAATGCGCCGGCCGCCTCTGCCTTTTTTGTGAACTGAATGGTGATACCCTCAGACGCATTCTCCACGGCCCTGCCACTACCGTGCAGCTGGTCGTCATCACTCGTCCTTAAGTTGAGCCACAGAGCATACTTGGTGGTTAGGTACTCTCCTAGGTAAACGTCCGACAATGCCAAGTATTTTACTGCTATTGCTACACTGGGGTCTCGTTTACTCGTTGCTGCAAAGGCCTTCCTCACCTCGTCCCAATGCTGGTAGCCACGCATGCCTTGAGCATAGAGCCGATTATCTTTGGGTTGTTTACCTGAAGAATGAGGCGCCCTGGGGGTCTTCAAAGAGCAGTAGGATGCCCTTCATGCTGCGAGCCGGCACGTTTCAGGTTGATGTTCCACAGTGTATCTCTTTTATTGCATACAAGCTTCCTGTGACGAAGTACACGGTCATACAGAATCGAGAGCCGATCTGTATACTGGGTGCGTATCATACGGGCCAACTCTGGTTGGGTAACCATGTCATACTCCAGCGAGATGCCATCAATTTTGTAGCTGGTGTCGGTGTCGCCTGTTGCCTGAATCACGCGGTCGTAGTCTTTGAACGTGAGCTCGTATTCCAGTCTGTCATTAAGCGCGCTCTGGTAGAATGGCATGTGGCTCTCGAGCAGTTCAAAGTCAAGCGGAACTTAGAACCTGTTACTATACACATCGGCTACGGCCTTGTCCTCTTCCTCGGTCTCAACCTTGTCTCCTGCCCCCAGTCGTATCTTAGTTGCGTTTCTGTCATCTGATGTGTCAATGCCCTGGTACTGGAGGCCCTGTCTCTCCTGTGCAGTCCGCCGCAAGTCGTGGTAACAGTAGTACACATCGCTGTCATCAATAGACATGACCTCATTACCAGAAACCTTGATTGTCATTTTCTTAACCACAGCGCGACCCAGGTTTTGCACAACGCTTCAGTTAACATCGGTCGATGTCAGTGTGATTGTAGAGGCCAGCCGTGCTGTCCCTGGGACAATGACGTCTTCTGCGCCTAGATTGGGGAAGCTTGGATTGTTAGTAATAACTACAGACTGTCGCACGCCCTTTACGCCCAGGGGTTCGCGAATCCGGCGGTGTGGGTTTAGTTTTGTTTCCGTAAGTACTCGACAAGTATATCTTTAACACACAAGCATGGAGTTTGATAACCAAGCATTTAACGACGCCGTGGAGGAGGATTGCGACCCTGGAATAGAGGATGAGGATTGGCTCCCTGATTATCAGGATGAGACTCCCGCCCCGACCACTCTCCCACCTGTTACAGAAGGGGACATTGGGATTGATCAGTCTATACCACAGGACGGCCGACTCGTTATAGGCGCTGTCAATGATTATCATGATGCATTGGCTGAAAAAGGCTACACATCCGCCCTCGGCCGCGATTATACAAAGTTTGAACTTGTTAGAGGACATTTACGTTTGAAGGACTACCCCGACTTAATTTTTATAAATTCTCCTACCAAAGCCCCGCTTTCACTTCAAACAATAGCTAGTAGAGGTGGGGGGCCGAAGGCCGTCCGTGATGGTTTGGGGTTCACTGAGTGGTCCCGAAAAGCAGTGTCACGAAAGGAAGCAAAAGCCCTCCAAGGCGTTGACCAGCCGCTGCTAAAGCCGCAGAGAATTTAGAAATGAGCGGCCCTGAAGCCATGACCGGGACGGGGGATGGCGTTGAAGAAACAAGCTTCATAGAGGACCTTCATAGCCCTATAGAAGACGCGGGCACACAGACAGATGGTCTGACATACCGAGAGCTTGTAGGGCTTGATAAGGCTATGCAGAACCAGAGGGGTGAGCTGGTGAACAACCTGGCTAAGATAACCGAGATAGAAAGGGATATAGCCCGACGGTAAGCTAAAATGGCAAGCCAGGAGGAGGCAAGGAGGGAAGAAGATCCAACATGGAAATTGCAAGCAAATGAGCTTGCTGAAGTGCAGGTTCTTCGGAGTGCCCGTATTGAGACTGCCTCTGTAAACCGAAAAATGCAAATTAACCGCATCAGGAAAACGATCAACAGACTTCTTAACGAGGACACAACGCTAGCTGAGCTGCTTAAGTCAGTTGCAAAGGTGGCTGGTTGGATGGCAGAACATGCATGGGCCACAGCTGTGGCGGTGGGGGGAGTTATCCTACTGATACTCCGAGACCTACTACGTAGCAAACCAAAGCACAGCTAAGGCGACGGGTTTTTGATTTCATGGTTTCCAGACCCGCCGACATTTATTCTCCAAGATTCCAAATAAAAATAAAAGATGAAAAGATGAAGAAATTATGTACAAAATAAATTATTTTCGAGCGAAATCCTCGGAATCCGCTCGGGCAAAGCCATTTTCATGTCAACAAAGCGATTACATGACCGAGTATGGTCACGTGATGGTGTTCAGGTTTCGGCCATTTCCGTCACCGCTCGGGAATCTCCGTACCCACGTCTTTTAGAGGCAGATTGAGCACGATTTCAAGGTAATTTTATTCAATATTATTCATAATTAATCAATCTTTGTCATAATTTAGGATATATCTGATATTATGGTCTTAAATGTGGAGTGGTCACTTAGGTGTTTTGTTGTGTTTTTTTATGGAAGTATGGGACAGTGTACAAGCTGATGTTGCATAAATTGTACAGCTAAGCAAAATTTATGAGGCAGTATTTTCTTAGATTAAAGGGATTGGAAATCCTGATTTGACCTTTGGTTGGTCATAAAAACTCATCCCTATAGCTTTGCTATAAAGGCACTTGGCTGTTATATGGCCGAGTCTGGTTTCTGCCCTCTGTCCCACCTGGAGTGTTGGGAGCAGGGACATTGGATAATCACCTGTTGCTAGGCAACCAGGCAACTTTTTATATAGTTTAACATCTAGGAATACAAAGGGTCCAAAATATATAAGCTGTAGAAATAAAAATTAGTAATTTATGGTGTTTATAAAGCATAACAGAGCTAAAAAATTTCAGACCAATTCCTTCAGCATTTAGACACATTTGTCAATGCTGGATATGCTGGAAAGTCAGCCATTCCCTCTATTTATGTGCCAGACCCCTTGTTTAAACATTTTCAGATTTTCATCTGTGTGAACCCATTAAACCCTACTCTCCAAACCAAGCCACCAAACCCTCTCCACTGGGTGCTCACCCCTTACAAAAAAAGGCAAAACAGTATTTCAAATAATGATAAAATGTATCATATTGTAATTTTGGCAATCTTAAGAGAACTTTTAAAACTTGATTCACATTGTATAAATAAATGTAATTTAACATTTTCAGATGAACCGTCTTTGTGTGTGCCTGTGTGTCACCAGGAGTATGGCACTGTCATACCCATATGCCAGGCATGCTTGGACAACAGATACATTCCTGTCACCCGCAATAAGCTCAAAGCCAAGAAAGTCAAACTTTCAAAATAGTGACGTGGATATGTTGTTAGATGAAAGTTTTCATCAGAGGGTAATAAAGTGTTTGGGTATTTTTGTAAAGTATGCAGTGTTGTTAACCTGCTGTTATATGAATAAACATGTATGATACCAATTGTATATACTTGCTCCTTTATTAAAACAGTGTTTTTCAAAGAACGTATTTATGCATATTTATTGCTGGGCACTTTTTTTCCCACCACCCGACAAACATTTTTGATAAAAAAATCTGTAAACCATGAAATCAAAAACGGTGGTGGGCGGAGGGCTGGCGCGGCGGGCTAAGGGTCAAAGCTTCCTCTATCTGGAGGTACGGCAACCGCGTTGACATCAGTATTGCTACCGATTTGTTGTTCCTCGGTTGCAATGGTAATCAGGTTGTTGTACCCTACAACGTTGCCAATGGCAAGGCTCATATCCGACGGAGCCATGTAAAGGCCCGTTCCAATCACATAATCAACCTTTGAGGAAGCATTCTTGAGGACGTTCTGATACCTGCGGATGGATGAGGAAATGTCCACTGGGGAGTTGATGGCATCCTCAACGTTAGCCTGAAATTGTTTCTGAGGACGTGCCAACACCTAGTATCTCTGTGCGGGTCTGCGCCTGAGCACTAAGAATGGCCCAGACATAGGTCCTAATGCTGTCGTTGATCCGTGCGATACCTGGGGCGGTGAACCCCACTGATTTTTCCAGGATGTACGTACTCCAGGCGGTGTTTGCTCCATCTTGGTCTTGTTTTATAAAATCAATATGTAGCTTGCCGCCTTGAAAAACAAAGCCGTTAGTTGATTTCTCAATGGTTTGCCCAACGGATTCGTACAAGTGGGTGTTTCCTTAATGAGTGATCACCCGCACCACGTGTGTTTCAGGGTCGGTGAAGTGGACCCGCCCTAGGCCCTGGTTACCGCCCTGTATCCTCCAGTTGCTGTTTTCGTCAACCCCAAACTCGTGACAGAGCTGGTGGTAGATTCTCTTGTCGAAGGTATTGTTGGTAGCCGACCATGTGGCGTCATCCGGCAGTGCTATTCTCATTTCGTCTAAAAGTCTCCCAATGGTGTAGTAGACGTGGAACCTGTAGAAGTTACTTAGTGCTGGGGAGTCAGATTTGAGGTGGTCTAGGGCAGCCGCTTGTTGCGCACCATACAAAAAAGTTTACCTGGTTCTGCCAGTAGTGCATGTGGTTGGTTGTCCAGCCAACTACAAGGGTGTCGTCGCTTATGTTTGGCACCAAGTATTTATCAAACAGGTTGGAGAACTCCACACCAAACGCATCTGTTATATTACGTGCCTTAACCTGGATGAGGAGATGTGTCAGATCTTCAGCGGCAATATGTGATGGGTATACCGAGCCGGGTTTGTACGTTTTATTCGTATTGAATGTAAAGGCTTGTTTGTTCATAGTGCTATGTATCACACTCTGTCAAATGTTCAAAGCGGCGAGGCTGTCTCCCTGCAAAATGCTATTGACAATAGTGGAGGTGATCTATATGTTGGCCTAAGGTCAATCACGTATACTGTGGGTTGGTATAGCATTTAATCAGATGTGCCCCTTCTATGGCTGCCAGATGATTCTGGGTCATAGGGGTTAAAAAGTTCCAGTCTCCCGCCTGGCTTTTGGAGCTTCAAGCGTATACAGGAGGAATTTGAACTTATAAGTCAGGATACTTTAGGTCCTAGTTTGGAGGTTGATGATTCAACTGGGATTGTTACCCTCTCAACTCCTTCTGGGTCTTTACGATGTGACGGTGTGTTAAAAATATTGGATCTTGATACCGGTCTGGGTGGGGAATGGATCCCTTCAGGTACTCACAAAGGTGGCCGGCCTGTGAACTTTAGCATCTGTAACCCACTTTATGTCCACCTCGATCAAGTCAGTACCACGCACAACATACTTGATGGTGCGCCCACAACGCTTCTTGAAGTTGTTGGCTGTGGGGGCAGCTCTTTCGGTGACATTATAACCACGAACATCGCTAACCCTCTGTCAAAACGTGTTACTGTCGGAGCTGTGAATGAGTTGAAGGTTCAGATAAGGGATAATAAGGGACGTCTACTGAACAACCACGACTTATCTATTGGTGTTGTTCTCGAATTTACAAGATGTCAATAAAAGCGAGTATTTATGGAACTCATCAGGAAGCGGATCTGGGCGCCGACCTCTCCGAATATGCAACAAAGACCTATGTAGACTCACAAAAAATGGATAAAGGTGGTAGTGCTATGACTGGAAACATTAAAATGGGAGATAATAAAATCGTTGAGCTGGGAGAACCGAGTTCGCCAAAGGATGCTGCTAACAAAAAGTATGTTGATGTTAAACATAGACAGCAGAACAAAGACCTGAGACAACACGTAGCCGAAAGAACAAAACCGCTCATTACGGTTTGGGCACAAGTCAGTGGCGCTCTTCGCAGAGGATATAGGTGGTCGCTTGGTGATGGGAGCCAAGACTCTCAAGACTTAAATTGTGGATATCCCATGTTATCCAATGGTAGGATCATTCGTATGGGGTTGTCGTCTTGTACGGCTGGTCCTGGTACTGGTACTCTAATAGTGCTTCCTATGATAAATGGGACAGCTCGCCTGGTAAGAATAACTAAGCCTGAAAACGAACGGGCTGTTGTATTATCTTTAGCCAAACCTACCGACTTGGAACAAGGCGACGTTATTAACTTTTATGCACCCGGTTCAACCCCAGCGACTTCTACTGTAGTATCACTCCTTATTGAGGTTGACTTATAGACTTATGTGTCTATAGCGGTAGTATGAAACAACAACCAACTGCGCCGCCTGATGAGAATCCAGGCCACTCCTATCGGCTGAATGAGATCGGTCTCAAGAAGCAATACCTTGAGAAAGAAATTGAAAAATATGGTACTATGTATAAAAAATATAGGTGTGCAGTTAACTCAGTGGACGCTATAGACACTGCTTTAGTTGGTGTGGGTATGTGTCTTGGCGCAAGTGGTGCGGGTCTGATGTCTACGTGGTTGCTGCCCCTATTGCTACAGTCTTAGGTGCTACGGGGGCTGTGTGCGGGCTGGTTGTGATCGCAGGAAAGGTCATCAGCCGGCGGCTGTTGGCAAAGGTAAAGAAGCACAACAAGATTCAAATTCTGGCACACAGCAAACTAAACACGGTTACAGATATTATTTCAGCGGCGCTTGAAGACGGCTTTATTTCAGACAATGAGCTTAAGCTCGTTTCGGCTGAGATAAAAAAATATACCCGAATGAAAAGCGACATTAAGGCAAAGACGTTGGCTAGGGCATCTCCACCCCCCTCACCGCCTAGGTCGACCACCTTAGTCGCAGGAGGTGCCGCGGTAATTGCAGCCGACCGTCTGTCCATTTAAAGAGTGGTGTTTGCCGTGTATAATGGAGGCGGCGATTAAATCTTTCAGCAACGATCATACCAGAGTCAAGCAAAATACGGACCAGTGGGAGACCACGAGGAAGGGCTGCGTTGGAGGAAGTGACTACTCCGCTATCGTAGGGCAAAATTACTTCAACAGCTATAGCAAGAAGCTGACTGAAAAAAACTAGCAACGAGGGTGTTCCCTTTAGCGTGCCCTGCCTCTGGGGTACGACTTTTGAGGAGGTTGCAATTGCGGTATTGGAGAAGGTGTACGACACCAAGGTCTACGGAAACAATATCTATATTCAGGGCGACGCAACGGCCTACTCTCCGGATGGCTTTTGTGTGCTCCCGTTCCGGCGGGCTGGGATGGATGCTGTCTGTCGGGGGCATCCGGAGGAGGTCGTGCTGCTCGAGATAAAGTGCCCCTACACTCGGAGTCCTGGGAGGGTGATTCCGAACATGTATAAGCCTCAGGTTCTGTTGGGTTGCGCCACAGTCCGGTGGCGACCATCGGGGTGTTTGTCGACTGCGGAGGACCTGGGGAGGGCTGAGGTATATAACCAGGTGTATTACAAGGATCGGAAGAAGTATAAAGAGACGGTGGCTTGGGGATGGGCGTCGAGTGAGGGCCTCGAAGACGGCGACTATGGCGCGAACGGGAGGTTTAATAGTTGCCTTGACGTGGAGCAGGAGCATCACGGTCCTTGGCTGGGAAGACTGAGTGGGGCCGCGGAGAGGCCGACCGGGGCGTTCTACTGTTGGAAGCTCTCTACGATGAGGTTGATAACCGCTCGTCCTGATCCCGACTGGTTCCCCAGCGCCCCGACCCCCTGCGACTCGTGGTTCCCTGCCTCCTGCGACTTGTGGCGCTGGGGTGTTCGCTACCTGCTACTGGAGTTGGCTGCCCTAACTTAGTCCGTTGGAATGATGGTTGCTGGCTGGTTGGAAAACTCCCTTCCCCTACCCCCTGCGACTCACTCATTACTGCCCCGTGATTCGTTGGTTCCCCCCGTTCCAGGACTATCATTCCCTATACTACTAAAGATAATGGCTAGAAAGAAAATGTATGGGGAAAAGGTCCTTCGGATTTTCATTTTGTTCTATATTCACTCGCAAATGTAATTATGTAAGTTTAAGCGATTAGTGATGAGTATAATGTAAAGAACATTTCATGGTTGGAAAGTGTACATATAAAAACTATAAGACTTTTCTGTACAAAACATATTGAATTGCAGGATTGGTTACCGCTGCATCTGCCATTTGTCTAGCTAATCATGAGCATTTTGGGCCAGACCTACAAGTATGTCAATATAAAATGCGCCTAAAACATAACCCTGTGGTAAGGTATCAAAAGCCGTTGAAGCCGTTAATTCATGTTTACGTACACTGACTAGAATTGATCAATATGAATACATCTTACGGGGGTAACGTTCGGCCTTTTTTTTATTTGTAAATCGCTAAAATAAAATTTCAATTAAATGTTAAACGTTACTAGCTGATATCATGCTCATCTACACATATTGGTTGTATATCAAAATCACACACCCTTAGCTTAGCTCTCAATATACCGATTAGTCAAATTTGTAAGTTTTTGACAGATTTTGCTTGCTTGTATTATGAAAAAATGAGGGCAATAATTCTCAGAACAATGACGGTGTGAAAAGTTACGTTGTCACATCATAATTCCCGGAAGGCTCTTCAACTTCGTACAGCATAGGGCGAGAATACTTATATTGCTAAAGGGCAAGAGGGCCAGATGATCCGACACATTAGCGGTGCTCTATTTATGGACTGGAACAGGCAATATCATGAATTTATGGATCCGACTATATAGTCTAGAATAGGCAATATCTTGAATTTATGGATCCGACTATATAGTCTAGAACAGGCAATATCATGAATTTATGTATCCGACTATATGGTTTAACGCTGCTTATATTGCTGTTCTCTTCTGTTGCAGTTGCATGTTGAATAGTGATATACTGTCAAGATGCATTAACAATGTCATGTCAACAATTCTTAACACAAATGATTTGTGCAATGGAAGTACGAAGTCTATTGAAAGCAATGATATTGTGTGATTCCACCCGTTCATTATTGACCTGTTCATTATGCACTCATATGCACTACATGCATCACATTCAATGGGCACATTTAAATCGTTTAGTATTGTGCCGGCCTGTGAATGGTTGGTCAATTACTGAAGAATTAATGAGCAAGGTATGTTAAGCATAGCTAAATGGAACGTCTACGCGTTGGCAGTTTATCCAAATGTGTACAAGACCGGTGGATGTGAATCACTCATTAATGCACCGTAATCAGTAAATTGCACTTTATATCTGGGTATACTACACCATGTATTGCGAACTGCTGTTGCTGATGAATACGACTGGAAGATCAATAAGCATTAGATTCCCTACAGTATTTTGTTGATCATTGCGCTGTACTGTGAGCAGCTTCCATGCACAAAACCCTGCAAAACGTCACACAGATGTTGACATTTATGCATCCTCGGGTTGTCCGAGCTACTAAAGACGCTACTGTCAATTTGTGCTTCAATCGAAAAGAATGCTAATCCAAGGTTATTAAAAAACAATCCAGATGCTGTTGTGGTCATTTTATCACATACTATAGACTTGGAGTTGATGCCAGAAATATACCTAGTCGGTAGCGTTTTGCAGCTTAACAGCTATAAATTAGCACCCGCTTCTTTGAAATTATCACTGTTAGCACGTAACATGTTATGCTGAATGACATCGTTGTTGCCTTTACGTGCTGCCTCTCGCCTCCTCGCCTTGGATTGGATGTCTCGGACCTGCTGACGGTTAAACAAAGGGAAAGTGATTACGTACCGGAGGTAAGTTACGTGCCCCTGTCTGTATCTAATATAATATAGCTGTCACACCATTCAGAGAATCTACTGCATTCATCTACAATTTGAAATCAATTGTGCTCCATACATATATGGTTGTGGACATTCTAACGCACGGGGTTGGGTGGGTTAGCACTTCTTGTCAGTTCACTTCGTACAAGACGTGTCAATTTCCAAACAGCTTATTGCCGCTGCATGATAAGTAGGTATTAATCCATAAAATCTGTGCGTATTTTCAGTCATTGTTAACAACATTTAGCATAACATATAGTCAACTATGTTCAACTGTATAGCTTACCATTACTATTTCTAAGTAGATCTTTTGTATATATGTTTAAACAACAGTGCAATGTCATTCTAACCGGTTGTGTGGCACATATACTTGATTTATTTACGAGTTAATATCGCCGTGTTCCTAGTAGTCCATCTGAATATCACGAAATATACCTGTTCATGACTAGCCTGCAGGTGTGAACGAATTTCAGGCTGCTATAAAGAACCTCCTGGCAGACGACGCAAAAACTTATGGCGGATTTAAAAAGCTACTTATGTCATCAAACTGGCGGCTGCTTTTAAAACAAGCGGATCAACAGAAGCCTAGCCTGTCCTCTTTGTATTACTCAAACAGGGGTGGGAATACCTACAGGCGGCATTATTTATATAATGCTTATGTATACAGTAGCCAAAGAGACAACCAAGCAGTCGGAGGTTTCTATGACAGATTCATGTCTGTCATACGGGCTTTTAAAAGGTTCAGGAAAGTGCACGAGCGACCTGTGCTGGAATGTTTTTTGTATCAATAAAATGATCCTATTGGAAAATGAATTTTATTTATGGCTTGATAAAACTAGCGTTGCACCAACTTCGGCTGGCTGGTGATTGCATAACAGTTACCTTCATAAGTAACATATGGAACCATTTCATCGTTTATACCTTCACTTTGGCGCCATGTATTATGCCCACTAGCCTGTAAAGCTGATGCCGGTACTTGGTGTATTTAGCCTAATAGGATATTAACTAGGCTTTGCATATTGTGCTTAGATATGTTTTGGCAATATATATTATTTCTTAAATAAGTTTATTAATATATATTGGCTCGTCATTCTGATGGTAGTTAGTATATATTACAAATTTTGTTATGGAGTCTAAGACCTAGTCGCAGGTGATTAGGTATACATTAAAACACTCGTAAACAAATAATTTACAAAAAGTACAATAGAACGAATAGAAACGATGGGATATCATTTAAAAGGCCAAAGTCAGGTCAAGGCTCTGATTGACATCCCACTACAAAGCAACCACGCGATTATAAGGGACTTATTGACCGGCATTGTGCTATTGGCACGGACGAGTGTTCACCTTGTTTAACAAAGGGTGAAATGCCACCGCTTGAAGCACAGTGCGTTCTGACACCCCGATATGGGGCAGTTTGTAACAACCGCTAGTTAGCGAATAGTAGCAATGACACCCCAGCAAAGGAGTAATCGTATCAAATCACTGTGCGAACTGCCTAGTAGACATATCATGCAGATTTTATTCTTGATTCACTCTGTGAAATAACACGCTTTTGTGAGGAACTACAGGAAATCAGATCCACAAAAGCACATAGGAAGGAATAATACTATACCTGCAATGCGTAACTACACTCTGATGAGCATGTTTCGAGCGCATAATTAGTCCTTTGGTTATTATTTTGCAAGCGTTTATTCTATTAACTCCAAATGCTATACATCTGATTTTCTGAAGAGCAATTTATTATGCAGAAAACGGGAAGAGTTACTTTCCATGATAATTCTATTTCATACCCTAATTAGTCTAATGTTTGCCGTTATTGCGTAAATACAAAATGAAAATCATCATATTCCAACACAAAGGGTCAACCAAAAAAAATATTGGTTTATCACTATGTTAAGCTAGAGCTTACTTCAACCAACTAGGCAAATTGTGTATTTTGTGTAGTACTTTATCCACAACACTCACGTTTATGGGAGAACGATACAAAATAAACTATTTCTGAATGTTAAAGCATACTCCCCGCACAACAGATTTTGTGAGATCGCTGGCTGTCGAAGTATGATCTTTAAGTTATGGTCACGAAATAGCAATACTTCTGATCGGAGAATGCTTTTGTTTCTTTCACGAGATAAGTTCTGTCAGAGGGCAATAAAGGTAACTGTTTTATTAGAAAAAGTCGGCAAATAATTTTCGTGTTTGAAATTCGAATGTCAAGAACAGAGATACAATTTCGATATCGCACCAGCTGCTATTCAAAATCAAATGAGCAATATATCTGAAAAGCTGTTAAATGTATCGAATCTACTTTTTAGCTACGCTATAACTTACTGAACTCCGTAAGTTCTATCTAGCATGCTATGCGTAACCCTGGTAATGACTGAAGTAATGGCGACTGTCATATAATAGATGCTGGATGCAAAGCGCATATATTGTAATGTATTTAAAAAAATAATGTTTTTACATTCCATATTACATACTTATGCCCATTGATGAAAGCATATGTCAAATTTAACTCTTCAACACAACTAATGAGTGCAAAGAATTAATCTGCATGCCTTTGTGGTGTTCTGTATGAGGTGATAAAACATGAATTACGCTATGCCTCCGGCTGAGGCTGAGGATCAGGGTAGTACGCCTATAAGAACGGCTTTTACCTTACCAATTACCTACTTGACATAGTTTACAAAAGTCAGAAAGGTGGGAATGCGAAATAAGATAACTAGCGGGGTGATGATAAATAAGTGACACTGGCAATGCAACTGATAAGCCCTCTCATGCCGTTTAGGATTCAGAGCATGATTATGTAAATGTACTGCTACAAAATAAATGCATAACCTCCCATGCACCCATCGTCATTGGATATACCGAATGAATGATATATCAAATGATTCTGAGGCTAGTTAATATTATTTATGTGCTTGAAGAGCATCCAAACATATATATATATATATATATATATATTAATAAATACATATGACTATTATAATTGCTGTACAAACCATTGCAGTACAACTCGGTAGCCAGGTGAATGAGGCCGTAAGTCACGTTAACCATTCCAGTTGTCGTCAGGCATGAGATTGTTGTGGGCTTGGTATGCTATTAATTTCGGAAGGATAATATGCTTATTGAGAAGCCCAAGCTAGTTCAATGACTGCTGGTTTGCAATTACAAGGGCAAAGACCTAACAGAGTTAATTAGTCTAGACAATTTATTGTCTAGGTGGATGTAGCAGTATTCTCGGCGACAGTTTCTGGGGAGTGTAGGCCACAGTTCAGTTTATTCCATTAGGGGCCTGTTGCGCACGTTTGAATGGACCTCTGTTCTAGTTTACAAAATAATTGACGCCTTTGTGTACAGTAATCACACAATCGTAGTTCAGTGGTTGTAAATATAGTGAAAGTCTGGTTCAGCTTACTACACTTTTATGCTCTAAGTAGCAGCATCTGGAGATATGTCGTAATAGTATTCAATCTAGGCCTTTTGAGGTGATTCAAATCATGGCATCAATAAGTGATGTCTAAAAAATGCGCTACATTCAGACATATGTAATACGAATGGTTTAATATTTTGTCCCAATTTTATCCTTTACATACATATCGCTCTGACGGTTCGGTCACCTTATGACAACTTCTTTCGTATGACCTAGCATACGTCTTATTATATTGTTGAAATGTCATAGCTTACCTTTTACGAAGTGTTTTAAGCCTAACTGTCGCGTCCGGTCCACGCGGCTACCTGTCGTATTCCTCGAAACGGACGTTGCTGCATTTCTTTCTACCTTGACAGGCGCAAAAGTAAGCCAGCCAATCATAGCAGGTATTAGGAAGCTTCAAAAGGTTAAACCTATCACATGTTGCGCAATCGCTGGATACCATGATTAAGATGGAGGTGTACAATTCCGTTCATCGGTAGTTCGTGCTTATGTTATGTGCTAAATAATTATCGATCGATAGCGCTGAGTATTGTTGATGGCAAGGTTTTAGATAACGTTATTTGTCAAAGTATTCAAATGTTTTAAGCACCAGTCACCTCCAGTTTGGTTTTAAACCAGACCATTCCACTTCTCAGAGTATCTATGTAGTTCAAGAAGTTATAAATTTTTATGTCAATCTAAAATCGCCATGTTATGTTGTGATGCTAGACGCATCGAAGGCATTTGATAGGGTTAATTATGTTAAATTGTTTCAATTATTGATACGTAGAGGTTTGTGTCCTACTATTGTAAAGTTGCTCCTTTATATGTATTTCAACCAATCGTTGTTAGTTAAATGGGGCTCTAATGTGTCGGTGGCATTCCAATGCAGTAATGGCATAAAACAGGGCGGGGTGTTATCGCCGATTCATTTCTTTATTAATATCGATGAGCTGCTTAATCGTCTTGAACGTAGTAATGTTGGTTGTCATGTCGGTCATCAGTTAATGGGTGCATTTGGATATGCTGACGACGTAACACTCCTTGCTCCCTCAGTCACTGCTGCCCAGCTTATGATTTCAATATGCGAAGAATACGCACAAGAATACGATGTAATGTTCAATAGTGAAATAAGTATGCTGCTGTGCTACAATATTCCACAATGTTATACCTATCTCGAATTACGGCTGAATGGAGCCATTTTACAAAAGTACTCTTAGGTTGTTCATCTAGGCAGTTATATTGGTTATGAAAATAGCTATGCGAATATCGAAAAAGCTGTAGGAGAATTGTTTTATTGTACTAACATTTGATACCTTTTGTTCAAGCTTCTATGGTAGTCCTTTATGGAAACCGGTTTAATGTGTTACTTGGCGAAAGTGTGTAAGGAGAGTTCTTAATCTTAATTATGAGCGAGGTCTCGTTTTTAACCGCTGCTTGTAGGCAGGCCAGATATACGCACTCAGCTATTGTTACGTTTTGTTAATGTTTGGGTTAAATGCACCGTTAGTAACAACCCAAAAGCTCGACTTGCTACTATGCTCACTAATGTAAGCTCATCTGTCGTATCGAATAATGTAAGATCATACCGTCATTACCAAATTTAGACTACCAACAACTAAGTTTAATTAATGTAGGTAACCTTAATAATGTACGTGAATTGTTTTTAAATATTAATGAAGTATCAGCAGAAGACAGGGCGACAATATGCGCTTTGCAAGAACTGTGTCTGCAGCGCGAAGGCAGTTTGTTATCTTCTCTAACACTGCAAGAGGCAGATGAGCTTCTCGTGGTTCTATGTACAAACTAATTGGTACTCATGTATTTTTTATTTTATATTGCTTAATTAATATATTTTTTGTACACTTCGATTTGCGAATAAATGTTATATATAAATACAGACAAAAAGCCGTGTTGAAGACAAATCTATTAAAATCTGCATTTATAGCTTATGTAGATTGTCAATGAATAGGTGGCTTGAGCAACCAGCACACAACGTCGGCGAACTAGGATTTTCTCTGCCACATAATAATATTTCTGCTGATTCGATTAATGCAGTGCTATACGTTATTACTTAACATATCTGTTCCCTCCCAACGTTGGTATGTCTGTGTGGCGGGTTACAAATAAACACTACGCATCGTTTCATCATTGACCATCAATTAACGATTTGCATATTAAACATATTCTGTGCGATTAATCAGCGTTTCGATCATAGCCAAAGCAAGTGTTGGCGCTATGCTTAGCGTTCTTAGCAACAATCTCGTATTGTAACGATAAACCGTTTAAATTAAGCGACTGCTTTGCTTCTCTACTCTCTGCAAGCACGTACTATATGGTGATCTCTTTATTGAGTACAATATTTGCATCGCTGTGTGCTTAGGCGTCCTATGGCTCACATTATGAGCCAATAACAAACGAGGAATTGTGACATTTACCCCGTGAAAATATATGACCGCCTGAAACATTCTATGCTAAAATTGTATACGACGCAATCATCTTCACATCTACTGCCATTTAGTTCATACATCAGGCATTGTCATTAGCAACTGGCGTTCGTTTGGATTCGGGTCATCTCATAGTTTAATCTCAAATGCATGTGGTTTACGAAGGCCATTCTCTTGTATGGATACATACATATATCTCGGTAATTGACTTACAAAAGAATACTGGGATGCGACAAAATTAAGACATTAAAGTGCAAGGCGCACGAGTTTGCAAAAACGAGAGCGTACATGCTGTATAATCAAGTCACTCTCGATATACTAATCACAGAGCCTCGAGTGTTATATCGATGCTAATGACTGAGAGGATGACGCTGACGGTTTCCCTGGCTAAGCCGAACAACCGGCACTCAGGCGCGCAACATCATCTTCTGAAACGCAGGTAAGTGCGCACGAGAAATATGCTAACATTTGCAATACGATTCGGACTTCGTCCACAGTATGGTGCATGTGATGGATGTGCAAAAGTAATTATGGCAGTTGAGGACTAAGCGCTTATGTACGAAATAAGCTTTGCTCTAGAAATGATTAAAACAGCTTAAACGATGGTCCCGTCAAATTAAAAAGGGTGTTTTATTGGTAATGATATATCGTTTCATATTGATGCCGGCATATGCTCGCAGTGGTGTTTGGCCAGTGAATAACGCATTGCAGACAAGGCTTATATGATGCTGAGCAAACAGAGAGTGCATGTGACTCGTGAGTCAGGTCATACGTCCTGCCTTCTAGACATATAACGTCAATGTGATTACCGCTTAAATATCTGATGCCAATGGCCTTGTCAATATGACACGACACGACCGCGTCATGCACTGTTCTGTCTCGATGAGTGCATTATATACAAAAACACCGTGCCCGTAGACTTCCACAGGATGCAGTTTGATGTGGTCACTAATACGCTTGATTATTGTCGTGACACCTGGTATGTTCACATGGACACATTAAGGTGATTGCTTTGATGGTAGCTTTGCAAAGCATGCAGGGTAAATTTTTAGAAGGTGTGTTGCGCACGTTTTCCCTGGAATAGTTTGTTGCATTTTTCAAGAGTGTCGAGTATTAACGCATTCGTAAGGTTTTGTTTCCAGAAACAGGTGCGGTAGCTATCGACAAACCAAAACACCAAGAAGCAATTCAATAACGAGATTAACGTCGCCTAAAGTCTCAAAGCACCAACCAATTATAGATCTTAGGTACTTTGCTTCGCAAACGCTCCGTGTTTAACGACCTGGTGACACCCACAAACAAATCAAGCGATATACATGCAGGCTAGATACACCGAATGAAAGTGAGTAGGGTACAATATTTCATATCTAAAATAGTAGCTTTCCATTGAGTATTGTCCAAGGTTGAAGGTACCGTCACACTCGCTGACAAACCCGTATGCGTTAGCTAGCGCCTGGGTGTGTGAGTCATAAATGAACGTCTCCATGTTAAGGACTAATCGCTTTCTGTTATACGAATGCCGTCCGGAACAGCTACGAATGGCAGATTCTGTAATGAGTTGACAACAAAAACTGTACGTTATTCAAAGCTCGCGGTGGTGGTTGCGTGGTGGCTCGTCCGCAATTTCTAATCCGCGGTAGGTTTTGTCATGTTGTTATACACCGTACATATGTACAGAGAAATTCGTAGCTGCCCTAACTGCAAGGGTAATATATGCTCCAGATTAATGATTTATTCTACCAACCAAAACAAGACACTTCATTAGTAAATAGCTCCTTACGGGACTAAATAAAGTGGCAAACCAATGCCCCTATGTGGGAAAGTCATTCAGTTAAACACATATCACATATCACATAAACCCACTACATTGATTAGATGCATCTCCTAATGAGATATAAAAGTTTGCAAGGGTAAGTTACCAACGTATGTATGTTTGTAGTGCATTTAAGTGTTTAAGTAAGTGTGTATTTATGCATGTATGTATGTATGCATGCATGTGTATGTATGAATGTATGTATGTATGTATGTATGTATGTATGTATGTATGTATGTATGTATGTATGTATGTATGTATGTATGTATGTATGTATGTATGTATGTATGTATGTATGTATGTATGTATGTATGTATGTATGTATGTATGTATGTATGTATGTATGTATGTATGTATGTATGTATGTATGTATGTATGTATGTATGTATGTATGTATGTATGTATGTATGTATGTATGTATGTATGTATGTATGTATGTATGTATGTATGTATGTATGTATGTATGTATGTATGTATGTATGTATGTATGTATGTATGTATGTGTATGTATGTATGTATGTATGTATGTATGTATGTATGTATGTATGTATGTATGTATGTATGTATGTATGTATGTATGTGTGTATGTATGTGTGTATGTGTATGTATGTATGCATGTATGTATGTATGTATGTATGTATGTATGTATGTATGTATGTATGTATGTATGTATGTATGTATGTATGTATGTATGTATGTATGTATGTATGTATGTATGTATGTATGTATGTATGTATGTATGTATGTATGTATGTTTGTGTGTACCTATGAATAAGTTCGCGATCATTTCGCAAGTCAATGCAAAGCCATAGGTTGCAAAGGAAAATGTATGCGACCGCAATCAGTGCATTGGGAAATGAATGACCGCTACGTCGGCTAGCATATAGCTCTTAATCTTGTTGTGTTCCGTCATTGCATAATTGCAGCAACGAAAGTATTGCTGTTGCTACGAAATAAACGAAACGCATAAATTGATGTATTGAGCAGTTATTGTTTGCAGGTAATAGTCAGTGAGACACTTCATCACGACTAACCTCTTGTATGAGAAACGCTAGGCAACAATACGTACGGTATGGTCTACGAGATAGTCGACGACCCTATGATTTTGTCAGGTAAATATATTTGCAGTGGTCGATATAATTCCAAGAGCAAGTTTTGTTAGTGACCAGTATTAAACTATGCTATAGGATGTTGCATGACAAAGTCTGCTTATTACAATATTCTGCAATCTTTCGAGATAAAAACATTCCGAATATATGTTACCGTGAAGAAGCATGATCAATGCTAAACTAAACTGAGATGGGCTTTAAATATTCTCTGCGGGATGTATGGATTCATGCATGCATTTGTGTTATATAGTCTTATGTTCACCATGTGTCAAGCACATTAGTTGATGATGAGCTTACCAATGCTTCAACACACATAGGAGGCGGATATTTTCTGATGTGATAATGACACAAATACTGAACAACATACAACGTGCCGGTAGATTTTACGGCGTCAGCAGCCTTTTGTTTGTGAAACGTTATTTCGTTACTGACCCTCAGTGAGTGAATGAGGAAGCCATCAGATACCATGTGCTGTGTCAGTGATGCAGCTAACTAACAACAGCATCTTCCATAACAAATGACTTAAATGATGGGTAACCTCATAGGGACACATAGGTTGATCCAAGTCTTCACATTCCAAGGCGTGTGCACAAGCGTTATTGACAACAGAGCACATCTGTCTGGATCTATGCTTTAACAGGCAAATGTAACTTGACTAGTCGTATGAATATAGATTTCTGTAGCAAACATCTGACAATTACGATGAGAGGCAGAAGAGGACAAAGCCATCTGCATTCAAATGTGCACCGATTGTTGCGTGTCTATTTGTCACTTTAGTCGGTCATATTACTAGACCACCCAATTAGCTCAAGCATTCGAGGACGGTCGCTTCCGCTTCACCTTTTGCATAATGCAATCGGCAACGGAGGAATTGGCCGCAGCCACGTCCAGCAAGGTCACCGTTTTATACATGTACGATGATCATCTCCAGGATAACACGTTGCCGTATTCCTGGTGTGATGCGAAGAATCGAGAAATAAATGGCTCAAATGCATCTGTAAATAAGTAGTTGCTAGTCATATATATATAACGTAAAAAAAGCCTAACTATAAACTCTTTTGTCGTATAGTCTTCAGCGACCGAAACATCATGGGACTGTTGACGTGATAATGAATTGCTAGACACGCAGTGGATAGCATGTCTAGACGCACCAACAACAATCGCTACGTGATATTGATGTTGGCAAATTCATGTCCAATCTTCTTTTTTGCTAATGAAACAAACGCATTTCTTCACCACCGGATAATATGTTACCAATGCGAAGTGTTGCAACATGAAAAAGATGATATGTACCACAGGACATATACCCTTAGCACTCCCCCTGTCCTTTCTGTCTGGGAGTGTAGCATAGCATATTGACAAGGCTCTCCATTGTACAGACAACATTAACTGCCATGGTTTATCCGTGGGTCTACAATATGATTATTTCAATAGATTGTGCCTTTATATGGATGCTTTGTCTGATCAGCATCATCGAAATGCAGCGGTACAATGGGTCGATAAAGCCGATGAAGGAGGAAAATACGGGCTTGGATTTTGCGTCGACGGCGTACATGCATCCTTTACAATAAGTTATTGTGCGAATTCATTCGAACCACACCTGGTCCATCTTCATCATTACCTCGTGCTCGTTGTACATAATTAAATGACTTTGGCTACATTTGCTATTTTCTACCGGAATTCGCTAGTGACTGCATTGTGTCAAAAATCGTTTACCGCCTTTATCTACTTAAAGACACCGTCTAAATTGGCTATTGGCAGTTAATGCAAACAATTAACAGTTACCTACACATGTTCTATACATATTGGATGACAGTTTATTGATACAGTTATCTTCTTCATTTGAACCAAAATTCTTTTAAGTACGGAGTAGGATTCAGGTTAATAAATATAATCCATTATGCAATTAGGAAAGGACAATTTGGCAGGGGTTATCTGAGCTAATGATTTCATTGAACAATATATTACTGATAAGGACAAATGATCCTGATTATAATCCCTAATGATTGTCCTATTGCAAGCCTGGTCAAGATGGATAAGTCAATTGGATGCGACTAACTGGGGTGAAACAGTGATTAATTGACTACTAAAAATCTCTATCTGATAAAAACCTAGAGGGCAGGAATTACAACAGAAGCGTCGCCCAGTTCTAGTGTGCGTCATTAATGAAGCTACCTTATTTATGGATATCTTGATATTAACCTTCAAACTGCGACAAATATATATATATATATATATATATATATATATATATATATATATATATATATATATATATATATATATATATATATATATTTATATATATATATATTTACATATATTTACATATATATTCTTCAACCGTTTTGTCGCGTTTTGTTAAAAGCAACCGATGGATGAGACTTTGGTCGCAACAGTTGTGAACGTGTCCTTGCCGTAGGAATGTTCAGTACCGCCAGTGATGTAAATGGCTCCGAGGGGAGTGTGCCGACATTCAGCTGCTACCACAGCTTAATGCTTTGATGTAATAAACTGTAAATATCAATGACTGATCAATGCCGTTTCCTGAGTAGCTGTGTGATAGCGATCTCTATGAGCTTAAGTTGCGCTTTTGTTATGATTACCTACGTGTCTAATGTTTAATTAAGGATCAAAGGCATATCATGATAAGCGAAGTAGAATGCCACAAATGTAAATTGAATATCGTCGATCGTGCGATAAATCATTCAAGACTATGATCTTCTTTAAAATAAATTCTGGCGTTGAAGCTTCTTATGCTCCGTGTCTATTCTAGGAGCAAATCTACAGAATGAGGCCTTAGCAGTAAAAAGACAAGAGCATTCAGTCATTGATCAGTTTAAACTGTGCATATATCCTAGTGGATCAAGTGTACAACACAAGAAGCGAGCAATTGCCTTTTACATTATTAACTAACAAGAAAGGGCGGGTCATCATAGAACCTCAGTAGTTCCGTTAATATCCAATTCGGCTCAATTTTTCAGGTACCGATATCAGCTTGACCAGCTAGTGTGCATAATGCATGGCGACAGAGGGAAGACAAATACCATAAACTTATTCACTATATCTCTTTCCTGCATTAAATGAGCTAGTCAAGATTATTTCTGCGCCATTCGTTTCATACCTGAAATAATCGTAACTGAGATTTTCATGAATTTTCTTGGTCATTATATATAGCAGCATGACAGTTAGAACCTGTCCTTTGAACTTGTGGCCGATCGATTAGAATAGCTTGCACTGTTATGATTACCATGTTAATAACCGGCTAAATCGATTAGGTCACCAGTAGATTTAATAATCCTTTAGAAAACGATTTCGGGCAGGATCACGTGTTCTCAAACCAGCTAATACTCCCTTTAGAATGAAAATGTATTGAGGTAAAACGCGTGCATTGGATACGGTCACATATCAACAAATAACGACGAAGTTGACATATTTTATTCAATCTCCATGCGACAATTTACAACCTCCCAACCCAGGTACAATCAATCGTCACAGAGTAAGACAAGTTTCCAACGAACTATGGACACGTCATATGTACTTTGATGAGTATATTTAGCTGAGTTAGTACGGCTTATTTGAACATTTCGTACAAAGCATGTCAACTTCCGAACACTTTATTGCCGCTGCAGGATATATAGTTTTTCTTTCATATAGTTTATTCATATTTTCATTATCGTAAACAACATTAAGTATAACATATAGTCAAATATGTGCAACTATGTTGCTTACCGTTACTATGTTTGAGCAACAGTATCACAAAATCTACCTGTTCATGACAAGCATGCAGGTGTGAACAAACTTCAGTATGCTAAAACAAACCTCTTTGCTGACGAAGTACAATCGAATGGCATATTTAAAAGACCAGAAATTTCAACACCAATCGATCCGGATCGACTCGTTCAGTTTACACTCAAATATCATATTTGAGGTGTCACAGGCACTTTAAAGCACAATTTATATCACATTGGGAAATAACAGAAAGTCAAGATCCTTAACATCACGTAGGCTGTTTAACAGTTGTGATTATAATGAGCGAGCTGTAAAATAGTATACAACATGTTGGGCATGAATACACACTACGAATGTTGGGAGCGGAATAGATGGAGAAAATATGATGAAATTATCTTTCCCTGTATATGAATAGTAAATGTGTAATCAACACCAGTGTGACCGTTTTGACAACATTCATATGTGATGTTCGGTTTATCAGAACATGCAATGAGATCGCGTACAACAAAATCGACCACGATCCTCTTAAGGACAAGCTATGCTGATGAACAGCTCGTATTTATATAACGGCAACCGATTTTAACATTTGTGTGTGAATATGTGAGTGTGTGTGGTGCATGTGTGTGAGTATGTATGTATGTATGTATGTATGTATGTATGTATGTATGTATGTATGTATGTATGTATGTATGTATGTATGTATGTATGTATGTGTATGTATGTATGTATGTATGTATGTATGTATGTATGTATGCATGTATGTATGTATGTATGTATGTATGTATGTATGTATGTATGTATGTATGTGTATGTATGTGTATGTGTATGTATGTATGTATGTATGTATGTATGTATGTATGTATGTATGTATGTATGTATGTATGTATGCATGTATGTATGTGTGTGTGTGTGTGTGTGTGTGTGTGTGTGTGTGTGTGTGTGTGTGTGTGTGTGTGTGTGTGTGTGTGTGTGTGTGTGTGTGTGTGTGTGTGTGTGTGTTTGTGGCGGGGTTCAGGAGGGATGGGGGTTGAGCAGTAAGGTGCAAGCTACTAATTTGTAATTTGGTTAGAAATGTGAGTTGGGGATGGAGTATCGACACGACACATCGACAGATGACTCTAGCAGAATACATATTTTATGAATAGGTGATCATGTCCATTATTATCATATGGCATCATTTGTGACAATGTCCATAATAATCGAGAGGAGATGGGGTCGAGGAGGTGATGTATCAGCCATTCTTAGTATTACCTGTGGTAGACATCCCTGCCGACACGGTTCAGCAAACGTCAGTGAAAGTGACCCTCATTAACCACGCTAGGCCAGACAATACAACCCACTCAGGGAACCAGACACTCAGCAAGCAGTTTCCCAAATGATATATAAACGGCCCGAATTCTGGTCAAGTGACCACTTATCGACCAGATCGTGCATTACTTGAAACTTACCTGACCAGACGTACCGCTCCACGCGTTTGGTTTTCAGTAGTATTCTCCCTCCCATTCCAAAATCTGCTTACTCAGAATCGGGAGTAAACTAAAGCAGCTGATTGAGGACTTTTCAAGGGGTATCTGAGTAGAAATATTTTCACCCTAGGGAAAAGGGGATCATCTTATCAAGGCATGTGAATTTGCCTTACTGAATATAGAAATTGGCTGGATATGTGAAACAGCATGGTGTCGATTGGATTATATTAGAGGTTAAAAGGATCACGAGTTAGGATTCCAGCAGTAAGTTGTCGTCCTGATTGCAGACCTCATGAAAATTTGTTCTCGACACACAGTATTCCAGGACCGAAATAAGCACATACAAAACCACCGTCTAATTCAGACCGTTTGTTCGTTCAATTAAGCATTTTTATGAGGGTATAGAAATTCATAATATTATTACTTGCAATGATGAAGAACCTGTCCATTATTGCCATAGTTGCTCATTTATCAATGAATCGAAATCAATTATAGGTAAGCTTGAAGTTGCCATGAACGGTATGCGGTTATACGCACTGACTGTTTTAAATGACAAAAGAAAAAGGTACTATCGGGCGAATATTAAAGCCAGGGGGCACTTACTAACGAGGTAGCCATTTCCATTAAATGCTTTATAATTTAGCGAAGCTTTGTATAATGCTGTGGATGTCTGTTGGATGACAATGTGAACAACGTAATGACCCTGCTATGTACAAACGGCTAGAAGCCGGGCATGTACATACACGAAATACGAAAATATTGATCCATATCAGGCAACGCTGGTTCCCACACAATGCACTTTTCTTAAATGTCCCCATGGAGGTGATGATGCGAATTATTTCATAGACAAGTTATGAAACATACCAATATGCTCTTCCATTTACGGTCGGCAGATGATGGGCTTGATAACGAATCCACTTTAACAATTGAACCATTTACCGTTGTTAATCATAATACCATAATAACAGCATATTAGCATAATGCACTATCATGTGCTCGATCATTACAGACGTCTGGACAGAGTACACTCACGCAAAAACTTTCGGCCTATAAGAGCAGTATGTGTCTGTCAAATTATATAGTATGTTTTTGTAAATGACGAGTGTCAAACTCTCAGTTTCAAATGATATCCAATCACTGCTGTAGAGTTAATATACGTTATTGTTATGGTACCCTGACAGTATATCCCTTACGTTTGTAGCCCTTTGTCAATATACAATGACAACATAAGAGAACAACGTCAAAAGCAATGCAAAACCATATGGTTCATAAATTTATGATATTGCCTGTTCTAGTCCATAAATAGAACAGCGCACACATGTCTGATCATATGGATGTTTAGATACCCCTTTTTTGCACTAGCAATGTAAGTACTATGGCCCTATGATTTACGAGGTTTAAGTGCCTGTTTGCGTTGCGATGAAATATGACGCTAATTTTGCTACATCATAAGTTCCATATGGGGTGTGACGAATGGTACAAATAAGGTGGATTACGACATCAAGTCCAACTACTCAAAATGACAAACGATTTTGACTTTTAACACAAAAGTAAAATCTTTCAAAAACTGGCAAATATGACAAAAGGCATAATAAGAGCTGATGCTATCTAGGTGTGGGATTTTGCATCTGATTGATGCAACCAATATTTGTAGATGAACCTGAAGTCATGTTTAACATTTAATTGCAATTATTATTATAGCGATTTACAAGTGAGAAAACGAAGAAAGTTAGTCCCCGCGAGCAGAATTCACAGTGGTCTATTGTAGTTGATATTCGTGACAACCAATTGACTGCTACGTCGGCTTGGGGTATATTATGTTTTAAGCACATTTTTATGTTGACATGCTTGCCGGTCTTGCCAAAAATGCTTGCGATCAGCTCGACAAATAGCTGCTCAAGCGGTACGTCTTCATTATTTAATCCGGTATTTCATTGTGTTTTTTACAGGGAAGCCTTATAATTTACAAGAGCGTGATTTATATATTATCCGCAGTTAACATTTCATGAGGCAGTAATGTCATCTTCAAATGGGCACACCAGTGCATCAGTGTACTATAAAGCATATTTGTACACTTACCAAACAACGAATGTTCTTTATATGTTCTAACCACTAATCGCTTAAAGTTACATATCATCATTGGCGGGTGGAGATTGAACAAAATGCAGATCTGAAGGTCCATTGCCCATACCTTTTCTTTATAAACAGGCTGCTTACAGAGTTTTAAAAACTATCCACGTACCTATGTGCCATGTATCAACAGGAAACTGCAGTAGTAACGTTTCCGTATATTATATATTTTGTATCATGAACACTCTTTCCGTGTTACGGTTTGTGTCAAGATGAGCTTTTTGGACGTCGGGGAGTATTACGTATATTCATCATTTACATGTATAGACCATGACCTTAGAATCAGCAAATGTATGCAGACATAAATTGTATTAATACCATTGCCTTGTACGACATGGCAGCATGAATCGCAATGACAACACATTAATGAACCAGAACAAAATATGGATACGCCGACAATATATTGGGCAAAAGCTACATGTCATTACCCATGCATTGGTATTGTGAACTCACTGCCCGTTCTAAAGTCGCCAAGCATAGCCGTAAATCGTACTTCACAGGACCAGAAACACTGATGGCCCCTGTCAGCTTTGACCTGTAGTAATATATCACGTTTAATTATTGTCATCGTGTGAGAGCATGCTGACAACATCACGAAAATAACTTTCATTATTATAAAGTTAATTACTTTAATTTCCTGTTCCTCAGAACTGCAGACTATTTCCGTACTGTTCAAATTGAATTGAATTGCACAGAAGGTCAAATGACGCGAAAAAGGATGACCTGTCTAAGAACTGGCGCGATGGCTTGGGCTATGTGTCTAGGTTCAGTCATGTAATGAAAAGCACTACAACTATACTTCCGATGTAACCCCCTAAACGTTTTACATTCCGAAGTTCCGAGACTAACACCCTAAAGTGTTTGCCGTCAATTTTGGCAAATATCGGTAGTAGCACATGTAGTATGCTTTTATATTCACTAGCTGGGCTGCACTCGTGATATGCACTGCGTATAGCACTATGGTCGATGTAAATAAGCTTAACTAACTGCTTAGATATCTAGGCCGAGAACTTGTTGCGCTGCTGCGACTTCATTGATCATCAATGATATATGACGCGTTTTAATATGTGTTCAGTTATTATTTAATGCGTTGAATCAAGGAAAGTAGGGTCCATGCAATGAACCCACATCGGCTGTGTTTAATCAATAAACGCAGTGTCCCTGCAATGAACAAAGGCGACACCTGGACCGGTACAGTTGCTAGGCAGATCCATATATCAATGGTACATATCCTCTATGAGTTATGAATGAACCCCACTCCTCAGTGTGAATTAGAATAAATAAGACAGAAAACATTGATGATGTGATAGACAGGACCACTGTCTGTGACACTGTTTCACACTTGTGGATCTGGTGAATGTTATTGTACCCATCGACTACTGTATCAGCAAAATCACTTAGTTTTTAACATACTTCGCTATATAAACTGTTAGATAGCATAAGCACAGATAAGACCATATGACCATATCCACTCTCTTCAAGTTCCTGTACCTACATAATCCTTTGTCACAAAATATTTCAATATTTGTATAAAATTAAAATTTAAATGTATGATCTGAGGTGCAGTATGTTAAACCATAAGGTAAAGCATATGACAGAGTGACATTCAGAATATTGACTTAATATCCAACACGACTGATAACAAATGGGGAAATCCCGACCATGCGATGCTTTGACATGCCGTCTCGTGCATGAAGTCGATAAAACGATTGTGTCGCACATTGCGGTTAAGAGGCGGAAGTGTCAACAGACTGGAAATGAGGATGAAACACTTGAAGACGGGTGAATGTTATGGGGCCAGCCGGTGGTTGAGTGTTATGCAGCCTTGCCACGGCGTCCATGTAAGGGAATGAGCGGTCGTTAGTTAAAATTGTCACTTGCGCTGCGTTAGTCACCTGTGGCTGATTCATAACCACTGCACATAAAGAGAAGATAGGGCCGCCCTCCTGTCAGTACATCGTTTCAATATAGCTGTACATCAGTTGTGCAAAAGTTACAAGTGCTGAAGGTGAAGTGGGAAGAGGGGCTGAGGGCTGAAGGGATAGGATTGATGTTTACAGGTAGGGTTGAGTGATTGGTAATGCAGCGCATTCGGATAGTTGGCCTCATGTTGCAGAGATTTCTTGCAGTTACTGCTGCGGGCAGTCGTTTTTGCACCATGATCAGTGTGAGAACAGACCGGTACAATACTTTAAGCAAAATGATAATTGCCACAAATTTTATTCGCATGTTGTAGTCTGTTGTGACATATTCTTCTACAAAGGTTGATACATTAATTAGACCAAAACAGAGACGCTAAGCTTTCTGGCCGATACGTCTGCGGTCTTCATGCTACAACATGATCCGAGTAGTGGGCAGCATGCCCGGTTGATTCACTTGCTCTTCAGGCATGTTGAGAACAGACTGGAATACTACTTTAAGTTGGCTGATACTTACCACAAACTAGATTGTCAAAGACCCGTGATTGAAAAGGTTTTGTCATCTACAGGTTAATCCTCCTACAAACGTAGGTATATTAACTGGAACGAAACACAAACGTGTCCATAACTTCCAAGTCACCATTATTCTCGAGCGTTTGTTTTACAAGTATCGGCATTACGCGTGCGTAAATATCGGCGTCCGCAATGCTTGAGTCTAAAATTCCGCTTATACAAATATATCCGACATCTATTTGAAAGTGCCAGCTTAAA
>CM067350.1:61113964-61123964 GCA_034190875.2 Urechis unicinctus
AGGGAAATTATCCATGTTGTTGTAAAAATATATAAGTAATACGGTTATGTTATTACGTCACCTGTCACAATTGACGTAAGCAAGACGACGGTGAAGTAGAGTGAAGGTTCAATTACCAACAATACGTAATTTATCGGATAGGATGCGCTGCACCATTCAAGCAGCCCTGCTGCTGCTGATTAGAATATTTACCATCCGCAGTTCAATAACAAATATTTCAGCCATTACGATACTGGCAGATCATTGAGCCACACCCGACAGACCACGAAAAGCGCCACATATTGTTTTTGAAACATGATCGAATAAAGCAGATGGCTGCCTAGCAAACAGACGCTATGCCGACTCTTCATTCAATAGATAAAGCCCAAGCTTTTGAACCATTGTCTCCGATGACAAGCCTACCAATGGGATTAATCCATGTGGAAGGGCGCATTGCTTGCTATCACAGAATCATCTCTTATGTCGATATTACTATCATCTCCAGGGATGCTGCTATCCCATTCAACCTTAATCGAAGAAATCAAAATCAGCTGGTTTTTTGCAGTATTCGCCATAGAGCCCAATGAATGAGCAATGTGCTTTGAAGATGTCAAAGTATATACAGGCACATTTAGTAAACTAAAGAGGAACCAGCCTTTTCACTACCTTTAAGGAGACGCGGTAGATATTTGCTGCTAGAAAGTGTCCATGAAACGCATTATGCCATAAACATATTTTGGCTTGCAAAAAACCGTTCATAATTTTTGTGAGCTGCATTTAATTTCCTCACCATATTTAACAGATTGTGCACCATGTCTGAGAGCACTAATTCAAGTCTAAGCCTGCAATCAGGGAACTCTCCGGTGGCGCCGCTGCTAGTCAGAGGTCACGGTTAGAGACAAGTCATTTATAAATTAACCAGATATACTCGCAGAATACGGATTTTCAAGCAATGACGTCACAAGGTCTGCAGATATCCCAACAACGCTGGAACCTGTTGGATCATGGCTGGTTTACTGGTTGATACACTTGTAAGACTTACGGTTGACTGTTTGACGCCATTATTAACAAAACACTATAACAATGCGCTTCATACTATATCCTATATAGAAATTTAGATTTACATTTGTCGGGGAGCACGTATGGCTGGGTGTAACAGGGTAAAAGTATATATATATATATATATAAACATATATATATATATATATTTATATGTTGGTTTGTATGTAATATGTTGTTTTTATATTGATGTTGTGTCTATGTACTATTGTTTATTATATTTGTATAACTGCTGGATTCGTTATATAACCTCTCCTGAAGCCTATATTTCGTCAATAAGCTTTGGTGGTGAAGGCCAAGTATCCGCATTCACTGAATAGTTCGTTTGGGCTGTTACGATGTCCAAGTGGTGAAAAGGGAGTGAATAAAACTTTGGATCTCAGATATTCCATCCATGACACTGAGAACCGAGGGTTTGCAATGAAACAGGCATGCACAGCACACCTTCTGCAGGTTGTCATCTTTCGAGGCATGTACGTCTATGACTTACTATATAGGGCAGCACTAGCACCAGCTGTTCCGAATGGTTCTGTTGCTCTTGAACCGTGGGGGGAACAGACCTCTGCAATGCTCTCTGCAAGGCGTCAAATACCACAAAAGTCTTTGACTCACACCAAAGGCCTTTGGTGATCGGCCGCTAATCAGACGGCATAAGCAGAGGTTTAAACGGCACTGAAACTGGTGTTGGCTATAGTTAAGCGTTTGTTTGACACGACTCTCTGTTTTACTAATATGTTCATTATAAACAAGCGTCTGTTACACTTAAATATGTGGCACATTCGAGTATCAAGAGTCAATGATACAAAAGTGCCTGGTAAACTAAGGTGCACATTACACTCATGAGCATGCTAGACCCGAGTGGCTTTTTTGCACAAGTATGTTATATTCCCATATGTCCGTGTGTTATGCTCAGAGAGATATCTGTCATTATTGTTGGTCGCATTTATATTTTCGCTTTATTCATTATGCACAAGTGTTTTGGATTATTAAGTACCTGATACATTAACATGCTCGTTGCAATGAAGTGTCTGCCGTACCCAGGTGTACATTATATTTATTAGGTGTCCACTTAACCACGTTTGCTGTTATGTTGCAAGTGTCCATTGCTCTTATATAGTCATTGCAATTCATTGTCGAGTTGTACCAAAGCCCCGGCTACACCCGCTCTCTGCATCTTATTTCCCAGAAGCAAGTTGTAGGAGTTAATCAAAATGTATGCAACTGGCAATAGAGTGCACGTACGGTACTTTTTGTCCTTTATTAAAGCAAAAATGGGGTGATGAGCACACATGGTGCAATAAAGGTACGCGTGAGCGATGTATCAAACTGCATCTTCGTCAGTCAGCCTGTATGCGTCATCTTTCACCCGACCGATGCATATTATAAGGTATGGTCTGTGTGAGGCAAGGCCATTTAATTCTCCAATTTGTAAAAGGACGGCATACAATATACGACGGTTTGACCAAGAGTTTTTGCTGCCTATGTTTAAACGTTTAGTGTCGCCTTGGTCATTGCTTGTTAAAATGCTAAGTTGGATTTGCGTCATATTTGTGGGATTGAATAAATTAGTTTGTAGAATGAGTACAACTCACATTTGGAAACATTAAAAATTGAAGTGGGCGTGTTGTTGTCATGTCTACTGTAAATTGGTTTTATTAGTATGCTGACATGACGAAAGCATGCTCGTTTGTCCCTGAAAGGATCTCTGCCAGCACTGACGTGACGTCATCATTGATAGTTGGTTATCAACCGGCAATTCTTATTATCACAAAGATTGATGAAGATAACCCGTTGATAACGAATTGTATATCAAGTTCTTGCACATCCAAGTCCATTAAAAAAATCTTATTGATGCTAAGGTAGTGTTTGCCCATTTGAGATGTGATCAACTCAAAACGACAAGTAAGACATCTTACCTAGCTAAAGTTACCTTGGAGTCGAATTTAGCTGGGAATCAATAACGGACATTTTTCTTGATCATACTTTTGTCGGAATGGAAAGAAGGAGAAAAAGCCTCGGGGTTAGTGCAAGTTTGCGTGTTGCATATTGTTAGTTAGTGATACCATTTACCTCATCAGCAAATAATACACAAAACCTATATAGCAATTGAGGATCGTGATATACATATTGAGCAGATATGCATTGTCAGCATCACACATATTACTCGGGATTGAAGTCCCCTAAATAACTACTTAAAAGTACATAGCGTACCGCAGCCATCAAACATGCGTCATTTGATCACAATACACACACGCTGAACTCAATAATTACGACAGAAGTAAGGGGGCACGTATGAAAAAAACGAAACCTGAAACTATCTCTGTTATGGTGGATAACGTCGACGCTATGTTTGCTTTTTTTCCGTAAGTCCGCTAGTTAGCTTAACTGAAGCTGCATGGAGACAGATGCATGTCATGGAGTACTGCTACTCGTAATGTTAATCTATTCCAGCAACTACGAGACGTTCGCTCCGTCATAACGTCGACTATGGTTTTAAGAAAAGGATCGTACAGTAGTCGGTTACATACATACTGATGACGCTACTGGCTGCAGCGCATGCGCGGCAAAAAAGAATGGTCTGCCGCCACAACGGCAGTATATGGCGCGTAAAATAAATAAGTATCTATTGTCTATTAGATACACTTCAGTAGCATCCGCTTCGAGCGCAGGTTCACTGGAGGCAGCTATACTTTATGGTGGTATGATCACCGACAACCATTGAATTCACACCAAGCATTGGACTAATTAATGCAATCTAGTCACCAACAGCAACTGCACACTGGCGCCGTCGACACCACCACATGCATGCTAGCATAGATGTACTTGCTCAAATGCTGTCGGTTTGTTCCTGCACTGTGACCAAGCGAGGTTTTTGTCTGCGAGTCATGGACCCCCTTATGTGCAAGGCCTTTCATTAACAGCAGCCGATGTTGTACAAATTATGCACAGGCTGTACCATAAAGATAACGCAGCTACTTTCTGCTCGAAAATAGGTTATGGTGGTCCTCATACCGCGTCACTGCCATAAGTTACTAGTTATAGATGGGATGCCTTAGTGGAAATATAATGAAATCACCAGACCTGAATGCTGCAGCCATACCGATGCCCTCAGGCATTTGAATCGCCATCAATTGCATTAGCAGTTAAATGTCAGAGTCATTCTGCCTACATCAATGGTTCCTCTTGGCTAACGCAGTCGACGCGCGCTTAATGGACAGTAAGAAATGGCAACGGGTGATGCACATGAGCTCTTGTTCAACCCAGGTAGACATAATACGCCGTATATATATGCCCGATTACCCCCGAAAAAGGTACCTAGTGTCATTATTTTTTCAAATAAAGCTTCATTGTAAGGATTAATTGAAGATAAAGGTAGCTTTCATGCATTGAGAAATAGCCAAACATACATGAAACGCAGTACATGTAATGGTCATCCTTAAAATTACACAAGCAAATATAGAACGGAGACCCTTTGGACGTTACCACATATATAAGAGTACATTTTACTATACATATATGCAGACACATATTACTGCGATAAGGTAGGAATGCGTCTGACAAGATAAAAGACAGGTGTAGGATGTATGAAAATTGCGCCCGCACCTGCATCGGGTTGGTTGCTTGAATGCCAGGGAAGCTGAACTGTGTAATAGGGCAGCTGAAAGTGACATACATTAATGCCGTAGAAACAACAATATGTTACCACGACGTAAGTGATGCGCAGCCTTCTCAAAAGCCTAGTCCATGCAGAATAGGACCAGAAAACCCTGTTGTTGGACCAGAATATTGTCGAATGCCTAGAATCCAGTGCTCCCTGTGCATTTAAAAATGTAGTTGCACATTATATTTGTTGAATCTGTCACGCAACTGTAACGAACCACCACTTCTGACAAAAGAGTAACGGCGAGTAGATCTCATTGAGTTCACCCTTATCATCGATTGCTTTGTACAAAAACGATACCTTATCAGTACACTTTTGGCCAGGGGACGACATCAGTGTAACATCCAAATCCAATGAGTTTATGACCCCGCAATAACAGGGCTCCCAGGGGGTGCATGTCATAGTTTTGCGCGGGGCAGAGCATGCATTCTTTGGAACAAAGGCTGCTAGCTTGATTGTAAATAATTCCTAGATCAAGTCAATGAGGGGCTGCCATGCTACCCAAATTGAGAGTGGTACAAATGTGGGTGGCATTACCAACTCCTTGTTAAAGCAGGCCACTGGCTGGGCTTCGATGTAAAAACACTAAACATAGAACGGACTCTGGGTGATTTTAATGAGAGTTAAAATGTGCTGGGAAATATGAGTATGTGAGGAGATAGACAGCGTTTATTTATGCAAGAAAAGTGGAAAGTCTTTTGTATGGGTGTGAAGCATAGGTCAGAGGGAAATAGAGAGCACTGTTCCTATGAGACACGTTTAATTCACTCTAGCCCTGCTGAATTTCTGTGAACGCTCACCTTCCCCATATGGTATCTCACCTCAAGGTTAAAACTAATGCATCAGTGATTGGGGCAACGGTGTAGAGTATAGGTAAGCTGGAATAATAAGGTGACGATGAGAATTGAGTGATGAGGCTTGGTATTGAAATACCCATGTGCAGGTCGCGCAAAAACCGTAACAAGCGATATTGACTGGGGCGCTGACTATAGTATTTGAGTTGCTTTCTTGCTTCTGGCTATTGCGAGAACTATTATTAGTTTCTTTCTTGATAAGTAAACTGTAAATTAGAATGCTCATTGGGCTAATGTTTGATATAAAGAGGTTCCTTTAACGCAGGTGCGTGGGAATTTCTAACACTGCGCGCTACAATATTGACCAGAACGCTCCCTACAGCATTTGTGTTTTATTTTTGTTTAGAAATAATACTCTGTGGTAATCGCGTGAACAATTCACAGTTGCTTTATGTAATATTCATACCATACAATATAATGAATCCTGGGATAATAAGTACATGCGAAATAATTTCTTACCTCGCGAAATACCATATTAACTGGAGCGCTATCAGCGCCGTTATTACCACAATAAAATCCCATTTAGCCATATTGGCAGAAGTCAGCCCCAGTTTTCTTTTATCAAATGATATGCCACTGACACTAGTTAACAGTGACGAATTCATTATGATAAAAAATGGCCTTTCCCAGAGATCCTAGATAACCTCCTTTGTCACAGCGGCAACTAAGAGCCGCCTTTTTTGTCATTATACTGCTCCAATATTGCTTAGCATCAGTGCAAATGACTGGCTAAAGTGAATAGTGCTGGGGCATAATGAGCTTTTGAGACGACCCGGGGCACCATACACGGCATTAAAATGGAGTCAGTGAACAAATAAAGTTTTCCCCTAAGACACGGTATTACCTTTCAGCAAGGCCTTCTATTGATTGCAGCAACCGGAGTTAGGCGGGTCATACACAAACTGCGCCACGCTGATAACGCTGCTCTTTTCTTCGAGAAACATTTGAATATAGGAAAAGTTGGTCCAACTTCTGCATTGCTGCTATCAGTTATTAATAGGATGCTTTGGTGGAAATGTAACGCAATCACCAGAAGTGAATACAAGGACCAAATTGTCGTTCTCCGGCATTTGAATTGCCGTCAATTGGATTTGCTGAGTGTCATTATCATTCTTTCTACACTAATAGGTTGAGGGGGAGCTGTATTAGGTCATATTTAATCTCATCCAAGCTTAATGAGGATTAATTAGTGCGTTGATCCCACCGAAAGGCCGTTCTAGTGCATAGGAACTTATAGCTATATAGACTAATAGAACGAAGCGGTTCATCTGGTTGGCCAACCCGATGCTTGAATCTGCAATCATACTGCCGTTACAAATATTTACATATGATATAGACAGCTGACTTACACAGGCCCGTTCCATTAGAGCCCCAAATAATGCCAACCGCCTGAAGATGCTACCAAGTGCTCTTTATTACGTCTGAGCAGGTGCTTATCCTACATCAGAAGATGACTAGAGTTGGGACGAAAACCGAGGTTGCGCATGTTAGTTTTATCTGACAACCGTGACTTTGGTCCAACAGACATCAAAACACACGCTTCTACTGACATGTGCAATGATACTGCGATAACGAATGCTAGTTAATATCAAGATTACAACGTCCTATGAACCAACTGCTCCAACTAACTGTTTCCTTTGTCCTATTAAATGCCTCCCTCGTCCTACTAACTGGGTGACTTCTACTACTAACTGCCTACTTACAACGATAAGACCAGGTGCAAGCAGAGCATGTACTCGAAATTCCTATCACGGACTGGTTGGCTCTCCAGTGTTTCCTTATAGCAATTTTTGTATTGTGGGTTAGCAGCGTGGCGTATATTTCCCTATATGAGTCGAGAACTAAAAAGCACAGTATGAGCGAAACAACATCAGCTATTAAGTATACTTTGAACCACAACAAATATACTTAGGTTGTTCTGCAACTGTCACGCCTAACCCAAGTGTGCTCATGTTGAGCTACAGTTATTATGATGATCAGTGTCATGCAAGCGCTGTATAACAGATTAGGCTGCCCGCTGGACGCACTAAATTCCGGTTGAAGCTTTTAACGCAATGACATGCGGTCTATATTGAATCAAAATAGACACCAGCTCGAATGGTAGTACCTATTATTACGGTAACATGATAGTTATTGCTGTGCATGATTTGTCATTGGAGGTAGAGTAAAAAAAGTCAGAGGGCCCGTTGTCACCCTCATGGCCGAGTCATTTATAAATATCGCTAACTGATATATCTGACGAATATGTGTTGTGATGAAGGTGCTGTCATCAGGCCTATGTGTTTATCAACAATGGCGCACATATATGGATTTTGGCTTAAAGCGTTGAAACATTATAATCTCAGCAAGATTATCCCCATTTGTAAATGCTGATTAGGTTATTTATACAGAGCTATTAATTTTTCCTATTGATGAGAAACTTTTATCGGCGTAGAGATTGATATTGAATAATTGTCAAGCAATCTGAAAACTACAAAATAACTGCCCGACGCTTATGCTTGCCGATTGCACCTAAATTTAAACAGCTATTCAACGAAACTTGTCATTTGGTTCTAGCTGTAAGGTCACTTTACAAGTGACGCTTCCAAGTGAATATCTTAACTGATCCAAAGGTGAGAATCCCCAATGGAAAACCTTTGACTTCTTAGTAACATGAGCGCCTGATAACCCCTGCGAGGCAGCTGTAGAGCGACGGATTATTGGGGGAGGTGGGTTGGGATTATGGAGGGACCCGATCATACATAGGGTTACGTGAACTCTGTTATACAGAGATGTGTAACTGATCCGACAGAGGCGGCTACAATATTGATGCAGATAATTTGTTATCCTGTCAGTACGAAGGCGTTATAAAATGTCATGACGTCACAACATTTAACTGATTGCATCTTTTACATACTTATAACTCGATTAATCATGCAACTCGTCGATAACGGCATTGACACGTGCGGAACTCGGTAACTAGTTAGTGACAAAATAGAAACAGGGGCTGCGCCCTTTTACGAAGCTTAGCGAGCAGTGGGTGACGTAGTGGAATGCTATTACTGAGAAAGGGTGAGTAACGGGTTATAAGGTGGATAATCGAAGAACATGGTCAGCGAGTGTTGCTGTAGATGTTCTTACCGAACTCTGTAAGTAGTGTGGGACACGATAAAATTTCTGACGGAGCTTTGCAAGTGACGCGTGTCATAGTGGGTACTCTCGCAAAACTGGGTTATTCGGCATACCAGTTGCTCATCAAGTGGCAGTTGCAGCTAAATTGCACCTGCTACCACCATGACAAAAGCTTGATGCTGCCATAACTGCACATAATGTGTGAAGACTGCTACTTTATATTCATTTACGTGACAGCGAACGAATAGTTCACCGCAATACCCATTTCGAATATGTGTTAGGCAGCTGCAGAATATGCCACGATAAATCCTTTAAGTCATTATCAGGAAAATGCTGTGGAAATATTTGAGATAACATTCAATCATCATCAGCCGTATTGTTGATACATTACAACGATGTATATATCACCTAGTCCATCCATGTCTCTTCAGACGCATCGGAAGCATTTATTTATTTATTAAAATACTGAGCAGGGTGATGTTTAATGTGGTTCTCATTGGACTTATTTCATGTGATGGCAAGGTCTTGGTCAAACTAAATTACAGGAGAAGAGAGGCAAACGGAACAAAAACAACGATTCTCGGTATGCATGTCCGCAGAGTATTGAACTTTAATAAGTTTTTGATGATGTTTTGGGGCATCAGATACAGATGGAGAGAGACGGATTGTCACGCGAATCCGGAACATGGTATTGCAAAAGAAAACAAATACATGGTAGAATATATGAATGAAACAGGTGTGGTACTTACAGTATGTCACTGGCAATTATTAAGTGCATTGCGTCTCCAATTCTCATGTGATGTGAATATTGACTGTACTCTAGTAGCAGCATTAATACAAAGTAGGACTAAGGGTATTCTACTTTTGAGTTGTCGGCATTCTTAATGATATCTTTGATTGACCAAACGATACAAAAATAACCATCCGCGTAAAACATATGTACCATTTACTTTTGGTAAGCAAATTCACTGGAATGAAAATACCAGAATGTAAACCTTCACCATTATCTGTCGCAACGCCTCTCGTGCAACTATGTTCATGCCATTGGAGGCAGCTCTTCATTCACACATTGGTGCACTTGCATAATTGTTTGGATATCGAACCTAGCATACGCCAAACACTGGCAGGTTTAAGGGAGGAGTGCTTTATACAGTGAATATCAAGATAAATTTTAAAGTAAGCGCCTGTGGTAAAATTGATGCTTATATACATATGTGGCATAAATGAAACAAACACCTTATATTGAAAGAGCTACTAATACTGTAAACGCCCCAAGGTTTTGAACCCAACACTGGCTAAGCATTACCGGTCGGTAATTTGGATGATGGCGAGCCAG
>CM067350.1:61126464-61138964 GCA_034190875.2 Urechis unicinctus
TGTTTCCGATTCCTTATTGAGTAACAATATCATAATCTCCTTTTAACATTAATAGTTCCTATGATACTATTCTGTAGCATTTGGTTGTAGTCATCTTGGTTATTGATTGCATACAGTTGTCAACTAAGGCAAATATCTCAATCACCCTGGGTCATTAAAATTTTTAAAAAACGGGTACTCCATTGGGCTTGTTCCATCGATATAAATATTTATTTATTTTAATGTCCTTGCAGCAATCGAAATCATCTATCTTAGCCCCTTTTCAGTGAAAAAATTACGTTCTTTACATATTGCTTTAAACATTATCCATTTTAATTAATAAAAACATGTGTACCGGGAATGTCAGCAACAACTGAAGAGAATCGAAAAATGATTTTGGATTGATAATATTGTTTTCACTTTAAAAACTCGCTCAAGCGTAGTGGCGCATATCTGATTCATAGCGGAACATTCTACGCATTATACTTATATTGCAATACACCTCAAAGGAATTGTGAACGGATACCTGACAGAGAAATGTCAGCCATTGGTGGATGATATGCAAATGTGATATGTATGTGCATTTACTCGATTTGCAGTTACATACATCAGTTAATAGAGCCAACAGGTATGTTGCACCAGTTAAACCGCTGCAGTCATACAGCAGTGAGATCTGTCCACTTCCATGGTTTAGTATTATTGACGACTGAGGTGACGAATGTGCGCACAATGACACGGAGTGAATAAGACATTTTCAGCGCATGTAGCATCCATTGTTGTATAGTATTCATCGTCAAATGGATCGGGTTATGGCCTTGGTTGCTGTACACCCGAATATGTACGCAACAGAACAAGGAGCCCTAAGCTTGTCATTTATCACGACAATCAATTGATAAAAAACATTATAGAGCTGTTACTGTTCCCACGGAGGCCACCACATCTCATGCGACGCGGTGATTATATTCAAACGGTAGTTAATAAAAAGAACCTAATAGCTAGGTCATTCAACGTTGCTGTCCCTAGAGATACATGGCTGAGAAAACCTAGCCACAGAGAAAGATGCCTTGTTGTCGTTAACTTATAGATAAGCATGGTGGAATCCGGTGAGTGATATATGAATACAAAATCTACATATTTGTATCCTCGTAAGGGCTGCTCATTATTGAGATTGATGCCAGTAACATGGAATGTTTTGCAGTATGCAAAAATCACGCCACACAGACTCTGGCTGCTTACGCACTACACCCACGCACCTAGAAATCAGAACGGTGTGCATATTGACGCTTTTGTTGGTCTAAGGGTCTTGGTTTGAAGTATTAAAACATATATCAGGATCTGGCGTGCATATTGACGGAGTTGTAAGCTTATCTTTCGATGTTGACCTTAATGATTTAGCAAGACGCATTAATTGAACAGGCGATTTAAAAGGCGTGTATTTTTCATTCGAAACATTACTTTGCTGAGCTACGGATGATGCAACTTAGAAGGAGTTAAAAAAAATGTTATTATCACAAGAAAGTGTAAAATATTGTTATGAATAAATCCGTTTTGGAAAACAAGTTTCACACTTCACAAAACCAGGAAACTTTATTGTCAGCTGATACTCTGAGAAAGTAGCAAGGCCCAATATATTGCGTTTTAAAGGTTGGTTGCGCTTAACATATTGTTGTACTAATACCACTAAAATATATCATCAAGTTCAAAAATGTGTTTCTCCGCCAAAACCTCCACGTAGGATTATGTGCTAAATAATGCCAACATCACTTAATGACGTAGGCTACCTATCCAGAATTATTATATGATGTGATGGGATTTGCGTGCCGCACTCTCTATTTCTCCCAAAAGATCAAAGATTGAAATATAATTGAACGTATTTGCACTCCAAAAATATTTATAACACAATATTTCTGGGTCTGCTCTAATTCCGCGAACGGATGCATAAAGTTGGGTAGGATTGTTAACAAAGTGGCAGAGCCATGTTCACATTGTGAACGATTACAATGCAATGGCGAGTTGATGATATTTACCACCGCATTTATTTAATCACACCTCTCCAATGTAGCTTAATGTCAGTAGTGCAAATGACTGGCTGCTGCGAATAGTGCTTGGGGAAAATGTCCACAAAAGGAGACTATTAGCGCCAGCCTTGGCTGTCAAACTGGAACCGGTATGAAAAGTTATTTCGAAACATCTTAAGTATAGGTGCGGTTGGCTACTAAACTGCATCACTGCAAACAGTTGTGGGTCATTTAAGGTGTACTGAGACCATTTTACTTACGCCAATATCACCTCTGGGCCTGTTAAGCTGATCCGCTTGTTGGGCCTGATTTAATGGTATAGAGCGTGGTGTCTTAGCTCCCCGTCAATCTCAACCAAGCTCTAGCAAAATTAGGGAGTGCACATTGTTTAAAGGCCTAAAGGAGAGTTTTGCCAAAGACATTATTGAACAACCACAAAACTTTTACTTAGATTGACGTTAAGAGTTATTTTCCTCTGATTGTTATAGCCAAAAAATAAAGTCTGACAATCCGCAGATATAAAACATTTACAATACGTCAGCATAAGCGGTGCTTGATATTAACCGGCATCTGAATGTTTTTACCAAATGCACGCAAGTGAAATATCACATGATGTTTTTACGACAACTGACATTATCATGGCTAACTGGTAACGACGTTAATTATTAAGGCACACCTGACACTGCGTGCGTCGAGAGGGAATATATATTAAAACGTAAGTGTCGTATAGCAGCACGTGCAAGGCTATAATAAAGTCGACAAGACAACATTCTCTGGAGCAAAGACTGTTAGCCTAATGGACCATAATGGCTAGAACGAGCGATAAGTGTATGCCAGGCGTGCCAGTCAAGCTGAGAGAAGTGGAAACGATGAGAGGCATACTAAAAGTCACTTTGAGAGATATATATATATATATACATATATATATATATATATATATATATATATATATATATATATATATATATATATATATATTTGGTTATAAATATATATATATATGTATGTATATATATACATACATATAAATATATATGTATATATATATATAGATATACATATATATGTATATATATATCTATATATATATATACACTCATCTAAATATACATATACATATATGTTTAGACAAATATATATATTTTTGTATATGGCGATAAATATATTAGTATAAATACATATATGTATATATATTGAAAATATATATATATTTATTCATAAGTATGTTTATATATATATATATATATATATATATATAATATATATATATATATATATATATATATATATATATATATATACTGATCTCAGCAAATCGAATTACTACGTTATATATAGGCATATATATATTTATGTAGAAATATATAAATATATATATATATATATCTATAAATATAAATATATACATATATATGCATATGTATATATATATAGATACATATGATTATATAAATATATGTATGTTTTTTACTTATTTTATATATATACATATGTATCTATATATGTATCTATGTATATATATATGTACATATATATATATATATATATATATGTGTGTTTATATATATAATATATATTTATATATATTATATTGTTATATATATATATATATATCATATATGTTGATTTTATATATATGTACATATATATATATATTTATATCTATAAATATATATATATATGCATATATATATGCATATATACATATATATATATATATATATATATATATATATATATATATATATATATATATATATATATATATATATATATATATATCTAAAAAAAGTATATGTCCGTTGTGTTGTCTGTTAAGAAGGTTTAATATGTGCATATCATTTTCCCTACGTGTTACATATTTGAAGGCATTCATAAGTGTGCTGGTGTTAATAATGTACAAGTGACAAAATAAGGTCATTAACGATGACATGTAGACGACGGAGATAGGGAGGACGAGGATGCATACGGAGATTGATTTATCGGCCAGACTCTTTAATTGCAACCTTGCACTCGCTACCTTCGCCTTGCCTGTGACTTGTACTAATACTGACGGGGACCGGCTTCAGTGTCCATCCGCGAAAGGGACAGTTATAAATTATTCTAGGCAATAATCTGTCCACAGTGAGAGGCGAACACGCAACCAACAGCTTACATATAGTTCATTTACATCCCGATTATTGACCACCAATCAGCAAAAATCTCGCATTTTCTGAAGCCAACCTAACCGGTTATGTAACTGATTATTGACCCCAGGGGTTTGAGAGGTGCTGGTGTATTTTATTACGGTATAGAGAGTGAGCAAGATGTACTGCTCCATCGATAGGCCTAACTTTCGCGTTTGTGTATATCAATGCTTTTGAAGTCTGTGTATGTTATGTTCTATTTGCAAGCGATGCAATATTTGCTTTAATCGTTAACTAAACCCTTTTTGGATCGATTGTGATATCATATGCAGCTGACTTGTGGGTATTTTACATAATGCTTTGGACTGCGTTTTCCCTTTGATTAAAACAGTAAAGTTCATTGGTTTTCTACACTATCATGCTATCATATTTTGCTCCTGCAATCTCCATGCTTAATTACGATTCAGACCATGGGACTCGTTCAATTATGTCTTTGATTATTGCTAGTTGTGTTTCTTTGTTCTGGTGAATACGTCCGTCAATTTTCTTAATTGGAGTCACACGACATTTGATGCTGACCCTAATAAGAATACACCGTGTCAGTTATTTTCCAGGTGTTGCGGCTGCGGTCGCTACTTGCAAATGCTTAACTATCCCTTTGAGTTAAGTAATTGGATGAAAACTAGGAAATATCAGCACTATTGCAGCAAGCAAAGGTCATAGGTTTGCTCCGGTATAATGGGGACGGATTCCTCTCAAAAACAATGCTGCAGTTTGGCACACATGCGGCAAGGCATCTACCCACCGGCTGCAAATGATATATGGTTATGTCCCAAGAGCATTATTCCAAGCATTATGATTCACCATACTCGCTATACTGCACCACTAAGTGAACCACCATATATTGTTGCATGCACATTCTCTTTAATTATATAGCCCAGAGCTGTCACAGGTATATCGTTTATCACTGCCCTGTCTCACAGTTGTTGAGCTCTTTATATGTGCATATTGTGGATGGGTTCTCTGGAGTCTTTATACATATACTGTACTATATCACCCCCCCTGCCCACCTATTAACTTGAAGGTGATAGCGCCGATGTAATTATATAACCTTCCTTTCCAACTATGAAGTAGTTGTGTGGAGGTGGAAGGTCTGGGGGTAGACAATTCGAGGTAGATAACAGACAACCTAATTACCAGTGGAGCTGGGGTGCAGGGATGTATATAATTTCTGGGTGCCCCGCTGAGACAGTTGAGCAATCATCATACCAGGGGGCTTTTACACTTTTCAGCACACTGTATGGGATACTGGTAGCTCATCTTTGCCCCAGATTATTGTTAATTTCGTCGCAGATGGATAACTAATATGTTTTGTCTCATCATCAAGGCTACTGCAGCACTGTGTGTTCCAGTCAGAATCTTCTTTTTCATCTGACTGTACTTTGCATCTTTGTCCGCATCAAGCGATATCCGCCGTCTGATATCTCGCCATCAACAAGCGTACTTGAGGCATGGCTTGTAATCGTGTTCATTATGCTGTCAGCAATGACTTTGATCTTAGTGTACGTTCGATTTCCGCAAAAGTCTTGAAGACGGTCGTTACTGAGTGAATGACAGATTTGGGAAGCGAGGGGCTTATAATTCAATATGAGTAAAATAGGTCTCAAAGAGAACTGACAACAGCATGCTGAGCAAAGGACAAATGCTCTCCTAACAGTGGGCACAAAATGGTAATGAATTTGTGCTGCTGTGCAACGTTACCACCGGAATCCATAATTTGCTAGCCCTGGCGAATCAAATAGATTGCTGCAATTCAGTTATTCACTTTGTTCCGTGAGAGTAAATTGCTTGATATCCTTTTCACCACCAATTTCCGGTTTACCGGGAACCATGTACTTTTGCCTAAAATTCCCGGTTAATAGGGAACCATGCTCTTTTACCACTAATTCCCGGTTTACGAGGAGAGGAACCATGCCCTTTCATCTAGTTACCTTTGTCTGGTCTAAAAGAACTTGTACAAGGGAGCGATACGTACGAATTGTTTACAAAATGACATTCAAAAATCGTTTTCGAACACCATTAGTCGTTGCTTGAGGATTCCATTTCTACGACACGGCTCATTATAATAAATTGGTTTCTTTGGGCGCGCATGTAGCCGCGCAGTTAGTTATGCTTCTGGGTTCCCATTATGATGGCGAATGTACACAAACGCGCTGATTACTCTGAAGGTTCCGAAGATGTAGCGGTGTTTTCTGAAGTGCCGAGTTCTGCGATTGATGGCGATGTCGAACTGGGCGATGTTTTTATGGCACTTGGCCCCAGGAGCTGACTTCGGAAGCGACTACTTGGAATTTTACGGATTTGACGACATAATCCTAAGCCAAGCTGCAGATAAAAGAAATATCATCCACTCTAAAAAGTATTCAATTCTGTAGACATGATTCGTATCAGGAGAGATCAAATATTAATTAGATATTAGATATTGCGTTGAGAAAAATCACCAAAGCTATAAACAATGCCCTCCAGAAGGCTGGCGTACATAGGGAATGGTTGCTAGGTGCATGGTGTGTTCAGACTGTGAACACAAGGCACTGGTGGTGAAAAGGTAATGCGACTGAAGAGCGATTCGTCTGCACATCGAGCAAAGCACTGTGCGCTGCTGCAACAATAGGAAACGGCCGAGCAGATCAGAGACAATACAAAACAAAGATACGAGAGTACTAAGGCGTTGTAGGGCGGAAGCAAACATTCAGACGAACTGACGTAAATGTGTACGATATTGTGTTTGATGACAATGGCTGTAAGTTTAGGTGCGTCTATTTTTATGTTGTCAATCTGAGATTATTGTATATTGCTCGGCTTTTCTAACAGAAGAAGGACTAAAATGATATATTGAAGGCAACACAGCATGGGTTGTTATGTGTTAACCAATTGAAACTGATCTGTGGTGCGGCGACAACTGTGTTTAATGCAGAAGTGCAAAAGCACGATTAATTCAGATATGTGAGCGATACTGTTTTTATTATATCATAATCCATTGCGTAGTATCAGTGTAGATTATTCATCTCTTGGCAAATGTCAATTGATGAACAACCTCGTGTATAATAATCACAAGTCGGATGTGGTTTGTCACGGACAATGCTCGACTCCAAGGTGAAAACAATAAGACAAATGGAAGGAGGCAACACCCAACATTTATTACAACAATAAACCGCAACCTGTCCATTTGCTGAACGTCACAGTAACATTAGCGCTGCTTCTGCTGCTGCATGCATGTGCAATTTTATGCCCGTTAATGGCCTGTTAGCTTTACTTTATATTCCTATATACGACGGCACATGACCTCAGAAATCAACCCTGTGAAAACGACAGGACAAATGTCTAGTATAGCACGTGTTCTGAATTCTCTTAGTTAGCTTGTGTGCCCTCATATAGTTAATATTAACATCACTGTGTATCGTGGGATAGCAATCCTATACAGTATTACCTGACAATAACTGAAATCTAAACAGCTTGGGATCAGAAACACAACATCAGCTGCTAAATATATCATCCAAGAAATTGAGCTAGTGTCATTTTTGTGGTGTCATCCAGCTGAAGCTTTCCACGCAATGAAATAAAAGCAGCATAAATGATATCATTTACAATTTACGATGACATATAAGTGAATGGAATGTTGGATTTGTGTGCAAAAATGACGATGTGTTTGTATACACATCTAAGTAACACGTTTATGTTTTACGCCACCTGTAGCGCAGTTTGATAACAAAGATTTCAGCCATTACGATACTGGCAGATGACGAAAAGCGCCACATATTGTTGGTGGGCAGTTTATTAAACATGATCGAGTAGAGCAGATGGCTGCTTAGCATGCAGATGCCATGCCGACACTTGAATAATTGTCTCTGATGACAAGCCAACCAATTAGAGGAATCCATGTGGATGTACGCATTGCTTGCAATGACAGACTCATCTCATATGCCTATAATTCTATCAACTCCGGGTACGCTGCCATCCTATTCAGCCATTATCGACCAACTCAACCTCAATTGGCTCTTGTAGTATTCGCAATAGAGCTAGAGGAATGAGCAATGTGATGTAAAAATGTCAACTTATATAAAGGCGCATTCACAGAGATAAAGAGGCACCAGCCTTATCATCATCTTTTAGACATAGGTCAGCACAGTGATTTACATTGAACACTTGCCAAATCAGGTAGATAACTACAAAAGAACTGGCTTATGCGCACTGCATGTCGTTTCCCTAGATCATCAATAATAATACAATGCACGTGTCACATTGACCTGGTCCTCAATATACAGTCAGGATAGGGAATTTACGGGTGCAATCGTTTAACTTACCCATACAGATGTTTCTTTGTTATCTACATGAGAATCATAAAGCTAATAAAAACAGATATGGGCGTATATGGAAAAGTAACCCCAAATGGAGTACATGTGACCACTTCCTAACCTACGCTGGGGCATGACGAGCATAGATAGATAGCTTCTAATACCAACGTATGTGCGACACATTAAGGCAAATTTACCAACAGATAGATAGATAGATAGAGAGAGAGAGAGAGAGAGAGAGAGAGAGAGAGAGAGAGAGAGAGAGAGAGAGAGAGAGAGAGAGAGAGAGAGAGAGAGAGAGAGAGAGAGAGAGAGAGAGAGAGAAAAGGATGACAAAAGGATACTAAAGGAAAAGCGTGAGAAAAACTACATCAGCCGGGCAGCTGTATTGGCCTTGTGATCTAGCTGATGCGACCTGGGACACATGATTCCATAGAATTTACATCGATACATAGGTGTCTGATGTTTTGTTATACTAATTAGCATGCAAGACCCGAGTACTAACGCATGTTATATCATCAAACTTTTGGTACACCGAAGAATGTGCTATACCCAGGAGCTGTCTGTACTCAAGTGTCCGTAGCAATGAAAAATTCACTATATTCATTATGCACAAGTGTATTTGATTATTAAGTGCCCGATGTGTTCACGTATTCGTTGCAGTGGAGTGTCATCTGTACCAAGGGGTACAAAATACTTATTTTGTGTCCACTTAACCAAGTATGTTATATATATATATATATATATATATATATATATATATATATATATATATATATATATATATATATATATATATATATATATATATATATATATATATATATATATATATATATATATATATATATATATATATATATATATACATATATATATATATATATATATATATATATATATATATATATATATATATATATCTCTATATATATATATATATATATATATATATATATATATATATATATGTCAAGTGACACTCAAGCGTCCGATATACTCACATATTCCTTGTACTCAAATGTCCGTTGCTCTTATGTGGTCACGTTATTTAAACGTCGAGTTGTACCAAAGCGCCCGCCATATTCATGTGACCGTCATAATCATACGTCATTTCTGCCGCACTTAAGTGTTCGGTCTGTACCTCTTATTTCCCAGAAGCAACTTCTATGAGTTAACCAAATGAATGCCGCTTGCAATGGAGTGGACGGAAACTAATGTTTAGTTTTTATTCATAAACACGGGGTGATGAACACCCGGGAAGTTAGGGAGGGGGGAGGTGTGGTGCATTGAAGGTTCATGTGAGCTATGTATCAAACTGCATCTTCAATAGTCAGCCTGCTCGCGCCACCTTTCGCCCGACCGAGGCAAAGTAATAGGAATGGTCTATGTGAGATAATGTCCTGTGCTTCCATTTCGTAAAAGAACGGCGTGCAATATATGACTGTCGCAACAAAGCTTTTCTGCTGCCCACGTGAAAACATGCAGTGCTGCCTTAGCCACTGCTTGCTAAATGCAAAGTTATATTTGCATAATATTTGGGGGGGGAGGGTGATTAAATTAGTTTATAGAATGGGCACATATCACGTTAAGCTATGTCAATAATGAAGTGGTCGTGTTGTTATCATGGCTACGGTTATTTGGAATTATCTGTTTGCTGTCATGATGGAAGCATGTTAATCATCAACTTGCCTCTGAAGGAATCTCTATCAGCACTTAAGTGACGTCATCATTGACAGTCGGTTATCAACCGGCGATTGTTGATATCACAAAGATTTTTGAGGTTGGCCAATACGATCATTCGGGATTACAATCACCCCAATAAGAAGTAAAAAGCATATGGCGTGCGTGCCGCAGCCATCGACTGTCATTTGATCATAATGCACTCACACTCCCCTCAATAATTACGATAGAAATATGGGGCCACGTTTTAAAAAAAAACATTCCCGTAACTATCTCTTTTTTAGTGGCGAATGTCGACACTATATTTGTTTTTTTTAGCGCCACATTGGCAGTATACAGCGCGTAAAATATGGAAATAACAGGTGATAAGGAAACACTTTAGTAGCATCAGCTTCGAGCGCAGATCCCCGAAGGTAGCTACACATTTTGGTGGTATGATCACCGACAACCATTGTATTCACACCAAGCATTGGACCAATTAATGCAATCTAGTCACCAACCACAACTGCACATTGGCGCTAACATCAACACCGGCATGCTAGCATAGATGTACTTGCTCGAATGCTGCCGGTTTCTACCTGCTCTGTGGCCAAGCAAGGTTGTCACCTTAGTTATTGATGGGATGCTTTATTTTAGATACAAGGAAATCATCAAACCTGAATGCAGCAGCCATACCGATCCCCTCATGAGTTTGAATCGCCATCAGTTGCATAAGCCGTTAAAAAGCAAAATACCAACTGAGCGCCGGATAATACTAGTTTGCGCAAGCAATTGTCGATTGAGTACCAGCCAATCGAACTGTACACATCATTCTGGTTTTATGCGTCGATGATACATGATATTTTAAGAAGCAACAGGGATTATTAATGTCTGTTGGACTATATTTGGATCAGAGGACAATACCAGGACAATACTGGCGTGCTCTGACATTTGAATAGCCATGGATTTGCTGAATGTCATTGCCATTCTTACTAAACCAACGGTGTAATGAGAGAGGGTTGTCGTAGGTATTTTGCAATCTAAACTAAACTCGCAGAGGGTGTTTTGGTTCGTATGATGTGACGTTTAAGGTTTATCTAATGCCTAAGAACCTAGTTCAGATTTTTGCCAATATCATTATTTTCTGCTTATTAAGCTTAGCTTAGAGTATAGAGAGAGATAGAACGAAGTAGTTTCCGTGAATACCTGATTAGTAAAGCTGCAACATCAGGTTGAACAACCCCGAAGCTTGACCCTGCAATCCTAAAGCCGTTACAATTAACTGCACATAATATAGACGGGCACGTCAAATTCTCACCAACTGCAGGGGCCGCCGAGCATGCTGCTACCAAGACATGTGACTTACACTCGCCCATTCCATTAGCGCCCAAGATAATCCCTGTCACCAGAAGACGTAACCAAGTGCTCTTAATTAGGTTACAGCAGCTGATTATCCTTTCGGAAGTTGGCAAAATATGATTGGGACGAAAACCAAGATCGCGTATCTTATTTTTGCGTGACACGTGCTATGCATTCACGCCAGCGCTTTCCCTAATCTCATCCAAATATAGTTCAATAGACATTAATCATCCCTGTTGCTTCTTAAAATATCATTTATCATCGACGCATAAAACCAGAATGATGTGTACAGTACGATTGCGGCAGATCAATAAGCCACACCCGACAGACCAAGACAAACATCAATTAATAATTGAAAATATTGTAGGAAACTTGATCGTCTGTAGGGACTGGCCCCTTTGAGGCATACCATATACAGACCTTTGATTCTTTGAGGTCAAGTCCGCCAGCTAATGAAATATATAGGGATAAGGCCATTACTTGCTTTGACAAATTAACACACGTCTATCAAGAGCACTGTTTATGTTGTGTACAATAATAGCCATGTATCTGTTACAAAGACAGCAAGGGATCTATACATTTAGAGCCGTATTTGACATTCAAGGTCATATACGGCTAGAAAACATCAGCCCTCACACCTTGTGAGTTTTGTCTGCTATATAAAGTCATGGAACATTTTCCACCTCACAAATTCTCGTCCATTTTGTAGCCGTTTGCTACTTCGTGAGGTGCAGTGAATTTGCGCAGCCACCTTTGATAGATTGCGCAGGTCATTTACAGCGCTAAATAAAGTTGAAGCAGGAGTCAGACACCGCCGCTCCCCCTTGTCACCCTCATAAACGAGTACTTCATAATCATCTCCAACGTTAGATATAACAGCAGAATATGTGTTGTGATGACCGTGCCGTCATCACGCCTGCGTGTTTGTCAACAGTGCGGTCATCTAAAAGATCTGCCCTGGTATACTGGCCGACGCACTTGGATGGCTTTTGGCTGAACGCGTT
>CM067350.1:61143964-61216464 GCA_034190875.2 Urechis unicinctus
AGAAACAGTATCTACAATTTAACTCAACCAGGCAACTTTATTGTCAGCTGATACCATGAGGGAGTAGCAAGGCCTAATATATTGCGCTTTAAAGTTTGGTTACTTTTTATATACTGTTGCACTAATACCACTAAAATATATCGGAAAAAAATCATGATCTTAAAGAATGGATCGCAACTAATCTAATATAATCTGGTTAACAATGTTTCAGATGTATTCAGCATGTTCAGCAGTCTACTACTACAGCAAATCATATCTTTGTCCCTTAAACACTAGCCACTCCTGTCACGGTGTGTCAATTATGGGGTGATATTGAAAGATTGGTTATAATATCAAATCGGACGTTTCTTACGGTTGCATAAGGTGAAATCGATGATCATTTTAATATATATTAATTCTCTTTTGCAATGGTAATAAATATATGGTAATATTAGGATTTACGTCACTTTCAGCATCGGAAAAAGTTTTTTTGCACCGAGCGTCGGACCAATTGACAATGTTAGGGCTAATGTCCGCGCTAAAACGAGTTTATCAATTTTTGGTAATAAAGATTATGCGTGAATACCTTTTGTAGGGTTCAATTTGTGTTGATACTAACCGTTTTATCCTTTTGCTTTCAAAACACACGAGAGCTCCAGCCAGATCTATGGATGTTTAGAAAACTTTGTCATTGTGACGTTCGTATGGCGTTCTCAGCACAACTATGACATGTTGTAATAGTGACGTGTACTGAACGTTATGAATCTCAAACCTGATTGACGTTGCAACCATGTGTATGTACATATATTCATGAGTTTAGTTTTCAAACCTTACGTGTAAGTCACTCATACCACCCCACACGTACAAAAATATGATAGTTATACATCGCAGCCCGATATAATAGCGCAACGCCTTGATTGGTCATGTATAGGAGTCTTGACAAGCCCTAAAGAAATTAACATTACCGTATCTGCCCTACAAAAATATTTATAATACAATATTGCTGGGTCTGTTCTAATCCCGCGAACAGATGCATAAAATTGAGAAGGTTGATTACAAATTACAATGGCAGAGCCATGTTCACATTGTGAACGGATGCAAGGCAATGGCGAGTTGCCGATATTTGCCACCGCCTCTCCAATATAGCTTAATATCAGTAGTGCAAATGACTGGCTGCTGCGAATATTGCTGGGGCTTAATGTCCACTAAATAAGGCTATTGGCGCCAGTATGAAAGGTTATTTCTAAAGAAACACATAGTCGCCGTTAACTGCAGAGCTAGAGGGCGGGATATATACAGGATGTACCGTACCAATTTCGGAGGTGTTTTGATTACGAAACACATTAAGTATAGGTGCGGTTGGCTACTAAACTGCATCACTGCAAACAATTGCTGGTCATTTAAGGTGTACTGAGATCATTTTACTTACACCAATATCACCTCTGGGCCTGTTAAGCTGATCCGCTTGTTGGGCCTGATAAAAAGACATAGAGCGGAGTGTCTTAGCTTTCCGTCAATCTCAACCATGCTCTAGCAGGATGAGGTAGTGCACATGACATGTCGCTCGTCCTAAGCCCTTCCAAAAGACTGCCCTATCGTGTCAAGGCCTTAAGAAGAGTTTTGCCAACTCCATCATTGAAAAAAAATCAAACTTCCACATAGATTGGTACAATGACGTTGACAATCCCCAGATATAAAACCTTTACAATGCGTCAGCATAAGCGTGCTTAATAAAAACCGGCATCTAAATTTTGTCACCAGATGCACGCAAGTGAAGTATCGCATAATGATGTTAAGACAACTGACATTATCACGGCTAACTGGTAGCGACATTAATTATTTAGGCACCCCTGACACTGCGTACATCGAGAGGGAATATATACTAGAAATATGCGTGTCGTACAGCAGCACGTGTAAGGCTATATTAAAGGCGACAACGCAACATTCTCTGAAGCAAAGACTAATAGCCTAATGGCCCATAATGGCTAGAACGGGCGATAAAGTCAATTAGTGTATGCCAGGCGTGCCAGCCAAGATGAGAACAGTGGATACTTTGGGAGATATAAAGAAAATTGTTTTAGAATAGGCAACTGTCGGAAAATATTACTGTACGTATTGCACGTAAACTGAGTGCGTGACGAGGCAAACAGCTGGGTATATGAATGTGATATTAAGTTCAAGAACGTGTGGAACGTCAGATTGATATATACATATATATATATATATATATATATATATATATATATATATATATATATATATATATATATATATATATATATATATATATATACTTATATATGTATATTTATATATATATGTATATATATGTGTATATATATATACTGTATATGTATATATAAATATATATATATATGTTAATATATGTATATATATATATATAATATATATACATATATATACCAATACCAATAAATATATATATATATGTATATATATATATAACGTTTATATATATAAATATATATATATATATATATATATATATTATATATATATATATATATATATATATATATATATATATATAAATATTCATTCATAAGTGTGCTAGTGTTAATAATGTACAAGTGATAAAATTATGTTCGCTAACTATGACACGTGGATGACGGAGATGAAGAGGACGAGGAAGCATACGGAGACTGATTTATCGACCAGAATCTTTAATTGCAACCTTGCATACGCCACCCTTCGCCTTGCCTGTCACTGGTAGTGATACTCACGGGGACGGGCTTCAGTGTCCATCCGCGAAAGGGACAGTTATAAATCATTCTAGGCAATAATCTGTCCATCGTGAGAGGCGGACACGCAACACACAGCTTACATATAGTACATTTACATCCCGAATATAGACCACAAATCAGCACAATCTAGCATTATCTGAATCCTACTTAACCGGTTGAGAAGCAGATTATTGACCCTAGGGATGTGAGAGGTGCTGGTATATTTTATTACTTTGTAGAGTGTCAGCAAGATGGACTGCTCTAACGATACGCCAAACTTTCGACCTCGCGTACATCAATGTTTTTGAAGTCTGTGTATATATTATGTTTGCAAGCGACGTAATGTTCCCTTTAATCGTTAACTAAACCCTCTTTGGATCGAGTGGGTAATATCTATAATGTTATAAGACTCATTAATAAAAGCGTCTTCCTTTTCCTCAACCATATTTTTCCCCAGAACATCGAATAAAATCGCGACTTGTGATATCATATGCAGCTGACTTGTGGGTATTGAACATGATGCTATGGATTGCGTTTTCCCTTTGATTAAAACAGTAAAGTTCATAGGTTTTCTACATCATCATGCAATCATCACTTGCTCCTGCAATCTCCATGTTTAATTACGAATCAAACGTAATGCTTCGTTCAATTGTGTGTTTTTGATTAGTGCTAGTTGTGTATCTTTGTTCGGATGAATAATTCCGTCAATTTTCTTAATTGGAGTCACACGACATTTGATGATGACCCTAAGAAGAATACACCGTGTCAGTTATTCTCCAGGTGTCGCTACTTGCAAATGCTTAACTATCCCTTTGAGGTAAGTAATTGGATGCAAACTAGGAAATATCAGCGCTATTGCTGCAAGCAAATGCCAAAGGTTTACTTCGGTATAATGGGGACTGATTCCTCCCAAAAACTATGCTGCAATTTGGCTCACATGCGGCAAGACATCTACCCACCGGCTGTGAACGATATGTGGTTATGTCCCCAAAGCATTACTCCAAGCGTTATGAGTCGCCATACTCGCTACACTGCAGCGCTAAGTAGTGACCACATCAAAAAGTGAACCGCCATATTTTGTTGCATGCATATTCTCTTTAACTACATAGCCCAGAGCTGTCACAGTTTTATCGTCCTTTCAGTTTATCACTGCCCTGTCTAACAGTTGTTGAGCTCTTTGTATGTGCATATTGTGGACGGGTTCTCTGGCGTCTTTTTTCATATACTGTACTATATCACCTCCCCTGCCCACCTATTAAGTTAAAGGGGATAGCTCTTGCGTAATTAAATAACCATCCATTCTAGCTATGAAGTAGCTGTGTGGAGGTGGAGGGTCTAGGGGTAGAGAATTCGAGGTAGATAACAGACAACCTAATTACCAGTAGAGCTGGGGTACGATGTATATAATTTCTGGGGCCAAGTGCCCCGCCGAGACAGTTGAGCAATCATCATACCAGCGGGCTTTTACACTTTTCAGCACACTCTATGGAATGTGGCTAATCTTTGCCCTAGATTATTGTTGATTTCATCGGCAATTGATAAGCAAGATGTTTTGTCTCATCATCAAGGCTGCTGCAGCATGGGCCTTGCGTGTTCCGGTCAGAATCTTCTTTTTCATCTGACTGTACTTTGCAACTTAATCCGCATGAAGCGAGATTCGTCGTCTGATATCTCGCCATTAGCCAGCGTACTTGAGACATGGCTAGTGATCGTGTTCATTATGCTGTTAGCAATGACTTTGATCTCACTGTGTGTTTGATTTCCGTAAAAAGCTAAATACGGTCATTATCGAGTGAATAGCATATTTGGGAAGCGAGGGGCTTATAATTCAATATGTGTAAAATGGATCTCAAAGAGAACTGACAAAAGTATGCTGAGCAAAGAACAAATGCTCTTCTAATACGGTGCAAAAAATTGTAACGAATCTGTGCTGCTGTGCAACGTTACCACCGGAACCCATAACATCCTAGCCCTGGCGAATCAAATAGATTGCTGAAATTTGAAACATAGAACTTTAGCTCAGTTATTGAATCTTGGTAACTATGTTGCTTGACTACCTCAGTTATTCACTTTGCTAAGCGAGAGTAAATTGCTTGATATCCTTTTCACATCCAGTTCCCGGTTTAACGGGAACCATGCCCTTTCGCCTCCAATTTCCGGTTAACCTGGAACCATGCCTTTTCACCACTAATTCCCGGTTTATGAGTAAACCATGCCCTTTCATCTAGTTACGTTCTACTGGTATCAAAACTTGTACGCGTGAGCGATAAGTACGAATTGTATACAAAGTGACCTTCAAAAATCGTTTTCAAACACCATTAGTCGTTGCTTGAGGATTCCATTGCTACGACACGGCTCATTTTGATAAATTAGTTGTTTTGGGTGCGTATGAAGCCGCGCAGTTGATTACTCATATGCGTTCCATTACGATGGCGAATGTAAGATGATTACCCTGAAGGTTTAGAAGATGAAGCGGTGTTTTCTGAAGCGTCGAGTTCTGAGAATAATGGCGATGTCGAAATAGGCGATAGTTTTATGGACGCGCTTGGCCCCAGAAGCTGACGTTGGGAGCGACGACATAATCCTAAGGCAAGCCGCTGATAAAAGAAATATCACCCACTCTAATAAGTATTCCATTCTATAGACAGGATTCGAATATTAGCCAAGATATTGCTTTTAAAAAATCAGGAAAGCTCTATACAATGCTCTCCAAGAGGTTGGTGTACAAAGGGAACGGCGCGTTCAGACTAGTGAACACAGGGGACTGGTGGTGAAAAAGAGGAGCGATTCGTCTACACATCGAGCACAGTACTGTGCGCGCTGCAACTGTATGAAACGGACGAGCGGATCAGAGACAATACAAGAAAAAGATACGAGAGTACTATGGCGTTGTAGGGCGGAAGCAAACATGCAGACAAACTGATGTAGACGTTTGTGATATTTTCGCCCGACCAACGCAAAGTAATAGGAATGGTCTATATAAGGTTATGTCCTGTTCTTCCTTTTCGTAAAAGGACGGCATGCAATATATGACGTTCTCAACAAAGTGTTTCTGCTGCCCACGTGAAAACGTGCAGTGCTGCCTTAGCCACTGCTTGCTAAATGCAAAGTGTTATTTGCATCATATTTTTGGGAGTGATTAAATTAGTTTATAGAATGGGCACATCTCACGTTAAGTTATGTCACTAATGAAGTGATCGTGTTGTTGTCATGGCTACGGTTATTTGGATTTATCTGTCTGCTGACATGATGAAAACATGCTAATCAGCAACTTGTCTCTGAAGGGATCTCTATCAGCACTGATGTGACGTCATTATGTTAAATATCACAAAGATTTATGAAGTTGGCCAATATGATAACCCATTGACAACGAAGTGCATATTAAGTACTTGCACATCCAAGTCACATAAAAAAAACTAATTGATGCTAAGGTAGTGTTAGCACATATTAGATGTGACAAAATTCCAACGCCATATGCGAAGTTATTCAAATTACCTTCGGGTGATCAAGATATTTAATGATTAGATAAAAGAGCTTGGAATCGATATCGGACATTTCTCTTGCTCTTACTTTTGTCGGAGAGGAATGAAGAGGGAAAAGCCTCGTGGCCAGTGAACAGTTAGCCCACGTGTTCTGCAATTTTTTTGTTGGTAATGCTCGGTTATGCGATTTCCTACACCTCATCAGCAAATAATACACGCGACCATGAGAGCAATGGAGGCTTGTGATATCTATGTAGAGCGGATATCCATCATATATATTTTCAGGCATTGCAGTCCCCCCAATAACAGGTAAAAAGCATATGGTGTGCCGCAGCCATCGAACTTGCGTCATTTGATCATAATGCACTCACGCTGCAATCAATAATTACGATAGAAATATGGGGCCACTTGTAAAAAAACAATCGGGTAACTATCTCTTTTATAGTTGCTAATGTCTACCGCCACAATGGCTGGTTTAATAATTGCCATTAGGTGGATTGATGTGAACGTTCATCTTGCATAGTGTCATTAAGCAGCACCTCTGCTTGACAAAATATTCCTTATCAACAATTTAAAGAACAAGTGACCTAACCGTCCGGTAGTACGACTCGACAAGCCAAACGAAGTGCCACATATTGATTGATACTATTTAAATAATAATCGAGTCGAGCGGATGCCTATTTAACATTTATTTGCAGTTTTTGCATACATCATCAGACTATTATCCATTTGCTCTTAGCAAACCCACCAATCGGAAATATTATTGTAGACATTGGCATTGCATGTTATTACGTGATAGTGTAAAATATATTAAATTCTATCAGCACCGGTATTGCAACAATACCAACCCATTTAGCCAAAATGGCTCCAGTTTGCTTTTATCTAATGTAACGTTACTGGCACCGGTTTACAGTGGCGAACTCGTTGAGATAAAGACTAGCCTTCCCAACAGCCTTCCTCAACATATATTACTAGTGTCGTAAAACACTGTGGACACGGAATAACCTTTCAGCAAGGCCTTCCATTAATAACAGCCACCGGAGTTGGGCGGTTCATACACATGCTGTACCATGCTGATAACGGGGCTCTTTTCTTCGTGAAACATATGAATATAGGAAATGTTGGCTCCAATACTGCCTCACTGCCAAGCGTTATTGATGAGAAGCTATAGTGAAAATATAATGAAATGACGAGAAATGAATACAAGGACGATACTGGCGTCCTCTGGCATTTGAATAGCCATCAAATGGAGCAAATATCATTGTCAACGGTGCAATGGGAGTGGGTTGTCTTATGTCTTTTTCAATCTAAACCAAGCTCGCAGCGGGTGATTAAGCTCGTATGATGTGACGTTTAAGGTTTATCTAATGCCTAAGACTTATGCCAATATCATTATCTACTACTTATAAAGCCTAGCTTAGAGTATAGAGAGTGATAGAACGAAGTAGTTTCCAGCTAAAATAACAGAATACCTGCTTAGTTAAGCTATAGCATCAGGTTGGACAATCCCGAAGCTTGACCCTGCAAACCTAAAGCCGTTACAATTAACTTCACATAATATCGACACAAACTGCAGGGGACGCCGAGGATGCTGTTTCCAAGATAGCTGACTGACTCACACACGCCCGTTCCATTAGCGCCCAAGATATATCCTGCCGCCAGAAAATGTTACCAAGTGCTCTTAATTAGGTTACAGCAGCTGATTATCCTCTCGGAAGATGGCAGAAGATGATTAGAATTTGGACGAAAACCATGATCGCGTATCTTGTTTTTGCGAGGCACGCGGATACCATGCTATGCATTCACGCCAGCGCTTACTCTAATCTGATCAAAATATAGTCCAATAGACATTAATCATCTCTGTTGCTTCTTAAAATATCATTTATCATCGACGCATAAAACCAGAATGATGTGTACAGCACGACTGCGGCAGATCAATAAGCCACACCCGACAGACCAAGACAAACATCAAATAATAATTGAAATTATTCTAGGAAACGTGATCGTGTCTAGGGGCTGGCCCCTTTGAATGCAAACTTTTGAGGTCAAGTCTGCTAGCTAATGAAATCTATGGGGATGAATCTATTACTTGCTTTGATAAATTCTATCAACGACACTGTCTATGTTCGGTACAACATTAGCCATGTATCAGGAATCACAAAGTTATCGGTTACATAGACAACAAGGGATCTATACTGTCAAAACCGAATTTGACATCCTAGGCCATGTACGACTCGAAATCATCAGTCTTCACATCTTGTGTCTGCTATATTAAGTCCATGGAACAATTTCCACCTCGCGAATATTCGTTCATTGCGTAGCCGTTTGCTTCTCCGTGAGATGCATTGAACTTGCGCAGCCACCATTGACGGAAAACTACAAAATAACCGCCTGACGCTTACTGCTTGTCAATTCGACTTGAAATCAAACAACTATTCAACGAACCTTGTCATTTGGGTCTAGCTGTAAGGTCGCTTTACAAGTGATACTACCTAGTGAATATCTTGACCAATCCAAAGGGCTCGGCTCAAAGGTGAGAAACCCCAGTGGAATGACTTCTTAGTAACCACCGCTGAGGAGTGACCAGCATCGATCGGAATGCATACGCGCCAGATAAACCCTGTGAGGCAGCTGTAGAGCGACGGATTATTGGGGGAGGTGGGTTGGGATTATGGAGGGACCCGATCATACATAGGGTTACGTGAACTATGTTATACATAGATGTGCAGGGCGATATCTACTTTGGTTCTCATCGGACCGTGACTGCAAAATCTTGGTCAAACAAAATTACAGGAGATAAGAGTCAAACGGAAGAACAACAAGTTACGATTTTCTGTATGTATGTCTGGCGAGTGTTGTACTTTAATAAGTTTTTGATGATGCGCAATGTCTTGGGTCATCACATACACAGCTGGAATGCCAATACAAATTGGAATTGCAGGATAGAATCTGTGAACGATTCAGGTGTTTTTACATTGTGGAACTGCGCAACTGTTTAGTGCATTGCGGCGCCTGAAGTGTCTGAAGACTGCTACTTCATTATCGTTAAAGTGACGGCACAAGATGGCCTTAACGAATAGTTCCATACAGTACCCATTAAAGACATGTATTAGGCAGCTGCAGAATTTTCCATGATAAATCCGTTAAGTCGTTATTTGGAAGACTCGGAGGTTTCAAATCATTTTCCCTAACATTCAATCATCATCAGCCGTATTGTAGATACATTACAACGGTGTTTATATTACCTAGTCCATCCGTGCCTCTTCAGACGCATCGGGAGCATTCATTCAAAACACATCGTGCAGGGAGATATTTAATATGGTTCTCGTTGGAATTCTTTCATGTGATGGCAAGGTCTTGGTCAAACTAAATTACAGGAGACGAGAGGCAAACTGAACAACAACAACGATTCTCGGTATGCATGTCCGCAGAGTATTGAACGATGCTTTGGGGCATCACTTGCATAGATGGAGAGCGACAAATTGTCAATGCGAATCCGAAACATGGTATTGCAGAAAGGAAAAAATTGATTTACTGGGTACATTTTATGAATGATTCAGGTGTTGTATTTTACATTATGTCACTGGCAATTATTAAGTGCATTGCAGCTCAAATTCTCGTGTGATTTGAATATTGGCTGTACTCTGTTAACAACATTAATACAAAGTAGGACTAAGGGTATTCTACTGTTGTGCTGTCGGCATTCTAAATGATGTCTTTGACCAAAAGATGCACACATAACCACCTGTTTAAAAACAATGTATCATATTCAGCGGATTGAAAATTTTGAAATTGAAACATTCACCATTATCTATGTTCATGCCATCTGAGGCAGCACTACACTACATTTGGTACACTCACATAGTTGTTTGGGTATAGAACCTATCATAAGCTAAGCACTGACAGGTTTAAGTAACGAGTGTTTTACTACAGTTGGTATCACGGTTAATAATAACATAACCTCCTTTGGTCAAATGCCGCTCATTATATATACCTATGCCGCATAGATGAAACAAACACTCTGTATGGAAATAACTGCATGTACTGTAAACGCCCCCAGGCTACACGCCCGATATGAATTACAAATCGGCAACTGGGATGTCTGCGAGACTAGTGTTATGGTATTTATTGTACCTTTGTTATTACTACCAATGGATCGCTAACACACATTGCCTTTACATTAAATATTGCAGAAGCTCAGACTGCTGCGTCTTAGCCGGATATACATCTGTGTATATATATACATACATATATATATATATATATATATATATATATATATATATATATATATATATATATATATATATATATATATATATTTATACATTTTTATGTTTATACATTTGTTTATATATATTTACACATATATATGTTCATAAACATATTTATATATATATATATGTATACATATATATAAAATATATATATATATATATATATATATATATATGTGTGTGTGTGTGTGTGTGTGTGTGTGTGTGTGTGTGTGTGTGTGTGTGTGTGTGTGTGTGTGTGTGTGTGTGTGTGTGTGTGTGTGTGTGTGTGTGTGTGTGTGTGTGTGTGTGTGTGTGTGTGTGTGTGTGTACGTATAAACATATATATATATGTATTAAATATACATTGAAGGCGTCAACATTCTCTGTAGCAACGGATTTAAGTCCCTGGATTCAAGGAAGCACTGCCTGCTACTCATCTTTGCTGAACATGATGCATTGTCTGAAAAGCTGATATGCAGCTTATTTTGATACATTACATATCTATGGAGCTTAACTCGGCTCTGTTAAATGGCCCCGTAGGCCTTCTAAATACCTTCGCGTATTACGTCACCTCAGCGCTTACATCGGGGGACTGTAAGCTGTATACTATGGGCTGCATGTTACGCTGCTGACCGGACCTTGTGAATTATCCTGGAGGCGATGTATATTCAAGACCAAAGTGAGCTTTTGATGGAATAAGCGTGAACTGTTCCTGAAGCTTTAAAATATTACGTACGCTAACAATATTGAAATTCTCATTCTGTAGGATATGAAAACCAATAATTCTGTGGGCTTTGAATGTTGCGATGAATGTGTTAACGGCTGGCAATATATTTAATCAGCGGTACTTGTATTGTTAAATTATCGTTCATGAGACCTGAGCACCCTCACGAAATGACCAATGCGCACAACCACGTCAAGCATTGCTATGTGAACAAGTCATCAGCTGTGACATTAGAAGTCATTGCCTACGTATCACGAGACTTTGAGCATCTAAAAACCATTCTGGATGCATATGTTATGCGGATCAATTACCGATTTAAATAGCCTGCGGAGACACGACTCTATCTATCATATCCGAATATCGGAATTAACGCACTTTTAGGTCAGTTAAACCATGCGTGACCAAGAGGTTTGGTAGTATGAGCGAGAGCAGAAAGTTGACATAGTTTTAGTGAATGCGGAATCGCATTTAGTCACGAACTGCTGAAAAGGTCAAGGTTTGCTTTTGTAAACGATACAAAGTCTTTAAGTAGGTATATAGTGCCATGAGCCGCAAGTTCTAGTCCATTAATACAACAACGCAAATAATGCCCTATCGATTGGTTGTGTAGAAGCGCCATTGGTTCATTGGTAATAATATTTGTTTCGCCTTTAGGGTACGGGGTATCAGTGCCATGCTGGAGTTATGTTGGTGTTATAATGAAACACGACGCAAAGCACTATCAAACATTACCAACCAGCTATGTAATGATCCGTCATTACCTAAATCCACCATGATGTTACGTTGTGGGCATTAGTGAGGTGGCTCTATTCGTTGATGCAGGAATGAATGCTTATAACCAAACGTTGAAACGATGAAATGTAGACAATTATTCACGAAAGGCTACGTACTGAATATATATAATCCAAACGTGTTGCCAGCGAAACGCGCAGTAGAGGCGCGAATATGCATTCTATGGTAATGGTTCTGATGAGGTACATTTGATTGGACCATCACAGTGGAGATACATGTAATAGCTGCGGTTCATGGGATATATGTGTTAAAGTAAAGGTACTGTAGAGGTACATGCCATGATTAAGGTGTTCTTGTAAATTAAAGCTACAGAGGCGGTGCTGGGGAGTTACATGGTATGGTAGCAGTACTAGAAAGAATTAACCAACAACGGGTCAACATACGTGTACAGTACACGCCCGTTCAACTGCCGATTTGATCAGGTCAGTTAGCGAGCAATTAATGGAATCAGCCTCATACCGATTCTCCACACATATACGGGAAAAAAACATTGTGGCAAATTCATTCTATCAGCATATCATCTTGATAAACAGCCGCTCAATCGATTGAGTCTGACAATGCTTCCGGTTCCGATCACCTAGCGATGCTCCACAGTGACCTTACAAGGCACTTGATTATCTGCTTTCGTTTGTCAGTGAAGATTATTGAATTATTGAACGCCTGGCAAAAACAGAAGCAGTGTTGGGTTTGAAGTAGCTTAATGGGAACGAGTTGGGTGTTGGAGATGGAATGGTGCCACGGAGCGGTTGGTTGCTGGATGCATCTTAGACACCATGAGAGAGATGAATAGCTACGCTAATGGGTTTTCTTTATACTCAGTCGCCAATACCGCATATTAGCGGTGGTTGAGGGTACTCGTGCTAATTGGTTGCTCGCAGCGTGCACGTACCACTCGTCTTGACGCACAGTGTAAGCCTACTCATCTTATAACGACTGCCTGTATCAATACCTATGTTGGTACTATTTCTATGTTTGGATCAGTAGACATCATGGAACGATACAACCACATCGTGTTTCGATCGAGCAAAATTATTATGCCTGCTGTCTATTGTGCACAATAAGACAGTGGAATTACGATATATGTGAGCAGTTGCAGTGATTATAATACACTCACTTCATACAAGCATGAAAAGACATATATACAAGCATGAAAATATATATATATATATATATATATATATATATATATATATATATGCCTCAGGGAGGAAACACATATATGCTATGAGACCCACCTGTACGCTGTGAGCATGTGTTTTCTATTGAAGGATCTCGAAAATGTCCATGCAACGAAATCTGATCTCAGATTACTTGTAATGGTGACTGCGAGAATGTTGATAAATGCAGACTCATGGACAAAACTACTTTAGACAATATGATTGAGGTTAAGATAATATATAGTTGCTTTGCATCAATAAGTCCACACATGATTTGATATATAGCTACTTTCCCACTGAACAAGCGTTCTATCTAAATTATGTACGTTCATCAATCTGGCGCTTCACACGTTTGGCAAGATTTTGGTATCGTCGCAGACCATTAAGCGCGTGAGACAATTGGCAAATTTAGATGCATAAGGCTACTGGCACTTATTAGCCTAGCACTTTCGGTTAGTAGTTAAACTAGTCGAGACGAAATAAATCAAACAAATTCTTGATTTAACCCGTTAGTTTGCTGGACATCTCAAGCGATATATTGGTAAGACCATATAATATACATTGCAAGAGATGAAAAGACAGATTGACACGTGGAATCGCCACGCACAATATCCTTCTAATCAGTGAGCCTTCAGTCAACGCAAAGCCAGGCTAAGCGGAAGACGACATTGCCCAGATAAAGCTGCAATGTGTTCAACACAAATGACGTCCCTTTTACCTGTATATATATATATATAGATATATATATATATATATATATATATATATATATATATATATATATATATATATATATATATATATATATATATATATATATATATATATATATATACATACATACATACATACATACATATATATATATATATATATATATATATATATACATACATTGATATTATACATATATATATATTATTATATACATATATTGATATTTATATATATATATATAATATATATATATATATATATATATATGTACATTTATATATGATTATATACATACGCATATTTATATACGCATGTTTTACATATTTACAAATATATATTTATATATATATTTGTACATATATACTTGTAGGTTCCTACCCATAAGTATATCTATAAATACATATACACATCATCTATATACATGTATATATATGCATACATTTATTGTATATATATATATATATATATATATATATATATGTATATATATATATATATATATGCATATATATATATATATATGTATATATATATATATACATGTGAATATATATACATATATGTATATATATATATATGCATAGATATATATATATCATATGCATATATATATATATATATATATATATATATATATATATATATATATATATATATATATATATATATATATATATATATATATATATATATATATATATATATATATATATATAAACTGTTAGCATCAGAATTATGATATGATGCCTCTTTTGTACTCAACGATTCATCGTTGTCTTGATTCAGTTGGTACTCATGCAGTCACGTACGATCTGAAAGCACCATCCTCCCCCCCCCCCCTTTTTTATCAAACATTTGCCATAAATCTTAGCTCAAATGGAGTGTCCATGAAAAGCGCAATCTTTTTACAACGCTTTGTGTAAACCTGCCATGATAGCTACATCATCAGGCCTGCAGATTGGTTTGGAAATACTGGTTGACGAACTTGTATGGCATTTGGTTATTTGCGTCGCAACAATATCACCATATGACTTTGCAAAGTGATATAATTTATTGGGTCATTTATATATTTGCCATAGATAGTTGATGATGATGTCAAACCTGAATCAGCGTGGCAATAGATATTGCACAAAAGTCGAATCAATGTGACGCCTACGCTTTATAGCGATGGGATCTTTTCACGGGTAAAGTAGGCATGTTAAGTGCATGTACCATCTATTGTCGTATATTGTTCATCGTCTAATGCTAAATAATTTGACTTTGGTTGCTGTATAACGGAATATGTACGCAACAGGAAACTGAGCATGATGCTTGCCATTAATCAAGCCAAACAGTTGTTAAAAACCACTAGACAGCTGTTACTCTTCCCACAGAGGCCAGCACCTCTCATGGCTCGAAACGCTAACGAACAAACGTAACCTCGTAGCTATGCCATTAAACTTTGTTGACCCCAGAGATTCATGGCTGAGGAAACCTGGTCACAGAGAAACATTCTTGTTGTCGATAACTTATAGATGCACGTTATGGAATATGGTACACACAATCATAATCCACGTATTTAGTCTCGTATGTGCTGCCTATCTAGGGGTTTAATGCACGTTTTGCTTTATATCACAGATACGCAACACATACTCTGGCCTATGCACTACGCTCCCACGCCTAGAAATCAGTGCACTCTACTGGCATGTATAGGCAATAGGCAATTACAGAAAGATCAGAAAGGGGTTTCGAACGATCCCTACATTTAGCATAGTCAAATTGCACCGATATACGCAGAAACATTCACTGATTCTCTTGAGATATCCAATAAAACACGGCACTGTAATGCGATTTATGTACACAAACACATTGGCGCTTTCGTCTGTGCATAGTTGTTGGTTTGAAGCATTTAAACATTAGAGTGTATCAGTTTTGTTAGAGTGTTGGACAGCTTAATCTTCAGTGTTTACCTCAATGATTTAGCACAACGCGATGAACGCAGCATACGATTTAAAATGCGTTCAGGTTTTATTTGAAACCTTACCTTGCTTGAACTACAGACGATGCATCTTAGGGGTAGTTTGCAAAAAAGGAAATTCTTATCACAAGATAACATTAAACATTGAAATGAATAAATCTGTTTCGGAAAAGAAGTTACACACAACTGGTAACCAAATAGGTAAATATTGCTTAAGTCTGACGAGTCTCGATCCTTATATGTTACTTGGAAGTATACTCGCTCAACTAAAGAAGGGTGACCTGTTTTGACTACAATGCTTTCCTTACAGATTGTACTCCCACAAATATAGGTCTAAAACATTTGATTTAGCCCAGACATTGAATCCACAAACTAGCTACAATTTCAAATTAGTGGCGCAAGTAATTTATTTTCATATTGTTTCGCATGGTGCGAGATATACCTGGTGACGACATCATCTCTTCTTATTAGTATTGTGTAATTTTTTACAGAGTCGCCCACACGCAATCGTTCAAAGTCTCTATCAATGCAGCAAAATGTCTCATCAACCATAACTCACATTCAGTAACCATCTCGAGAATAAATCGATTAATCAATACACACATATATGTACGCATATATATTATATACATATTTATATATATATATTTAAATATACATTTATATAAATATATTCATATATATATAATTAAAAATATAAACATTTAATATATATATATACATATATATATACACACATCTAATATATGTTAATATATACATATATATCTATATATATATATATATACATATATATACATATATATATATATATATATATATATATATATATATATATATATATATATATATATGTGTGTGTGTGTGTATATATACATCTGTGTATATGTATATATGTGTACGTATATATATATATATATATATATATATTGTATATATATACATATATATTTATGTTTAATTATATATAATACCTTAAATGTGCTGCTAAGACTATATATATATATACGTATATATATATATATATATATATATATATATATATATATATATATATATATATATATATATATATATATGTATATATATATTTATATTTATATGTATATATATAGTGCCGTTCAATTGCAAGCCGTCTTATTTTGTGGCGAGTCATATATAATTTGTTGGCCACATTTTAAAGCCTGCGTCAAGATTTAACAGGGCTCATAAGATCTGAGCCTGTATCCAAAGAAATTCTAATGTGACACTTTGTCTAGATTTATCTGCACAGTGTGTCTCCATGGCAGTGACGTCACGAGACATACAGATTCGGCCTCTGTTCAGTCACTCTCCGGAATTGGGCTTCTATGCACCCAATGCAAGTTTAATTCACCTCACTCTGACATGCGACTCATATATATAAAATGAGGCACGTTCATTTGGAAAAAAATGGAAGGCCTGTAATAAAAGCTTGTATGCTGGCTTATATGACTCTGATTAAAGGCCAAGCCAGCATAGAGTGGGATCTCAACGGAATGATCCCGAGATCCTGTGTTTATCTAGTTTTATCTAATAAAATCTATTCACCAAACATTTATCGGAACAGAAGTTGAATTTCAACAACAACAGTATCCTGTGAATTAGCATTTTGGCCTTAAACACACCAAGCGGTAATATCTTGGCCCGAATTGGCAACATAGTGGCGAGGCAGCGGAAACTGACCAGCGGAAGCTTACGCCAATTGGAACATAGGCGAGACAGCTCACAAGACGCGGGTTCGCAGGGACTATTTGTGGCACGAAGCTAAAAGCTAAAGTGACCTTGTCTAACATGTAGAAAAGGCCATTAACATTCACTGTCGCACAAATATCACACCGAATCACGAAGAAAGCAACGAAAACCTGGGGAAAAGGCGACAGGAATTATCTGCTATAGTTTTTGCCTATGTTCTAACCGCCTTATTTACATCGGAAGTTTCTGGGGCTGTCTAGGATATCGTCCTCCGCGCTTGTATTTCGGAAGAAAATATCACCGGTAAACTTGGAAAGTTATCGAAAATATAGTTTTCCGCAGACGATAGAATATGAAGCGTTATCGCGAACCAAACTAAATAATAACTTTCGACACTGATCGCCTGAAACTCGTCAGAACATGCATATTTCGTGAAAAAAGTGGTGAGTTCTGGGTTGATCGAATGCATCGACAATATTATTTTGGTTTTACTGTTAGACCGACAAGGTGATAAATAGAACCTGACGTTGGTCTTTTGGGCTACTGACAACGTAATGGCATCCACTGTATTTATTTATAGCTAGCATTTGACTAGAAATATGAAAACCTAGCAAAACGTAACGTTTCGAAATAAGGCAATTATCCATTTCAATAGATGATTGACATACGGCGATAAGATCAAATGCCTGTGTTGAAGATGTATTGTCCTCTCTGTGCCATTTATAATACATTCTTCGTTCCAATCAATAAATACGCGAGACCACGTAACTAGTTTATACATACTTGCCGTGGTTATCATATTGCTTTGACCCAGGTAAGAGCGTAAAGTACAACTAAAGTAGCATGTATCTCCAAAGTACAATGGCATATATTATATATAGTACCGCTACCATGAGTGTTCTTCAGAAGCAAATTGCAATTACCTCTTAATCAACCGCAGAGATGAATTTCGATACTTCGTATTGCAGCAAGCTTGATTTTTGTAGTAAAATGCCCTTGTATTGTTTTTTGTCGAAATCATGAGCTACAATGGTCCTACTGTAATGTAATATGATGTATGCAATTTTAAAATGCCGATATCCAATGCGTCTGATGCATTGTCGACACGTTGGTAACGTGGGCGATATCGATTTCTTGTGTTACTATTACCACACTTTTCAACAGTCTGCAGTAATTTTCTTAATCTTCCGTGGGCTAAAATCTGACTGCTGTATATTGCACTGTGTAAGATATTTTGTTTTCTAATCAGCATCATCAGAATACTTTGCGACCGAGGGTCATATATTCACTAGAGGCCGCAAATAAGGGATATTATATGGCGACAAGGGGCTAAGAGCGGAAGCTAACTCTTCTGCTCTTGCGCATTATGATAGAGTCACATATATACCTTGGTTGTGTTGACCTGAAATACCGCATTGTATCCGACTTTCGGATATTGTTGATCGAACAATATCCTCAACAGAGACTCAACAGATGATTGAAGCATGAAATCCATAGTTATCTCCGCGGCCCATCTGCATCTAGACAGTTTGTTAATCAATGCACACAACCCTAGTGCCGATTAAAATTGCAGGAAGTATCTGATTCGAATGATTGAGCTGGATTATTTGCCGGAACTGGCCACAAATATTTTTCCATCAAGAACCAATTATCCTGTTAATTAGGTTTAATGATCTCGTTATTGTAAGTGGGGTCCAAGCAGAATGGTCAATTAGGTGCATCCTAATTAAATGACACCATACAAAACATTTGTTGATCTAAGTTTGCTTTTTGATACACAGGCCAGCAAGATGTTGCCAGATGTATCATGCGAGTGTATGAAGCCGGCCTGTGTTAAAAGATACTAGAGGTCACTGTCAAACTATCACATATTAATGTCGTGCAGACGATGGGCTCGATATATATAGACTCGATATATATAGATATATAGATATATATATATATATATATATATATATATATATATATATATATATATATATATATATATATATATATATATATATATATATATATATATATATATATATATATATATATATATATATATATATATATATATATATATATAATTATATTGTTTGTAGTCTCGTTTTTGGCGGACGGACTGCGGTATGGGCACTAAAGTGAAGACAAGTAAGAAAATGAAACCTGACGTATAGAATCAGCTATTTCGTTACAAAGGATATTGCCCGCTATTGTGGTGTCAGTTGTTTGATTTATTTGTAGCGTAAATGCATTATCATTACATTGCTTTTTCAATGACACAGACATATTGTCCATCAATTTTCAAAAGAATTTTGCATAAATGTGTTAAGGGAGCTTCATTTATTTATAAGGTACTTCTAGGTGCTCCGTTCTGTATTTGTAGAGCATCAAAACTATAAATATTCCTTGTTAGCATACGAAGCACTCATGATTTCCCTTTATGTCGGTGATGCTCTCCAATGAACGACATCAACCCATGTCCGTATCATTTTATTTTTCTGACATAAACATACACCAGTAATTTCCGAAACACTTCTGTTACATGATGTTTATGGCAATTTTGATCTAATTGTGATACATACGTTGTTCACAAAACGATTTTCTCATTATAAACGGAATATAGGAGCAGGAGCTTTCAATGTATAATCCTTCAGCTTTATAAATAATCAACTAAATGGATACTTTATGTAAAATATTCTTTAATGCGGATTATACCTGTCATTTTGATGAAGACAAAGTAACAATTTGAAGAGTTTAAGACGCAGTGTGCGTGTCGGTGCTTAGGAGGAGATTATGGCAACGCCCGCATTTGTGGTGTTGCAGGCAGCCACAATCAAGATGCAAGCGAACAGTATTTGAGGAGCAGTTGGACTGTCTGGACATATAACACCACTACTTTACGATCATTTCTCAGCTCGGTAAGAACACCCATTAAGTCACCCGATACGTATTCAGTTCTGTAGGAACATTCCATTACGCCACATACTTTACACCAAGAAGTGTACCAGTATATTTCGACCAAGTTCGAAATTTGCGCAGACGGCCGAGGCTACTAAGCTGAAGTAAGCAAAGACCTCGTCTTCACCCACCAGTACATGCATCATTTTGTATCACCCAAACCCGATGTTCGGTTAGAATGCGTTTTTTTTCGTTACCTGCCACTCTCCCCGCTCTGTGCAAGTATCGATTGTGTCATCCATCGCTTCACTATCTAGTGCTATTAGAAAATTACCTTGGAAAATGAGCCATTAAATAAATCCGAAATTGCAACCAATTTGTCCTTTGTAGTCACAAAACTGCTCAAAATATCGGCTCCCTCAGCTGCCCACTTCGCCCAGAAAGAATATATAAGAGATTCGTTGTAATCTCACTTAATGAAGCATTGTGGCATTCCACAGGCAACGTCCGGCAACTCCATCGTTTACATCGATCGTCGAACATCAAAATGGATATGTGATTCGATGTGACTCCGCAACCAAGAAGTACGCAGTATCTTCACTATAATCGGATAGCACAACAAGACGCAGGCATGCCATCAGCCTGTCAGTTGCAATTTCAGGGGAAACGCAATTCCACGCAATACAGTTTATACTGACCGTGCATAAAGCTCTAAGAGATATCACGATTCCCAATGTTTCCGGATGAACATTGATGATGGGTTGATGTATTATTTGTTGACGAGGTAAAGAACGATGGTGCATGTCAATATATCATTTAAGATTAACCGTTCGCTCGGCATTTAATTGGATGTTGTCAGCGATGAAAGCGGGCATCACTATCGATTACTCATCACCTGCATTGCACACCCCGAATGCAAGGCAATGTATGCATGTGTCGAATGGTTAACCAAGCACTGGACTATTTCTTCTTAGTCACACTACACATCTTAATCGGCTACACCAGCAGCTGTTGCACTTTACTACGATAAGCCACGCGGAAGCAATTTCAGCAGCATGCACTATGACATACCCAAATGATTATAGTTTCCTTTGCTGTCTGGAATGATCTTGTCAAGCAATTTTCGGCCTTCTCCATCAAGCTCAGTAATAATGACAGTCGCTAATTTATACACATTTCATTGATTACGGCGTCACGTATGTGCTTGTTTAATCCTATGAATATGGTATTTCGAGAACATATTTTTATCATGTCAGAAATCAGACAAGACCCATTCACTGTATCAATGACAAAAGTACATTTATCGACCGCTGAAATCTTAAGATGTGACTATTTCATTCTATGATCTGGCGTGCAGTAGCTAAGTCACAATCTGTGTTTCTCACGTATGTAGCCGAGTTCCATATCCAGCAACGCAAATTCATCTCATGCCCTGATCAAATTCCCTCTATTCCTTAGGGTGAGTATTTTTTTTCTCTATTTCCCCTGTAAAAGCCCGCAATCAATTACGTTTAGCTTTACACTCCGTTCTACTTTCCAGATCTCCGCATTGGAGGGTTTTAAAGTGCTGTTATGTTCTGTGGCCGGATCTCTTATGTGAGCGGACAGCTGAGCACCAGGAGAGATGGAGTGTTACACATCAGGTTGGTTAAAAGTAACGCAATATCTGGCTGATTTGTGGTCACATACCCGGAAATGTCTCTTGTGCAATCTGTACAACAGATACCTAAGTGTAGCAAATAAGTGCACTTTATCATAACGGGAATGTGATAATAATGGACACATAACTGATATTTTAATACTGCGGATACTTGAGCTCAACGAACGTTTCAGCATGACGGACATTTAACTAGGCAAGCCACTTGAACACCATAGACACTTATCTACAGCGGACATCAATATTTCAATTTTGATAATAATGGTCCCTTTAAAATGGAAGACATTAGGTCCTGTACGTGTCTCTACATGCGCCGACATGTGCAAATGTAGCGTTTGATATCTTCTCATCACGGGGTATTATGTCATACTACATATCACTGATTCATCTAATGTGTATTATGTTATAGGCAGCTTTTTTGTTAGTCCTGATAATACCCAGTCCCACTTACCCCAATCCTTTTGCCCTCGCAAACTTTCCCTTTACCTTTTTGCCACCCTGTACCTGACACTCGTAAAACTGACTTTTCAGCTTCCTCACCTTTATATCACATTGTCATATCCACGCTCGTTCCTTCTTTTCGTTCTCAATTATCTAGCAATAAATAAAAGAATGAAGTAGTATATGTAATAGCGGTTCCAGAACACTCTTTCAAATGGAGACCCCACCCACCAACGATAAGGAATCCCCCACTTCAGAGCATCATTTACCCACTTCGACTATTCTTTTCGGGTCCTAAGGTCTTATAAAGGCAGACGGGGATGACATTGCTACCAAATTTATGGTTATTTTTTTCTCCGGGCAGCCACCAGACCCAGGCCTCCCAGAACCAGGCCCTCCAAGATCCAGACCTAGGCCTAGAGGCCGCAAACCCCTTCTACACCAATATCCGGAAGCTACCCCCACCAAAAACCCGCCATATTTCTCCCCTTACCGACCGATATACAATGAACATAGCTACGACCTTTGAAAGCATGGGCATACGAAGCGAGAAGAGTATTGCACCGCATCTCTTGTTGGAAAACGCCTACGAGGACAGCCTGCTCTCGGACATATCCAAGGTGGACTATCTAGCCGGAAACCTAGGGCCAATGCTTTTGCAGCCGCTGGAGGGGCTTCCCCTTTTCGTCGACGACATCTATGTTTTTGGCTATATGCGGCAGGAGGAGTGCGTAGAGGTTAGAGGGTCGCTCAAATGCAGCACGGGAGAGGAAGGCAGCGCAAAACAGATCTATGCCTACGTCGACAACGCAGCGAGAGAGCTTCTAGCGTCCTTGGGAAAAAAGCAAACAATTGACACAAAGCTAGTCCACGCCATCCGCGCAAAAGTAGAGGGGGGATCTATCCACAGCACCATTGCCCGCATCATGCATCAAGCAAGACACCGACAACCAAGCAAACAACGCCTGGATGAAGTTGCGCTCCAACACACTGGTAGCCGGATACTTTGTCGCCAAGATTGGGGTCCCTGAGATCCCCATAGACGACCTCCAAAAGGCTTTCCCAGCCATGGAACGAAGACTGCAGGCAATGGGCTAAGGGCTCTACTGTGTGGACAATACACGAGACTTCTCTACGGTCTTGGATAGGCGAGCCCTGGTAGAGCACCTGTGCAACAACCACGCCATCTGCATGCAAGGAGAGCCTGGTAGTCGAGTGCTTAGCCCCTGGGAGACCGAGTCGTGCATCCTCGACAACACCACCAGCGTAGATAAACACGTCTGCACCTGGATGCACACGTACGATGGATGCACGGTATGAACCAAGCTATACAACAAGGTCGTTTCCAACTTCGAAGCTGGAGAGGTGCAAGAAACAATGAGCGGCCACCTCACAGACTATGTAGACTGCCCCACCGACCACATGCGAAAAACCTTCCACCACTCAGACGTCCAAGAACGAGGCTGCACGCGCATCGAGGTCTCGGTATACGCCTTTCCCAGCCATTCCACCGACGTAGGAAGCATTGTCGTCAAGAAGGCCCTAGACCTAGTTGGCCCCGTGGAGACGGACACCTCGACCTTCGTCGTGCAGTAGCCCAAGAAGCAGTGGGAGAACCTGGCAAAGGGCCTAAACCGCACCCTAGTCCTATCCAACAGGAAGCACCAAGAGATCTTCGTAGCCTGGTACGCCCAAACCGAAATCGTGAGAATTGCAGGGGTCCGCATCCGGCCCATCAATAGCCCCATATTTTGAGTGGACCTCCTCGGGACCAACGGAAACGCGATAGACCTAGCGAGAGCCCCAGAAAGGACAAACCTACTGGCTGCCCGCAAGCAATGCGAGCTGGAGGTTGCGGTCCACTCAGCATAAGAATTTCGAAACCAGGAGGGGGAAAAATATCCTGGCACCCCCTAGAGCTGCTCTTGGCCACCGACCACTCCCGCCTGGAAAACGAAAAATACACCGGTGTTGTTGCCGAGACCTTCCTTTTCATGGTACAGACCCCTCCCCTCAGAGAGCAGAAAAAGGTGCTATCGCTGGAGCCAGGAGAGTACACCACCCCGCTACAGCATGGCCACCTCTCCCAACGTTCCAAAGCCAATCCTCTTTCTCATCCGGCTGGGGGAGAACGGTGAGCCGGCCCCCGGGGCAGAAGAGGTCCCGGCCTATGGGCACTTCCTGGCACAGGAGGTTGCGAGGCTTGGTGGACTGGAAAACATTTGAGCGCCCATGCTGTGTAGGCTGGCAGGAGAAAGGACAACACCACAGAAGGAGAAGGACCGGTTGGTGGCCCTAGCGCCCATGCAAATCAATCTTGTCCTACCAACGCCCTAGAAAGATGACAAACTGACCCAGCCCACAGAGCCTACTGAGGAAGTGCACCAGTGCTGCGCGCTAGTACGCCACAAACACCCCCTCTAGTACATAGAAACAGGCGGCCGCAGTACCCAACAAAGTAGATCTATCCCAGCCCTACCCGCCTTCATTTTCCAACAGGGACAACATCATCCACGGCGGCCTTTTTTCCACAGGGGTTTGCAAAAGTGGACAGATCGTCCTCATCTAGAAGCTCCCTCTTCAACCTAGATTCGGGGTACTTGTCCAGGATTTCGGGAAAGTTAGAGAACCTTGGCAGGATACCTGTTTTCCATTCCATATATACCCTTGGTCCAAATGTCTATATGGGCGTGCACTTCCCGCATAGGCTGGGCGCACTGTCCCAAAGCGAAGACCCCGAGGTCGCAGGTGGCCTCCAGCCTAGAAGCTAGGAAGCAATCCGACTGGGTGGGGGAGCGCTGGGTGTTTGTGGGTGGGCTGGGTGGGTGGGTGTATGGGTTGGGTGGGAATTCGATATAGAGCCAAGGTCTTGGGAAAAAATACTATGCCATCCGCAGAAGATCTCTCCGAAGAAGCAGTGCAAGCCCTACGTGCAGACAAGGGAAGAATCTCCTTTGCTGCCGCGAATAAGAAGTATGGCATTGGGTCCACTAGGCTATCTAGAATATGGGCAACAGAGGGGCCAGCTATTTCTATGGAGGACTCCAATCCAACCAAGGCTTCAACAGACGATGGAGGTCAACAGATTGCCCTTCTTCCCACCAACTAGGTAGACAATGGGCAACAGATCGCCCGTTTTCCGCCTATGGGGTATACCACTCCTACCTTGGCCCTAGGCGCTCCTAGTGTGTACGACTTCTACCAGGCTATTTCCCATATGGCCGAAAAATATCGATAGTGGAGGCCGAAAAAAATTATACACTTGGCAACGATTTGGTGGAAAAGGAAGAAGAAGAGGTGGAGGAAGAGGATACCAGCATTCAAAGCTGGGTGTATGGGGGCATTGCAACCTTTCTTGGTTGGTGTATTGGAAGTATACGAGTACAGAGCTCTGTAGCCCCGCGAGGGCCTGGTTCTGGTGGCTGCCTGGCGAAAAAAAAGGAGCCATAAATTTGGTAGCAATGTCGTCCCCGTCCGCCTTTATATGGACCGAACAGAATAGTCGAAGTGGGTAAATGTTGCTCTGAAGTGGGGGATTCCTTATCGTCGGTGGGTGGGGTCTCCATTTGGAGGAGTGTTCTGAAACCTCTATAACCTATACTACTAATATTTCCAAGCTTAGAGCTGTTATATTTCACTTCTAAGCAAAGCACCCGGAAAGGACGCCGTTCCTATTTGTGCTATGTTTTATATGCCTGCGTCTTACTGTAATGCCATTGTGATAATATTCTTATGTTGTTCGGCGCGCCCGACATGTACTTATTAACCAAATGACTCTCTCTCGCCATTATGGGTCAATAGACCAATAGCCTATGCTTCAAAGAATGCCGAATCCCCACCCTCATTGCATCCTGCGTGGCACTGCTATATGACAGGCGTATATATATGACACACTGCGCGTAAAATATTTGACGCGGGAATATCTTGTTATTCTTGTTATTTTGTGACAAACTTTTGTGACCTGTTTATATCAAGCGCCGGCTTTTGTTGAAGCTGATCAATTGAAGAGGCTTGATAACTACGAGGTCATTTATTATGAGTGTTCAAACTGGAGACTATATATACAGAAAAACGTCACTAGGTATTGTGTTTCAATGGAAAACCTACCCTTAACTAATCAATTTGCATAGGTTGAAGCGTTTTATGAGGCGAGAATTATTACATTGGCCAAATTCTTCACTGTGGGTGGGGAGAGTAGAGAACGGGTGGGTCGAATATCATACACTCTTTCTCAGTCTCGGAGAGCTTGCTTGAGTTTGAATAAGTGTAAAGGTGTCGTTGTCATTATTACAAGCCCGCAAAGGCGCGGCGACGGAATGGTTCGTGAGGATCCATTGAAGCAGACGAAGTGATCATGGCGTTGACCTACCAATCCAATTATGGGCGATTCAAAGGCCAGGGGGCATAAGTAGTGCTCCAGTATCCAGGCCTGGTGATTTTATTACAACGCGGGTTGTGTTTTCACTATGGCAGATGCAGTTATAGCCGCGAACGACGGTAATATAAATATATACCGTCGTGAGTGAGGATATGTGGGTCGTGCGGCAATTTTTTTTATTTCGCGTCTCCGCGGCTTACCACCAAGTTGTGTACTTACGTAAATATATATGTCGACAAATGAGATGAATATCCGCTTCTCCGCACTATTTTGGTTATCCACTGGCTCGTGATTATTTAGCAATTGTCAAATGAACATTTAGAATCACAACTTTCATTCACGGCAGCCCCAGTTTTGGAGATATGACGTCACATTACGCAGTTTCATTTTCACTCGCCATGTGGCTGCAGGTCCCGGAGGAGGGGGCACTTAAGTATATAGAGGTAGTATACATGTGTCGGGGTAGGTTTTTTTCGGCCTCCCGACGGGTTTTGTTGACCTCATAATTGTAGGATGGGGTATGCTCTTGCCATTTCTACCTTGTATGACGGGTACAGGTTTTTGAGATCCCGGGGCACAACCCTACGTAGGACAAGGCCAAGTGCCCCCTCCAGACTACGGGAATCAATAAGTGTTATCTTTTTTTAAATGTCAATGTGATATCGTTGAATACATATCGCCCCTTCAAAGTAGATATTTCCAAAAGATAATCATTGACAAAATGACACATATACTCAAATAATAAAATTCAGAAAGAAAAAGTTCGCTTGCGAGGAACCTTGTCTGCGCATGCGCGCAGAAACCGATCTTGTCGTTCAAAATAAACATGAACTTTTCAGAATTTGTGTGGCCGGATTAAATCGCCTTTGACGAAATCTCACACGTAAACTAACTCAACTTGTTAATAAACATTCATTTATGTGAAAAATTATTCTTCATATGTACATTTGTGTAATTATCGTGTATAATTGGAACTCATGTATCGTTCACGCGCATTCGGTTACGATCTTTTCACGACGTTAATAATAATGCAGTTAGGAAACCTATATAACCTGTATTCAAGTGTTTCTAGCGCTTTCAGTATGATACAGCCAGTAAATAATCCAACCGAGTCCGGCTACTGCTATTAGTAGAAGGTATGGCCTGTCAGGTGACTTCGTGTCTCTATAAGAAATTACCCCAAATTGGCCATTATTTACAACCACACCGGATACTGTTTCACAGCCAAGGCCAGTGGCCCACTTAAATCCTCATACAGCCCCAGCAACACCCACGACAGCCTGTCATTTGAACTACTGATATAAGGCAATATTGGAACGGTGTAACATTATGAAGGCGGTCAAAGTGAGTGTTATAAGCGGAATAGCAACTGCAATGCCAGCGAGTGGCTGAATGTTCCAAGGGGAAATCCTCGTCCTCGTCATTGTCATCACTCTAACCGCATCGTCCATTGTCATATAAATATTCTGCAACGCATTTATATATAGCAGAGAGATATATACGGCATCGACCTGAATTTATATATATATATATATAAATATGCACACGCATATATATATTTGGATATATATTTATAATATATATATATATATATATTATATATATATATATATATACATATATATATATGTTATATATATATATGTCTGTCAATAACGTACGTATATGTATATATATATATTTATATATATATATTATATATATATATATATATATGTATATATATATATGTGTGTGTGTGTGTGTGTGTGTGTTAGTGTATGTGTGTTGTGCGTGTGTGTGTATGAGTGTATGTGTACGTACATATATTTCTATATATATACCTATGTAAGTGCGCATATGCATACACCCATGATAGGCACGCCCTCATTGACAATCGCTATTGACGTGTCAATGATAATTTAGGTTACCTATATCAAGAACTACGAGCCGCTTTCTCGTATACAAAAGCTAATGAGACATTACGAGTACAAGCATGGAACAGCGACTGGGTGGTAATGGTAATTTATTGGAAGCGTCGCACTCTTTTATAGCGACATTTCATAGCGCGTAGCCGTTGTTAGGCAATAATCACACCTACAAAGTCTGTTGTGTAGGATATTATATCAGGCGTACTATACACACAATTAGATCTGCAGCTTCTGTGTGCTCAATAGATAAGAGTAATTTGAAAAATATTTAACTTAAAGCAGATGTGGATAAGTTATAGCTTGGATATTTTGCGTTAAGCATTTATTCAAGAGCCGTTCGTTGTAGTAACCCACTATACTTGAGCTGTTCACGTCCCATTAATACATTATTCCTTGTATTTGCCAGAACGTATATCAGTCCGTTTTATATATCTCATTTTTTTTAAAGAAAAGTTTCTTTTGGTGTCATAATGATAAATGCCTGTTCATGTGGAATTGCGCTATTTGTATTGATTATGTTGCGAGGCGGTTGGAAGAAATGATACCTCATACTTCGTTAAATTGTTGTTGTTGTGTTGAGGGAACTAATATATTCTTCTTCTTCTTCTTTGTCTTCGAACGGCACCCAAAGCTACTATGAATTCATGACGATATTTACTTAGCCCTTATGCGAGAACACTCACTTCAACAGGTGGATATAATATATGGCGTTTTGCAGATACATGCTGAGTATGCATCATATGTTTAGCCATATCATTTGAATGGCTAAATACACTACTACAAAACCACGATGCTGCCTGGTATCGTGCTACAAACCCACAGAATGGTTTATATTCACCATGTACATTTTGTACCGTGCTATAACTTGAGGGCACGTGGATGCAGATTGCTGAGGTGTTGCGTCTGTTACATGGCACCGCGTATGGTAACGTACACCCTGCTATTATCACTATATCTTGACGGTAATTTTGGCAGGACTGGCCTTCACTGACCGGATCACAAAAGACAGCGAACGAAACTTACAGTCACAAGTTGAATGTGCACAAGCTGTTCATAACTTTGTGTACACGATACATAATACAGAATGTAGTTCTATAACATTATGTACATAAGGTCGCGAATAACGAATCTGATAGATAAATCAATCGGCTTGAGCTTCCCCGCCTCCTGCATCTCTGTCAGATATAATTACCTTTATTAGGTTGCTTGTGTTACATTGGCAGTACCAAACATCCTTATGCCTTAAAATATATCACTACCGGGGAATTGATATACACAGGTGAAAACTTTTTAGTGGACACAATAACGGACACTCGCGAAAAACCTTATTAGTGAGGAAGCAGAAGCATATGTATATATATATATATATATATATATATATATATATATAGATATATATATATATATAGAGATATATATATATATATATATATATATATATACATAGAATATATATATATATATATATATATATATATATATATATATATATATATATATATATATAGTATATATATAATATACAAATATGTATATCCATATATATATATATATATATATATATATATATATATATATATATATATATATATATAATATGCTTATATGCTTATACTTTATTTTTATTCGTCTTGCTGCGGAATGTCAGGTGGACTGGTTAGCTGGTTATCACTTAATTACATAATACCGCCAAAGTCACTTTTTGATAAACAGGCTAAGAAAACTACTTTGGTGGGTAAAATATCGTCCATTGCTCGGCTTACAAATATATATCTTTGTTCGTCCTCAAATTGTCACACCATCATATCACAGCACTGATGTCTTTTTGGCGAATCAATAATCTCATGTTTATACGGCGTCAAGTGAGTGAAATGTCATTTGCGAATCAACTTGTTTTGCTCGGACTGAAGGCTCACAGATTCTGAGAATATTGCGCTTGCCGTTGCCACGTGTCAAACTGTTGCTCTCTTTCTCTATCACCGAAGATGCGACGGTCTTATCAATAAACTGCTAGGCCTATCCAGCAATATATAGGGTCAAATAAAGAATCTGTTTAATTTATGTGTGTTGACGAGTTTAACTACTTAACCGAGCGTGCTAAGCTACAAGGGCGAGTGGTTTCATGCATCGGAATGTGCCATTTGTCCCACGCATGTGCTACAAGACACTGCAGAAGTCTTGCCAAACGTGTGTGGCTTTAGATTGGTAAAAGTTGTCCAACTTAATTAGGAAATGATAAAAGGTATACAGTCATAATAATAGCCGCTTTTCGACATGCAACTGTATCATAAGACGATGGCACTTGTCGATGGCTTGATGTCAGCTTAGCGAATACAGTATGACGTAAAATATTATGTTTACTGTCGATGTTTGGCTTTTGGCGTTCATAATCGTTGCCCAATACCTTCATTTGATTCCATCATAGCGACTAGCAACGTTAGAATAAGCCACCAAACACGACCATCGACGTTCAACCTGTTGTAATATCATTACTGAAGTAGGCATTACAAAGTTGTATGCCTGTGTTGCAATAAGCAGCAACGCGAAAATATGAAGTATCGTTATAAAGCTGAACATGAGAATATAATTCAGATCAATCAGGATGCTGTTGCTGTGTTACGTGCGTGTATCGACATCTATAGACGACAAAGAAGGGTTATTTATTCCGTTGCATCACTTGGGTGGACATCCTTTTCTGCAGTGAGATTCATACCCTTTTTGTCAAATCAGTGAAAGTTCTTCTATATTTTCTCCAAATTTCTAAAGCTAATTGTCTACATTATTTCAGTCCGATAAAGATCTGCGATGTATACCTTTGATTCACTTAGTACCCCTGCGCTATACAGCATTTGGAACATTCAGATGTTTATAAGAGAGAACGCTTTGTGAAGTAGACTAGAGTATGTTGTGCATTATCAAAAAGGCGGAGTAATCGTGCATCTTGATGTTGCCTTAAGCTTCGGTATAGTAGCTAACATAGATGTAGGTACAATCGTTACGTTGGAATGATTCTTTATACCCCAATTGCTAAAACTGCTGTATAGCGACCAGCTTGCAGCTGTAGACATGACATCAAGCACTATACTCCTAGGCTACCAGTGGAGTCTCAGTAGCGTGGCTTTCCATAAAATATTTTCCGTTTATTGTTGGAAAAATATAAGCTATTGAGTGTACCAGTCGTTAACTACGACAGTCGGCTCGTTGTTCATAGCTTGTCGTCATGATTCAGCTTTTAGAGTACGCTCACGTTGACTCCTCCATGGACAAATAAAGTCATACCCGGATGCACCGTTCTTGCAATAACATAATCAAATACTCTAGACATAACGGTCATGTACAATTAAGAACTGGAGCAGTTGCTATACACGGCTGATAGATGCTGAAACACTGAATTTACCAATACCGTTACTTAATATCCAATGATGAATTTCAAAGATGGCGGCCAATTTATTTAGATGATACAAGACTATTTAACTAATATCATGCCAATATGCTTTTACCATGACGGTTGTAAGCAAGGAGAAGTCAGTGCTGCAACCTAATAGTGGTTTATTCCTGCTTTATCCAGTTGCATATCACTTAACCTTAAGGTAACATAATATTTCTTCGTCTACAAGGCGTCAGAAATTATCTTTGCGATATTTCTGCTACTGTTTGCTCGCAGAACCACTGCTTTACGCAGATTCTAATGTGAACGACGCACACTACAAAATATACCTAGGCTAACGGTACCGTATTAGATTTCTCTTTATGAAACAGTTCGAAACTTGGGCACTGTATACACATACACAATAAACATTTAAACATATGAATCACGTTGTAGACAACGAGACCCGCAACAGTTGCTGCATACTTTAGAAACATTGGCTCGTCGTATACAGCATGTATTTGTCTATTCGCTGTACTTGCGAATTGACTATAATAGATAGTTGATTGAGTGAGATTTCTATTTGGTTTTCAAACACATGTCATCGAAAATGGACGTGCGTTTACAAATGCCACGGGGTTGTTTGTACCATCAAATTTTTGTATCGTGTGAAATGCAATATTTTTGGTTTCCGTAGGCGCTACAAATCCGTATGGCTGTTTTACCCGAATATTTAACACTTGGATAAAAACGACACTTACACTATGATGGTCGCGTATTCAAAATTAGCCAATGAATCATTACCACTAACTCCAAGGGGTGCAAACAGTAAATCTGATTAAAAGCAACATACCTCAATCACGCATCATTCGATTCCCTTACGTAGTTTAGTGAGTCTGCTTATTTGGCGCGGTAGTAGCTGTATAGTTATACATCTCTTGACTGATGCAAAGTAACCAGATTTGATGTTAAACTCAAGTCGCCTACAATCATCGAACTCAGTACAAACATAAATATCTGACACCAACTAGAAATAGTGGACGGCTATCACGAGACTAATAGCTATTTTTTAGTTTACACAGTTTATTGTATTAATCCAATTCACATTCAAGAATACTCTCACGGAAAGGTTTCCCAATACATGGTCTCGTAATGCTAGCCGCCGACATCAGGAACTATGTATATCGCATTACTTCTTACCATGGCAATATGCATTCCATGCCCTTACATAGTTTATAGAGTCTTTTGTTTTGGCGGGACAGTAAATGTATAATAATACATCTTTCGACTGAGTGATGCAAAGCAGCTAGATTTTATATTAATCTGTATCAAGTTGTTGAAAGTTTTAGTGGGAACGAGTCTGCCCTGATCAATATTTTTACCGGGCCCATCGCAAATGATATGATATAATTTTTCGTTGAATGGATGATTTCGTCAACTTCCTTAATAGTAACCACATGCTAACAGCGCACATGGTCTTACTAAATATAGGTGTTTCAGCCTCAGGTCTTAATCTGCGTTGGCTGGCTTGTTTGAAGTGAGTTCATTACAATAACGGCGACTGCTTACATCAATCGACGTTCCTATATCTTATTTTGCACATTTACAGAGGCAGCAGACGTAATAGTTTAAATTTATATAACACATACAAAAATTATTTTTAGTTCCATGCTGTTTACTGATCAAATTTTTAGAAATAGGATCAACATTGTTATTTAGACACCTGGCATGTAGCTTTATGAATTAATCATTTAGTGACAGTACAAAGCCCTGTGTCTTTTGGGATTAAGCTACACCATGTAACTCCCACGCACTGCTTCTGTAGCATGGAGTTACCAGAATACTGTTAGCATAGCATGTATCTCCCCTGCACCACTACCAATACAATTACTCCTGTATGACACTCATTCACCTAACAGTAACGGGCAAAGAACTATGAACCAATGTGACTTCTACATAGCCAGTAGATACGGCACCATGTGCGATGTTGCAATAATGGACAATAAATAGTAGCATGATGAAGGTATGGCCCTTGTTAAACGCTTTTATCCTGATATATATTGTTTAAAATCGTAGAACTTTTCAGCTGTTTATGGTAGTTCACATTGGCAAGTCGCTAAATGACAACATGTCATTCGGAATTCACTAAGACTTTCCGCTTTCAACTTCCGCTTGATTACAATGTGAAAACTTATGGTCACCTGTCGACATCGGTTTCACATCTAATAAATCTTGAGAGTGGTAGAAACCAAGATATTACTTTAGCATAAGTATGAACGCACCTGATTCACTACACCTACTAAGTTCCCCAAACAATGTGAATTAACTAATGCTCGAGAGCCTTAACTGGACCGCAAATATGCATGCATCGTTTTTAACCACCCGCCATGAAAAATCATAAAGGGGATTCACATTTATGTTACCGATAATTACAGGTAATATCAATCGAGCTGCCGCCTATATTAATTTAACATAGACCGTATTTCATTGCGTGGAATCAAGTCCAATTTGGATGTTTCATGGTATATACTGCAACAGACGTTGTGTCTATTATACTGAGCTATTTAGCTATCGGCTCGTGTCGGGCAACATCCGCCGCGGTATATGGAGTCTCTAACCCGCAATAAAAACCGTGCCATATGGAAACATTGGAGAGCCCATTAGTCCACGAGGGGAAATCCGAACACATGCTCAGTTGTAACATAGGCTTACCGTTGCCACGGAGTTGGTCTTCTGGTTCATACGACGTTGTATATATGAATATGAAACAGAGAGAACTGGCATTCCCTATCGCAGCATCATTGTACATGCAAGCAGAACCTGGCAGCCATTTCCTATGATGCTCCCCAATATTGGCTGCGTTACAATGTTCTCAGCATCTACACAACTCGATTCTTTTATCCTGCATGATTTTCTATCAATTCGACGTGGATTTCATAGGGTGACGGAGTAGTAACAGTTGTGTTAAGTAAGTGACAATGGTTGCATTGGTGATGTATCTATGCCGTCGTTACTCGCATGCGGGTAAAACCATTTGTGCTTAAAATACACAGGGGGTGTGTTTTGACGTCTATTGGACTATATTTGGATCAGATATGAGTAAGCGCTGACGTAAGTACAAAGCTTGGTATGCGCGTGTCACGCAACGGCTTTACAATGAAAATAAAATACAATATTCTTAAAACGTTTTATAGTTCCCCGAAATTCATTTGCGTGATTTATTGTCAAGATTACCGTATTATGTCCAGCATTGTATGCTTCTACAGAAACTTCGGTTTGTGTACCAATTCCAATCATCTTCTGTTATCTAACAATAGGCTAAACACCTGCTCACACGTAGCTAATGAGCACTTGGTGGCAGTAGACATTGTCTGAGCGCTTGTGGATTTGGCTTGTGTAAGTCAGCTTTCGTGGATGCAACATGCTCCTCTTCCCCTGCATTAGGTGACAAATGTACTTGCTTGTTTATATCGTGTGTGATTTGTTGTAACGGTCAAGTTTCGCGGTTGTCCAACCTGATGTCATAACGTAACTGATCAGTTATTACGGGAAACATTCGCTTAACAACATATATCAATCTATATAATATGGCTTTATAAGAAAACAAAATATGAAATTGGTAAAAGCCTTCACTTGGTTTTAAGCGTTAGCATGGCTGTGTTGCTTGCGACGTCATCGTGGCAGTGTTTTTTGCAACGTCAAAGCCTTAGTGTGGGGTCAACGTCACGCCAGACGCGCTCGATCATTATCTACGAGCTTAATTGAGATTGAACAACAGCTAGGACAACCCACGCTCACCCCATTGGGACAGGAAGATTGATAGTAACATTCAGCAACTAATCCAAGTGACGGTGAATCAAATGTAAGAGTAGGCCATATGGTCTTTGTATTCATTTCTGGTGATTTCATTATATTTCCACTAAAGCAGTATTAATAACTAGTGGCAGCCATGTAGCATGGGGAACAGCAAATCATATATTCAAATGATTCTCGAAGAAAAGAGCAGCGTTATCAGCATAGCCCAGTCAGTGTAAAACCCGCCCAACCCCGGCTGTTGCCATCTTGCTGAAAGGTTACTCCGTCTCTCTAGCATCGCCTGGCCACAGCATTTTACGATTCTGGTTCAAGATTATAGCCATGTCTGGTGCCAATACCTCCTTAAAAGGTCATTATGCCCCAGCAATATTCACTTCATCCTGTCCTTTGCATCACTGATGTGAAGCAATATTGAAGTGGTCAAATGACAGAAGGCGAACCTAGCTTGCCTTTAATGCGCTATTGCAATGAATCAACGACGGTGAACCACCAGTGCCAGTGATGGCTTACTGTGAGAAACTGCTTACTTACCTCACATTCCCGCTGTGACAAGGAGGTATTAAATGTGCTATGGGAAAGGCGCCACTGTGAACCAGTGTCTGTATATCAGATTGGGTTTGACCAGTATGGTTAAATGCGATTGTATGTAATAACGGCATTGATAGAATTACATATATATATATATATATATATATATATATATATATATATATATATATATATATATATATATATATATATATATATATATATATATATATATATATATATATATATATATATATATATATATATATATATATATATATATATATATATATATATATATATATGTAAATAACACTAATATGAAATAGCATAAAATGCCACAGTATGCATTACGCATGAATAGTTCCGGTTGGTAGGATTGTCGTCAGAGCAAATGGATCAAAAATTTATGCTGAGTGTAAATAATGCAAATAGTCATGCTTGCTAGGCATCCACTTTACTCGATTTATTTTCATAAAATGGTAGCAATCAATATGCCACACTTTGTTGGGTTTGTCGAGTGCTACTACCGAACTATGTGGCCGCTTTTAAAATAAAATATTTGTTGGTGAGAAATATCCTTATCAGCATCGGTGCTGCATATAATACAATATGTCGAAGGGCATAGAAGCTGGCAGAAGCTAAATGCATTAACCGATTAACTCGATATGTGTACAATAACATCTAACCCACTCCACGGATAAGACTCCAGTCAACGTCGTATTTCGCGGTGTCAGAAACTCTGTCGCGTTTGTATCAAGGAAACTCTCTAGATAAAAATCCAGCTTAGTACTTATGACTTTAAAATTCTATTGTATGGTATACATATATATATGTGTGCCGCGTAAATAATTTTCTTCCGCATTTGGTTTATAGGAGCCTCTTTTGATAAAAATGTAGATAGATGACCTCCCAACCATTTTCTTTTTAATTTATGGCAAACCTATCAAAGAAGAAATTTCACACGATTGCTCCGAACATTCATTCTCAACAAAAACTAAATTCCAATAATGCAATATCATTTTTCCGTGGTGTTTGAAATTCCGTCGCATCTGCTTCAAATGAACTTCTCTATATCCAGCACTTGTCATGTGAGCCCCCATAATCTTCTATCTAAGGTATGGTTGACTTATCACGAAAAAACTCTCTACACGATCACCACAAGGCATTATTTCTCAACAAGAGAGAAACTCCAATTCTATAATGAGCTCTGTAGTCAGTATCGTTTATCCCGGTGTTAGAACTAACATTGCATTTACTTCAAATGAACCTCTCTATTGCAACAACTAACTCGGTGACCCCATTTTGTTTGGTTCGTTTGTGTGATGAACATCTCAGTGAAGAAGATGGCATGATTTCACGCAATTGGCACGGTTAATATTTTTTAGTCAACAGTAAACCGTATCTTCGATGTGAAGCGACCTGTACAGATATACTTCAAGATCCAGCCTCATCACTCAAATCTTCAGACTCCAATCAGCCCTATCACTCCATCTTACCTACACTCATCCCCGTTGGCCCGCAGTGTAATCACTGATGCATCAACTTTCATCTTTGGGTAATATAAGATTTAAGGAAAAAGAACGTTGATATCAATCTACCTAAAGGCAATTACTCGAGAACCAGCTGTTCTTAGGTTCAGGTGTAACTAAGTTACACAAGCCCCACCAAAAACCACCCAAATATCAGCAAGGCTAGAGAAGATTAAACCCCCTCCCTACATCTTCCACCTCCATGGCAATCACAACATCTATCAGTAGCTCTTCTTAACTGGTCTCATTGCACCTGCACCCCCATCACCCTTTGTTCGGTGTCACACATCAACCGACTTTCCAGTTTTCTTACAATCATATTAAAACTTCATCATATTAAAAACTTCGACGCCCAGTCAGTGGCCGACCATTTGCACGGCTCTTGATGTGGTTGGCCTGTTAGTTTGTTATTGACCTGATCACTCGTTCTAGGCATTATTGACAATAAAGCTAGAAACCTTTGCCCAAAAGAATGCATGCTTCTTTCATCACATGCACATGTGCAACGCGCGGCGGCGCAGTAAATCAATTATGACATACACCGTGTGGGAGCACTGCTTTGTGCGGGATCTTCACCTTAATGGATTGTGAATTGATACTAGTGTGTTTGTAAGGTATCTGTACCGATCTGCATGTATCTTTGGCTATTTCTCTATGCAAAGAATTTTCCTCTTTACTGGTACTATACCAACAGTTTCAAGCGTCATTTGGCGATTGGCCTTTACACTAATTTTGACCGTGTAATTATCAACTTCGGCTCAAGTTTAATTACGAACACATAGAGTCAACTGTCTTGGAAGCAGCTTGCCTCTCTTCCCCTGCATTTGGAATTTTGACGATTTACAAAGTCATTTAAAAATCCCTTGATGATTCGATCTGACGTAGTAGTTGCACCAGTACATCAGTTATTTAGTAATTTCAGCATAACAACTGCTCTAAACCTCGTTCAATAAATCCTTACAATTAACCTGTTTTGACACAAAACGATGACACTAGGCCTTTAAGAATTTAATCTTTTGTGGAGTAATGGGGCATAGCATATACGGTGTATTATATTCGTCGGTGGTTATTCTTGGTTGAGTAAGAGCTCAGACGTCCGACTCTTAGCCATTGTTTCATGTCCATTAGGCGCATCGACTGATTTAGCCCAGAAGTGCCAATAATGTGGGTAGAGTGATTCTGACATTCAAAAACTAATGCATTTGAAGGCGATTCAAATGCCTGAGGGCATCGGTATGGCTTCTGCATTCAGGTCTGGTGATTTCGTTACATTTCCACTAAGGCATCTCATCTATAGCTCACAACTAATGGCAGCAATATTGTATGGGAACCACCAAAATCTATTTTACAGTGTTTCAGTGGGGAAGAAATGCTACAGCCTGTGCATAGTCAGCGCAACATCGGCTGCTGCTATTAATGGAAGGTCTAAGGCAATTCCGTGCTTCTCAGGGATAAAACTCACTTGGCCGCAATATTTATGACCCTGGTTTAAGTTTGAAGACATTAAAGGTGCACAAACGGCCAATTTGCCCCTGCAATATTTGCGTGAGCCTGTTTCAAAGCGCTAAAAGGACAAGAGAACAGCCATGGCTGATATACATGTACATATACATATACACACACATATATATATATATATATATATATATATATATATATATATATATATATATATATATATATATATATATATATATATATATATATATATATATATATATATATATATATATTTTTATTTATACTCAAGAATGTTAGCCAATACAAGTACTACCAGGTAGAATGGGTGTAGTAACCCGATTAAGCTCAGCAAAGAAAAGGCATTTTTTATCCAGCGTTACTAAGGTTGTACCACCATATTTCTGTAACTTTTCATATCCAGACGCCAGAGGAAGAAAACATCAGCCTACCCCAGGCGCTTAAGAATGCATAGTCACACACACAACATCTTTGTTCTGTCCCTTCGACTATAATGATATTGAGTGTTTGTAATCTCGCTTTGCCCTTTTAATAACAGCCTGGTATTTACCGCAGAAGCTGTAATTGCAAATCTTACAGAGAGTTATGGCAAAATGGCCACGCCAGTGGCACACGATGTGCATAGACATTAATATTTTATAAATAGAATATTAACAGGCACACACATAAATATATGCACGAGATGAATTTGCGCCTGAATACAATTTTGCGAGAGCAGGTACAAACCGGCCATGTGCATGTAGCTAGCACACAGGTGGTGTTGACGCAAGTGCGCAGCGATGGCTGCGGACTAAGATGCATTAGAAGATGCTAGGCTTCGTTTGAATGCAATGGTTGCCGGCGACCATGCTACCACACATAAGAGAAAAGAGGAGCTTATATCGAGTGCTAATGTGGAAGTAAACCAGCATATCTCCGCTCATGCACTGTAGCGTTATCAGTCAACGTGTAGCAGGCTACTTTACGAACCTGCCCAACAAACTATAGTCGCTGTTATCACTGACTCCGTGCAGCAGGTGTATATTATGGGCGAAAGGCGTAAGTTGGTTGGCTGTGGCACGGCATTGGCGTGTCAGTCGCCTTGTTGGGCTAACTACAATCCCTAGCAATATGTATGATGCTGGCCGGATATCACGAGCCGCAGTTGCTCTCATGGTTTATGCATTGTTTGCTGATGAAGTACAGAAAAACCGTGGACATACATGAATCGAAAATGATTCCCTACTTATTTGGCAAGCGAAATATTACCTGCTTGGAATCAAGGGGTAACAATGAAAGCACACATAATAAGGTATCGCTACCTCGCTCATCAAAGAGCATCACTTACAAGCAGTATGCAAAACACTGTCATACACGTGGGCGAACTGTATTATATTCCTATCACGCACTTAAAAGCACAATAAAGAAATATGTCCTCCATCGGTTGTCAACTCAAGTCTCTTCTACGGCAACGTCGTCAAAAGTAACTTGATCGAATCACTGAATGCCGTGATCATCCAAAGATCAGATGTATCACATCGCTTATGTCGCTGAGATATTATCACACCTGTTATGGCAGGCACTACCTTACCTTCAGTTTATGTTGCATGTGGCTAGGATGTGTAAGTTGTAATTATGCAACTCGTTGTCAATGGGTGATCGTATTGTCCCACTTCATCAATCCCTGTGATATTACAAAATCGTCTGTTGATAACCGGCTATCAATGATGACGTCACGGATGTGCTGGCAGAGGTCCCTGCAGCGACAAATTGCGAATGAACATGTTTTCAACTTGTCATCAAGCAGGTAAAACTTGTAAGGCGAACATAGCAATGACAATAACACGACAACATCATATTTTGACGAATTGTATCCTAACGTGAGATGTGCTCATCCTATAAACTAAGTGGCTAAGGCAGCACTGCACGTTTTCAAGTGGGCGGAAGAACTACTTTTTGGGACCGTCATATGTTGATTGCGGTACATTTATGAAATGTAGGGCAATGACCTTACTCAAAATTATTCCCACGCCTCACACCAATCATTCCTTCCGCAATGAGCCAGTTAGACGAAAGGTGGTGCGCACAGGCTGGTCGAGGATGATGCAGGGTGAGACAGCACCGACATAAACCTTCCCTGCACCCCGTCTGTTCACCATCCCGTTTTCATACGTTAAAGCGAAAATTACGTGACGTGATGAGCATTTCTTGGCGAACACTTGGGCATTACGGATACTTGAGAAGATTGGCCCCCTGTGTGTAGAGGACCCTAAATATAATACACCATTGAACTGAGCGAACACTTAAATGCAGCTGGCAATGAAGTTTGATTATAACGGTCACATGAATATAACAAGAGCTTTGGTATTACATTTGAATACAATGGTCGTATCAGTTGAACGGACAATTGATTGGACATGTGAGTGTATCGGACGTTTGAATTACACTAGAAACATAGAAATAATGAATGTATGGGTTTCAACGAACACTTGGGCATTACGGATTTGGTTTAGTGGACACTTACATTTAAAGTACACCTGAGTACGACAGACAATTAACTACAACGTACGCATGAACAAATCAGGCTCTTAACAATGAAAGACAGTTGTGCATAATGGATATAGAGAATACCTAAATGCGACGCACGCTTGATCACGAAAAGCTTTTCAGTATAGCACACACGTCAGTAAAAAGGATAAGTGAGGATGTAAAATACTTGATCATTTAATAAATGTTGGGTATAGCACACACATGAGCATAAGGTACACCTGAGTGTACCAGACAGTTGTGTATCATTGACACTAGATACTCGAGTGTACCTTAATGTGTAACAGATGCTTGTTCATGATGACCATTTGAGTGTCAGAGACAGTTGTGTCAGACCGACACTTGAGTACAGCAAACACGCATGTCAGTGTCGTTTATACCTCTGCGTTTGCCGACGGGTGGGCTGTAGATGACCAGATACCTTTAACATGAGCCATGTGACTCTGTATCCACTCACTACATAGACGCCATGCAGGGGTTTTTTGTGCGCCAGTGCAATGAAATTGATGCTTGTCATGCCCCAGCGTCGGTTAAGTATGTTCGAATGGGCTCCATTAGGGGTTGCAAACCAATGCGTCCAACACTTCTTATAAAACAAGACCATGGCAAGATAATATGTTCCATTCTTAACCATAAGAGGCCACACCAGACCATGACGGGAATTCACAACACATGCTGGTCTATCAACTGGTCCGGTCGTTCTCATAGGGTTGATTTCTGAGCTCATATTAGAATATAAAGCAGAGCTAACAAGGTATCGACGGGCATTAAGTTGCCCACGCAGGCAGTAGCAAATGGACAGGCTGTTGGTCTTTGTTGTAATAAATGTAGCATATTGCCTCCTTTCGTCTGAACTAATGACTCGAGCTTTGTTTCGTCAAACATGTCCGCAAATAACATGTGCCGTGTATTATAGCGCGATTTGCAATCGATGCATGTATAGCAAATTGAAGCTGCACCCCAGATAAGTTTCAATTGGTGCAATTGCAAAACATTTTGCAATGCACCCCATAGTTTCAATTGGTGTTATGTTATGAGCTTAACAACACAAAGCATGCAACATTCATTGAACGTACATGATTTATTGCCTGGAATGTACCATTGTGTTTTGTCTGCGTATTACAGTTAGAAAGCCGAGCAATACACAATAATCCCTGATTGGCCGCTTTCGCCCATATCCCCGTCGGCTTGCCTGAATGTTTGCTCCCTTCCGTCACGTTTCTTTGCCTTGTTTTGAATCTGCTCAGTCAGCCCTTCCCTATGGTTGAGGCAGTGCACAGTGCTTTGCTCGAGGTGCAAATCACCGTCGTTAATCTTCGAAAGCATATCAAGCACTTGCGCAAACATGTTATTGCATGCGTTTATGTAAACCACCGATCGTACCCGTAGACTCTGAACAAAGCAAAGATCGTAGCATGTAACTCAATCACTGCCAAACTTATTGGTAACGGTTTATCAATATCATGATTAACTTTTGTTAAGCTTTGATAGAATATTTGTGCCAAATGAGATCCGGGCTCCGACAAGATTTTCTTAATGAGGCACGTCATTGAACATACCCATTGAAGCCAATAATCGTATGTATTGGGTATGACTTCGATGGTATTGTTATAGTTCAACTTCGTGTGGTTGAAAACAATGCACAACTGAGGTAGCCCAATATTTATCATGCATCAGCAATAAAGCGAAAGTTTTCGGGGTTACAAATCGCAGAAATCTATATAATTTGTCGGTAATGCAAGTTTGGGCTTTGGGAAAACTTTGCACAGCAGCACAAATTCATTATCAATTCAAACCCCGATTTAAGAAGTATTTTGTTCACTGGTCGGCAGAAGACCATTGTTGTAATCGGCATATAGTCAAATAATCCTCTTCTGACATAACTTCCAACGAAAACGTCAAGCATCAAACGACATATATAGACAGAGCCTAGATAATCATAGTAACTAGATATCAGATCAGGAAAACATGCGTTAATGTGGATTGAAAACACAGCCGCGTTTTGTCGGTGCGAAATTCACTCACAAATATACGTATTTCATGAATATAATAATAAATACAGACCTGCTTGTAGTAATCGCCTATATATCTATATACCTTCACATACATATCAGCAAACCTGAACATCTCGATCCGGACGCGTGTTTTAACGCCAGGAACAATACAGCGTTTGTGACTCAGCTACGAGTTTAGAGGAGCGTTATACATTAAAACGTTGTCATATCTAAAGGGAACATTTTCATGGCAGACATCACATCCTTGATTCCTAGCATATTTTGATTGGAGGCGAGCGTCATGTGCATTATCTACTACGTTTTAAGACATAGCATCTAACAAGAATTTCGAGACACAATTGTTAAAGAAAAAGCATAGTTCTGCTAACGAACGGTGCAGCGAAAGCGTGGTCGGAATGTGGAACTCAGGTTATTTGATTACTCGTATTCATTATGTTGGTGATGCAGCAGCTGCAGTCGAATATTATTAAGCTGGATTCGTGATTTGATGTCTGCGACGTTAAGTGAAGAAATGCACAATTTCTGTATTAAAGGATAACACAGTATGCAGTAAGAAGGTGACAAAGACATACACAAATATGGTCAAATAGCATAGAACGGAACCCATGATGATGATAGGATAACACAAATATCCAAAAGAGTAACACAAGTTAACAAAAAGATAGCCCATGATGGAAAAAGAACGAAATGATGACAAGTGGATAAAACCGGACGACAATACGATAACGCAAGGTAACTCAAGGACAGCACAAGCCGAAGGATGGAAATACCATATATCAAACGAAGCGCACAATATACACAATAGCATAGCATAACGTGACAATGAGTTGACACATACCTGCACCAATATAACGTAAAATACCAAAAGGATAACACAAGATGATAGAGTAAGAACGCAATATGACACTAAGACAGGAGAGGACAATGGCGGAACAATGTGAAAATAAGGTAACAAAAATCATTTCATTAGGTATCCATGTTTCTAGGCTATACAACAATAATGGATGGTTCAGAGTAACTATTAACAACATAGGTCAACATGTGCTGCAACTGTGTAAAAAATGAAAATGTACCTAGGCGAACATTGCCTCAGCAGCCACAAATGGCACGAATTAGAAGGAATATCACTTATTGTCACAGAGATTTACCATATCATATGTTTGCTGTAGAACACTTGTTTTAATTGTCATATGTTCGACGTGTTCAACGAAACAAACGGACAACAATCAGGTTTTATTGCTGTTCGAAAATAAGCTGGTCCTGTGTTATTTCGTTGGGTGGACAAGAGACAGCATGCATCTTGCACAGTAAATCCCATGTACAGCATACGAATGTGACTGACATGGAATTCAATGTGTCCTTGCTGCTGCGACATTGTTTCGTTGTCGTATTCAGAAGAGCATTGGTTCAAGCGACAAGGATACGCTTTCATGAAATAAAGAGTCTTGCTGCTGTATAACGACACGAGTGAGGATGCACTTACCTTTTGCCCCATTTGCTTGTTTAATCATCTTGAAAAACAGCTATTAAAGTAGATACTTTATCATGCCCGAAACTTCGCCGACATTTTGAGGAGGTGCTTTCTACACGAGATCTATGTTCCAGCAAAATGGATGCAGACGCGATCACATGCCATATAACCCATCCGCGTTGTCAAATTAACGGGAAAATGCAAGGGCGAAACTTTATTGTCTATAACCATTATAATTCCAAGTTCGTCGAGTATTTTACATTGATTAGATGTTACACAACAATATTTATATTTTGTGCCCCAGGGTTTTGCTGTACTAACTTATGGCAAGGACAACATTTCCTGGCTTGGTCTTCAATGAGAAAAAATTTAGGCTTCAAAGTATTTTGGATACGTAAGATAGTTTTTTCTTCTTTAGCCATTTAAATCGTTCTATGCATAATGGCGTCGACAAAAGTATCTACATACATACCGTTTAGGATAAACGTAATGTGAGTCTGTTTATCTATGACAGCATTCCATTCATAAAATAATTATTGCGACCATTTATTTTATGGACATTATTTTTCGAATTAGAACAACGAACAAGAAGTATAGAGTTTCGTATTTGGCGCAACAGCAGTTGCAATGCACTATGTATTTTTTCGGTATTTTCCACACCATATAAATATTGAATTAGTGTCATTCTGGCAGTAAAATGGCGTATCCTACTGCACATGCGTTGTAGCCACTAGATACATCAGCCCACGTGTAGCAGACTTAATTGTAATCCAACAACATCGATCGTCATTATGGCGAATTGACATCAGACATTTGCTGGCAGCAATTATGTAAATATGTGGTTGTTACTTTACAATTACTTTCCTCTGCAGGATAATTTAACATTGTTGAGTAGCGACAGATGCAGCCATGCCAAGAGAATAATTAACGCAGTGCACTTTAACTCTGCAACAATTGTCATATGACTCCAATTTAGATAACTGAAGGATATATAGAAGACTTCACTAGAATAAACTTAAACAGCTCTCTCCACCATAAGAGACAACAAGACAAGCAGAACAAGGCGTGTATATTTAAGATGAACTTGAGTTAACATGAAGACGATGGTCCTTGTAGTTATAGTTTTGCAATGAATATATTATATAGAGAGCAGAGATTATCATGCCAGCCATGAGATGAAAACATACTAGTAGCCATGACAACAACACGGCCATTTCTATGTATCCTAACACGGGATCTACTCATCGTATAAACTAATTCAATGGTAACCATTATATGATGCTCAGCAGCTAAGGAAGTAAAGCGTGCTTTCACGTGAGTGACTTGGGAATGTCTAAACTATCCCATACCTACCTAGAGTGAGGCTTCTTCTGCTCAACCACCGCTCTAAACACCTACCATCATATATATTTATTTAAACCCCCAGCTTCATTACCCAGGTCATGCTTAGGCTATATTTAGCTGATTGGTGCTCTCTTGACCAGTATTCCGGCTGAAAATGTCTTACATAAGAGCTGTTGGTTGCTGTCCATTCTTTCAGTGGAAAGGTCATTCACTGGAAGGGTTGATAAGTGTCCCTTTAATGACGTATGCTGAGCCCGATAAGCAAGGATGCTAACGGCAGGCAAGGCGAGGAATGGTGTGTCGTGGTTAAAGATACCGGTCAATATATCATTCTCCTTAACCACCCTTAGTTCCCCTCCCATCATCCGCGCGTCTCCATCATCCCGTTGTCAGAGAACATGACTGAAATACACGTACTTTATTTACCGCGGCATATATCTTATTGCATTCCAACGTTATAATAACATGGGATTGATATAGACAGGTGCAGCTTTCTTAGCAGGCACTTTCAAATAACAAAACCTCGAGTTTACAGATACCGATGCATGGAGAAGACCACTTTCGTACGGCAGACAACTGCATAACTTACACCAACGGGTTACACATAAGCTTTGGCATACCGTCCTGGAACGCTTGAGCATATGTAATTTTGAGCTTAGCAGAAGCTTAAGCACATCTTGACACTTCAATATATCAGACATATGAGTAAAACAGAATGCATGACGGATAAATTTGTCGATGGGTGATCCTGTAGATAACGTAACTTCCCATTCTTGGATCATCGATACGAGTCTACAACAGTGGAAATCTAATTTGTGGTAATTAACGACAAGCTAAAAGTATTGAATGTGTCTGTTTACCTCATGACTCAAGAGCAAGTGCTTGTGATGCCAACTGTCGTGATCATAGTAGAGCATGCCTCGGCAGTCGGCTTCCTGATGAAGTTACTGCCAGAAGTCCAGCATCTCCGCAGCATGACGCCACTTATACTGATGTGCTACATAACTTAACCCTACCTGTTCCCATCTACCCTCTCCTACCTGCCCTACCCTCTTACCACTCCACTTCCATCACATCAGCTTGATATGTGGTGCCCATTAACAGACCATTATATTTAAGCAGTATTAACCGCAGTATGTCATTTTCACAACCGATAAATAGTTTAAATGAAACGATGTAATGAAAGAAGTACGGTTCTATCCTCACTTTATGCGCAACGTCTATTATTAAGCAACTATTGCCTACAGACATGTAGATGATGGCTACAATTAGCAACCGCTGACTTATACAGGGCCGCCGTGTGAAAGGAGTTCTATACGAAAGGCGGATCGTTATCGGCGAACATTCTCCACTGTTATCATGGAGCATAGCGCTTGATTAAACCAACATTAAGACCTAAAACGACACTGTATGCAAATTGTTCAGTAAATATTATACTTGTAAGCCCACTTAGCGCAACGCATTATGACTAAGCTGAGGAGTGGTACTGTTGACTTAAGCAGACGACGGTCCTATATAATAAAGCAATTAAGGCAATATTACTGACAGGCAACAACGTCCTCGCATGGGCTTGTATACTTAATAGAATAAATATGTATCGTAGAATGATATACTCGCTGAACAATAAACACAAGAGACGGTCGCTTATTTAAATTAATACAATGACGCACAGGGGCAAGGACCACGACCATCATCAACCGACACACCCACGCAATTAAAATATCTTATGATGAATTGAAGCTATCATTTGCTGGTGTCATCGTTGTCTTTTTCACTTTCAGGTATGAATTGCAATTTGGAGCGAGAGTCTCAATCAGATCGATTGGCCGAGGCAGGCCAAGCTGATGAGGCCTCTATCCATTAGATACCACAGATCGGAAACGTTGTCGACTATAAAGCTCGTAGAAAATCGCCTCTAATGATCTTACCTGACCTATGCTAAGAAAGACTGTAGTTATTGTAGCAGTTGCCCGATTTAGCAAAGGGAGTGCGTGCAATTGCATTGTAATATTATGCCTGTACCATAGTATTTCTGTCGCAAAAACGTTGGATGCGCTTAAGCATGTGTAGTTACACACAAGGCATAAATGACTGTCTTTGCAGTATAAATAGCACCGCAGCTTAATGGGCTTCCAATTAGCACGAATCCATCACGCACATATATATTTTATGTGTTCGGTGTTGCTATTTTGTTATTCCAAGCACATTATTGTAATATGGAGTGTGTAAAATATATCCAATAGAAACAAAATGCGATTATGCCCATTCATATAACACAAGTATGATCAGTCCGTTAGTTCCAGTTGCTTATTCTCTATACTTGGTTGTGCACATTGTTTCACCAGGTACCGACACTTAAGCGAGTAGGCTAGTGTGCTGCTCATTTTACGCAATAGAGCGGTTTTTCTGCCACCAAGCTCAACTTTTCTGTGCAGATGACGACAGCTATGGCAAACGCACGTCACTCAGTGATGGTTGCAATTTTGCTTTGACGGATATATTTGAGCAAATGACAGCCAGGTTAACTTGCAAAGGTTTATACAACAGCTCTAACGTGTTAATTATAATATACTTTCAAACCTGAGCTCAAGAAAAAGTCGAAGTGCACCTACAACGTTTGGTCGGCGCCTGGAAGGAATAAAACTCGATGGACGCTTTTGTTGATATCCTATCTCATTAAGCCTAAAGCAGCGCTATTATATTCTTGGGGTTAAATAACACTAATTATAGCACAAATGAGTGTTCACCTTGACCTCAGAACATCCTCATCGCATACGCATGGCCGACAGCTTGATCAGAGCTCATCCGAGTTTATTATATTAAACAGGGCAGTTTTGATTTGAGGCACTGTCACAGATTAGGCAAATTGTGATGTTGGTAGACCTCCTGTTGTGTCTTCGCCGATCCTTCACAGCCGTGTTGCTCGCGCCTTTTGAAGGCTGTTAAGGCGATAAAAGGACTTATTCCATCCTATCAATGCTACTGAGCCTCGGGTGACAGGATGCTGACAAGCGCGGTAGATTGCGCCATTAACAGTCTGCCTTTTCTGATCAGCTCATTAAAGTACAGTGCACAGTTAGAGATTAATGTAGTAACGCATTATGAATGAAGCCGGCAGCAAAAGGACATCATTGTTGGTGAAGGGTTTACATGTGATATTCATTACAAAGTCTACATTAAAGTGGCAGCTGACGTGCACCAAATATGTGGCAGACCTCGGATAAATGTGGTTTGCATGTTTCTGGTATTCTTCCGGATGCAATCTGACGATTCCAGTATGTTTGCAATTCCCTATAAGATTAACAAAAGCAATGATGCCAGTTCTGACAGATAACCATGCGATGACAAACACAATGAATGACGTAGCAATGGGATATCATTTGAAACTGATTGACATTATTTGACAGTGGACAGTGGACGCCAACTGTTCTTATTGCCCTTGACTTGAGGTTTTTGTGCGAGTGTACTCTGTCCAGGTATCTATAATATTCACGCTCTATCTCTTAAGACCTTTGTGGGTAATTCATTGTTACCACAACACATTCAGCGCATTTTGAATGATCGTTCACTGCTGTATTCCAGTGGTAGGCAATTTATATTTGCAGAATTGATGCAATTGATGTATACATTGCACTTCCTTATCGGTTATCGATATAAGCTGCAAAATATCATACAAATCAGTTGCCATGGAAGTAATGTTATCTTTAACGATATTGGGTACTGAAAAAATGGTCAAGACCGAATACACACCATGACGCGTGTTTTTGCATGATACCTTGGACAAAACCTCTTCTAAGTCGTTAGATATTAACTTTCCTCGCAATTACATCCACTTGAATCGTTAGCGTTCCTTTGATAACTGAATGATTGATAAGATTCGGACCACTTAATAATTAACAATTATTATTACAACAATATCCTCTTATCGTAAAGCCTTGCATACCTTTCTGTGTAATCATTTACTCTATACAGAGGTATATAAATATGCAATCGTAGCCACAATCCATTTATAATCAACTAGACATGTTCTGCTTTGTACTCATCCTCTTACATAATCATTGAAATGAACATCTGTCGTGTTGCTGCCCTTTGCCATCAGGTAACCTCGACGACGGGTATGCCGTTCATCATTTAAGTCACAAGCTCTGATAGTGTATGGAGGGATTTATACATTAGCCCGCTCGTAGTCTCAAAATAAAGCTCTTTTGGCTTCAGAGTCCTGAGAGGGGCATGTACTTTAGTATATAGTAACTTAAACCTGTACGGCACTTACGGCTCGTTAAACTTCGTGGAAATGCCGCGCTGAGACATAACTGTGTCTTCTAACAGTGATCTATGGAAGCATCAGACGAGTTGCTCACTGCAGGCAAGGCCGATTGACCCTGTAAATGTCGGATATATTGACTCATATCATGTTTAGCGTTCCAAGCCGCAGCGATAGGATCAGTGTTATTTCGATTACGGGGACAGGTACACACGAGTAGGTGGTCTCTTTTCTCAGGTTTGTGTTTTGGCGGAAGCCGCTCGACTTCGAATTTTAGCTAACTTTATTGCTTTAATGATTCCGAGTGAGTGCCCATTCTGTAGATGCTTTGACTTGTGGATGCTGCCCTAATTTGCTCTGCTTTATTGCATCTCCAGGTGTATGCTTATCTTAAATTAAGATAACTCATGCCATCAGAGTGCTTGGGGCAGTTTAATGACATGCCTTAAAGGAAATATCCCCTCTACACAAGTTTACAATATTTGTCTTTGGAAATTCGTCATTAAAGCGTATAATCATATTATATGTGGATTGACTAATGATTCATCCAGTAGGGTTTAGTGTTTTCTACTTTACAATGCTTCATGGACATACCAGTAGTGTATATAGGTACCTCTTTGGGCCCCGTTCTTGACGGGGATGACGCCGGTCCTCTTCCAATATCTTGAGGATCCTTTTGGGCCCCTGATCACGGAGAGGATTTTTGCTGACGGATTGTCCAATATATTTTTCGCTGACGGATTCCGTTGGCGAAATTTTCATGACGATATTTTCGACGAGGCTATTTTTGGCTGGCATTGTAAATTGTTGCGTGAAAAGGTTTACAAAGTGTTGAAGATGTGATTTTGATGACTTCAGGGGGGGGGGGTCTTTGAAAGGAGTTGATTGACGTGAGTTTATGCATGTTTCTATTGTAATTATGTTAAAGAGATATCTGTGAAGTGTTTAATGAGGTTGAAAATTTTCTATTCGTTTGATATGCGACAATGAGATATTATTTAACAGTTTGAAGAAAACTGGTATCAATTTCTCATTGTGACTTTACAGGAGTCATTATATACTGAATACATTTTAGTTTGTATAGTTACACTATTGGGTAATGTGATTTACTGGTCGTCAGATTCAAGATGCATTTTAATCATCATTAGGTAATGGCTCGTGCCAAACGATTCGATTCATTGTGAGCTGCGTCTCCAAAGCGCTAAAGATTACTCAAGCGTATATCAACTCAGGGTGATTTAACAATCTCTTCACCTATTTTACCGTCATTTGCTGACCTTTGCTAACGTGACAGTTAAGTAATACTGGTAATTATATTGGGGGTGTATATAAACACGACAAAGTAGTCTCAGTTGATCGTTCACTATGGCTGGCCTTGGAACAAATTGAGATGAAAAGCAGTGAGTATGATTTTATTTCTATACCTGAATTATAGAATTACCAGGTGTACATCATACATGAATGACAGTTTTTGTCACACCTGTGTGTTTCAGTGTTGACGGAAGACGAACATATTTTACATGCCGTCATGGATGCATATGAAATCAAACAGGCCAATACAGCCCTGGATTCTTTAAACAACGCTCAACACACAGCGACACAAACTGGAGCTGGCCCTGCTGTCGACAAAGCGAAGGGTAGGTCTAATACAAGGTAGAATTGAGGAACGACGTAATGAAAAGCTTCATGACATTGGGCGATATTTATATATAATTATGATGACAGAAGCTGTGTTGGCTGCTAAAGAAAGAGCCATTGGGACCCATGTGTGACTTGGAAAGCTGCAAACTATTTACAACTATAATTTATCTAATGATGTACCCAACCTCAACCAGAGTATATTTGAGTAATGTGATTCAGCCTTTAAAATCAACAAAAGTTATGGATTCTTATTATGCCAAAGAGAAACATATGAATTGCATTATTTGCACTCGTCAGTAAACAACAATCGAATGTTACCTACACATTGGGTGGTACAAAATGCCAACGATTTTGACAAGGCTATGCATGAACACAAACTGACATCTTGACCTACGCCCAGAATCAACGACCTGACTTGAAATGGAGCCAATGACAAATTTGACCGTCTTTGTGAACTCAATCAAAGACCATGTTATCACCTGAAAACAAACAGAGCCATCAATTTGTTAGAGCCAAAAAAAAGGAAAAGGGGAACGTCACAGTGTACACTCTAGATGAGAATCGAGTGTTTCTTTTAGTGATTAAACAAAAGTCACAAAAGAAACGATGTACTCATTTGATATTTAAATGTATGTTTTACCATTAATATGATAAACGAATGTGATCGTTATGTTATATGTGTTTCAGGTAGCTACTTTGGTCAAGCGAACATGCACAAAATACGCAGGGACCTTGGAATTAACCATACACAAAAATCAGTTTAGTTACATCAAAGAACTTTGACCTTTACACCAAATCATATATTTGTGGTACCTGTCAGAAGCTGTGGAAAGGTGAGAAAAACTACATCAGGACGAAAACAAAAGTACCCTGGCGGTGTTTTTCATTTACCGTCCACTATCTTTGAAGCGTTACGGACCAAGTAATAGAAATAGAATACAATCAGAAATAGAATGGCAAGAAGCGTGGGAAGCAGGTCATATGCAGAGTATTGAAGACTTTTTAATATATTACAACAATTTATATGTCGAACCTTTTCTGGAAGTCATCGACAAACTGAGTCGTTTTTACAGTGCAAGAGGTATAGATTTGTTGAAGGATGGAATATCAGTACCTGGATTAACTATGAGATATTTGTTGCAAGACTTGGAAGATTATTTGACCTTACCCGACAAACAAAACAACGACATTAACTGGTTGATACAAAATGGAATAGTCCGAAATTGACCCATAGCCCCATCAATAGACTTAGTGCCGAAACATAAAGAAAAACCCAGTGGAGTTTAGGCAATAATGTCCTAGCTGAGTGGGGATGTGAATGGGCGAAAAGAACTGAAAACAGACGCTCAGATCAAAGCTTTTCTGTCCACCCGACCTCGACCACCACAAGGTTGGTTGAATAAGCGTTGGTAAATACATAATGCAAATGGTTCAAACTACAAGTACTGGAATTTAAGTCTTAAGTAATGTCTTAGAATCATGTCAAGCTCACACAATTCTTGTCCACGTACTTCACCAAAACGTTATGTGTACGAGGCAGTCCATAAGAATCAAAATATTCGCCTCTTTTATTATGATCAATGAAAATAGCAACCCAATGCTCGCCTTGTTTTGAAAGCGGGATCGATGTTACAAACAAAATCGCTGGGGTAATTTGCATGGTGGGGTAATTTATTCTGCACAAACACTTCACACACAAAAGCTCGAGTGAGAGCGTCGTTTTGTAAGAGCTCGCGTAATTTCCTGATATCCATTGTCAGGCAGTGTAATCAAAATGAGTTGGGAAATCATAAACAGGTGTAGTTCACTTTTGACATGGGGACAAGATTGTGGGTGTACCAGTGCCATGTTTTAACTGCAAATATCCTTTGACAACCTCCGAGTGGTTCCACGTCTTTCTGAACTACCACGCCCACCTCGTGCGAGCCGTTTTTTAGAGACCGCTGGTTGGCGACGCGGCTGTTTGGCTTTTACTTTTTGATCAAACACTTCCACTCCGGTTTTTACAATTTGTTTCTTAGCCAAATGTTTCAGAAACTTCCTTCTGCACAGATCTCCGACAACCCTCGTTCCTGTTTCCAAGCCGTGTTTCTTAAAGACAGGTAAATTTTTTCGGACCAACGGTAACAACATTTTAGCCAGAGCCCCTAACACACTCCCTAAACCATGTCCACGCTAACTTCTTGCGCAAGAATACACGAGGAGACCATCACCCGCTTGGTTCAGGTAATGCTGGGTGTAAATATCAGGATTTCAAGATATATCTTTCTTAATTAACGGAAATGTAACTTCACTGTCACTTCACAAGATTCGAATGGGATGGGCCGACCCGTGTCATCTCCTATATTGATTTGTATAATAGAAAAAGTCTGGGTGGCTCTCGGCTGATAAAATATCTGATCAACTGCCCGCAACGATCGTGATCGATTGGAATAATTTGCAGAAGCATAAAGTCTGTATCAACCTCGATCGGGGTCAACAATGTGCTGACCGACTTGACTGTTCAAAAAAATCCCCAGTCCTTGAAGTAACCTCCTGTCCATGTAAACTACAACTGACTCATTGTCTAGTGCCATAGTTGCTGTCTGTCATGTTAGATGCACTAGCTCTTCATTTTGCAGCGTTAAATGGGTTGCATAGGCTTCTATCAGCGATCCGGTCATATAAAAACCAGGGGTTATGTGAAAATATATAGGACGAGTCTCCTCAAATTCCGTCACAATGTCATAATGCTTGCTACACCAGACATCCGAGAGATTATACGCACGAGCCACGCAATCAAAGACGACAAATCCTTCGTCCTCAGTAACATTATACCACGTGTAAGGGTACTGAATTTCCGCTAATCCAACTCCCAAAGCCACTTCCAACTAGATAAGTTTGGGGAGTGGAGTAAAGTGACGTGTGAATGTGTTTTTATGGTGATAATTCATTTAACTGTTGGACGGTAGGGTCAAAAGGTAACTCATGATGGTGATGACTTGAGACTCAAATTAAGCTTTTCTTGGTTTCACGGCAATGTAAAGTCACCATCACATATCCATCTTCGAATGCTATGGACTGACCCGTGTCATCGCTTATATCAATTTCTTTAGCAGAAAAAGTTTTGTTGCACACAGGGTAATAAAATATCTGTTCTTATGTCTAGTTCACCACTTTGCGCACGGGAACTGCGCGGACCAAAGGGGCCATCGTGCCACCGACCAATTGTAATTCAATTATACTACAATAGACGTAGAGTGCCTACAACCCTCGAAATACGTTAGTCTTGTAATCAGTTTGAGAATCGTAAAGCGAAAGACATTCCTCACACCTCAATATTTGACGCAGACCTTCAGTTTGGGGTCAGTTATTTTTACACTCACGTTCTGTGAGTATGAATTGAATTGAAATCAAACAACGCCTCTGAGGTGCGATTCGTGGAAGCGTATATTGAGCATGTCTATCAATTGATCAGCAATGTAGGAACCGGAGTCCGGTGAACGACAAGGACTCGACCAAAGGATCCTCTTCTACGGGTCTGTCTATCATATGGTATCCACTATGACAAAACCCACATTCTCCTCGATGTTGAACAACGCCTCTGAGATGCGATATGCGGAAGCGCATATTGAACATGTCTATCAATTAATCAGCAATGTAGGAACCGGAGTCATGTGAACAACCATGGACTCGACCAATGGATTCCATTCTGCTTGACTGATGCGGACACGATCCCCAATATTATACTGAGGTCGTTTAACCCATCAGAGCGTTCTCCGTATAACGTCATCCACATGTCTTCTTGATTATGCAACGAGATTGATATCAGGGTGCGTTTGATGCTGCAATGATAGCTGAGGTGGTACCTTTTCATCAGGGAAGCCAGAACCGGTAGATAAACACGGGTAATGTTTTTGTTAACATAACGCCACATTTTAGTTTTTAGCGTACGACTATACTAGCTTTGGTTTCTTTATTGTGGGTGGCAAAAAAGCGAGTTTCCTGTTGTTTAATAAACATCTGAAAGTTAGGGTTGATAAATTCTCCACCCTTATCGGCCTGCAAAGACAGGGGCTTCCGCCATTGTTTTAGTATAGTCTCCAAGGCTCGAATCAATCTGTCTCCCGTTTTATTTTTTAGCGGGATCACCCACGCATATTTCGAGAATACATTAATACAGGTCGAGAGAAATTTCATGTCTTAGTTCTGTTTGGCTAATCGGGTTATGCCCACTAAATGTGCTTGCCATTGGTGATCAATCACCCCTACTATGAAATCGACGACGGGTAGGTTAACGAAATGTATACGCATCTTGTTCACCCAACAATTGTCTGACTGCCTTTGTTTTGAGCTTCATAGCTCTGACCAACCGTTGCTCCCCCACATACACGGCCGGTGCAACAGGGTCAAAATATACAATTAACTTTTCCATGACGTCCTACCTTGTGTAACGGCCGAACCCTCACCAGGTCTTTTAACTATTCGAGTCGCACCCCACTGGATATAGTTCCATAGATCGGGGTGACATACTTAATCTTGGGGTATGTTTGAGTCTCGCAACACTTCAGCAAATCTTTCTCAACCCTGTGTTCCAAAGTGTTAGCGTCGTCTCAACACATCGTTAATTAAATCCGCCATGATAGTTCTTCTAACGGCTTGTCCTTTAACCGTTAATTCCCCTCGTTCATTCCAAATCACGTCTGGTTTTTTTTCGAAAGCGTTCTAATAACAAATGCTCATTTTTTCTTACATTTATTATGGATGGTTTCTACAACTTCCGCGATAGATACAGCTTCTTGTTAGGGTGTGAGGGAAGGGGAATTATCTAAGGCTCGTGAAGTAGCAGGGTTCTGTGCTTGCGGTAATACTTGCGTGTTTGATTATCTGGTTGTAAGAATCTACTTTATTCTCCTCCGATAAATCACTAAGATTCAGGACATCCCTAATCTCAGCATCCAAGTTGGATAACACGTCGACAGTGGGAGCTAGATCATAACGTGTATTTGACAGCACCCCGGGATCAACCAACATCATTTTCTTAGCCATAATTAGCCAAACAGTTTGCCTAACAACGGACCAGCTATACCTAAAATAGGTATTGGTAACGCCGGGAGAAAACCACAAGTTTGTAATACTTTTTTTTATTTTTCTTCAAGTTAGTTTAATGTGAGATCAAAGTGCGCAGACCCTGGTTGTGTTGGGTTACGCTTTGGAACTGAAGTCAACCATACGTTACATTTTAAAACAGTGAGGGCACATTTACACAGACAATTCATCAATTCTTTGTCAGCTAGGTGAATCAAAGCCCCATTGACAGAGGGCTTGGATTTAGCCATCACTAGTAATGTATAAGCTAGTTTCTGAGACGCTCAGCCATGGTCAATCTCTAACGGTTAGAATGATGGTCGCCGGATAATCGGGTCTTTTTGTTTCTGTAGGTTTACAACTTGATTGGGTCCTAGTATGTTAGTTCGTAATCGTGAGTGATCTGGTGTTGCTTGCTTCAAATTGATTAACAAATAACAATTGTTTCGTGAAGAAGCATCCGAAAAAGCTTGTAGGTATTTCGCTGGAACATATATTTGGCTAAATGTATTATTTGAGAAGCATCTCGCGGGTTATTAAATGAATCAAGATAATAAGCGTTCAAACTCATTGTTTTACGTTCTTTTTTCTTTCCGAATAAATATGACACTAAATACAACACGCTAAAATCGCCACCGTGACTCCCTTTGGTGAATAGTCGAGTGACACATCCGTCGGTTTCTTGCATCAAATTGTTGATGATCAACCAGGTTCTTTGTTGAGGGTCTGTCTTAAAATTCAACCCTTCGACAAATTTCACATGCGGTAGTTAAGTGGACATGGTTTGCCATTTTTCAAAACACCACACGAATTTGTCAGGTTTGGCTCAATATGACTTAATCAACTCGTCCACAAAGTAAGTTTTTCCACATACGGTCGGACCTGCCATCATGGATGTTTTAAGGCTCGGTCCATTCTCATACTAAGTTAAGAATTCAAAGGTTCCCGCTCTTTTTGTAGATAGGTGCTGTGTCTTATGCGTTGGGTGTCGAGATAGGTAGAACTCAGAGGAAATTCAACTAGGGTATATTATCACTTTTATTAAATCACCGATCATGTATATTCATGCGGCTAATAATTTGGCTATATTCACAGTCATAGGGTTTCCCCATTAAGCCTTTAGCCCAGTATTCGGTGGACATAAAAAAGGCTAATGTATTACGCCGATATTCTCTCGAGTGCCAAATGCATGGTTCAGTCAAATTGTGTTGCTCAAACAATACGCGCTATAATAAAGTTACATGATTTTCGTGCACCTTATTCAAGGCTCGTCCTACTCAGCGTGAATACATTTTCTGCTGGTTCTCCGCTTGACAAACTCCCGTTCCACAGTCGTTGCATGGTTCTTGGGGTATGTCCGATAACATCGGTTTCCTTAACTTGTGAAAAGGCTTTTTATCAAATCCAACCCATCAGACGATCCTAGGTCACCCCTACTGTGTCCGTGCTCTCTTGATTCTTCACAAGATTTTATTAGCCGCCACCAATTGGAACTATCCATGCGCATTAGCGCAAATGTTAATCATGCATGGCATGGCACAGTAACCTTATTGCAAAACCAATGCTTCTTGCTTCTGTATTTCTGACACTATTCATATGTACGCTGGTTGCCATTTGCTCTAAAGGGCAGCCAGTCATACCGCGTCTAACACCCTATCTTGACAAATAATAGTTTAGTAGCATGATCTATTAGTTCGCGCAAAAGCGTAGGATGAAACGTGGACAGAACAGCGGAATCGGTATGACATTTTCGATTCGCTATTTAAAGAAAGACATGGTGGTTCGGTAATTGGTAGCTAAGCATGGTAAGTTGCGGTAATACTCGGTGTGTTGGTTGTCTAACCAAAGTTCATACACAAGAATGCTTCTGAAACGACCTTGACCCTGTTGAAATATCACTTGTTATAACGTGATAACGATTGGGGCTTTCATGAACATGTTGACCTCAGACCCGCATGATACGATGTTCAGAAAATGACTTCACTATGGTTTTCAAGATCAAGGTGAAACCAAGTTATAATATTATTGGTACAAATCTCTGCATCGCATTCAACACTTTTTAAGGCCTAGATTTTGACAATCACCAGCACATGAAACGAACGATAAACCATCTCGAAGCATGTTTTATATATATATATATATATATATATATATATATATATAGATATATATATATATATATATATATATATATATATATATATATATATATATATATATATATATATATATATATATACGTAAATATGTATATATTGAATATGTATATATATATATATATATATATCTAGGTCAACGTAAATATGTTATATATGTATACCCTTGATATATATATATGCATATTCTAGGTCAACGTATATATATATATGTATACCTTGATATATATATATATAGATATATAAGATATATATATATATATATATATATATAGATATAGAGATATATATAGAGATATATATATATATATATCTCTATATATATATATATATATATATATATCTATCTATCTATATATATCTATCTATATATCTATATATATATATATATATATATATATATATATATATATATATATATCTCTCTATATATATATATATATATATATATATATATATATATATATATGCTGTGTTAACATGATGTTCTGCACAACACAATACGGCTCTTTCGTACTGCTCTATTACATGTATGCAATGCACGGTGGTGTGTTATTTACTTTGTTATATTCAGCTACATTCATTAGCAGGGTGGTTCGATTATATGAGTTCTTGACAACTTCCCGCGCAGGCCTCATCACCTGGCCTTTTGTAGCTGTACCAGCTTAACGCGTACAATCGACTGTATTTGTCCCCCTGTTGAAGAGAACCAGTCATGATACAATTGTTGAGTTGCTAACAGATTTATTTATGAATATTGCACGCGTTTCTTGATTTTAATATTGCGAAGCTGCTTACCATTCCAACACGATCTCCTGCTTGTACGCCATAATACAGCATATTTCCGGACTTGGCTGGACAGCGGTTATCGTAATCACTCGGACCAAACACATAGTCGTTGTAGGGATTGCCGTCACTATTGCCACATATACCACAAGTGCGTGATGCTTGGGAGCTGGGTATCTCGGCTTTCACGCGCCTGTTAAAATTCCACTCGACGTGAACGCCTCCGCAGCACACGATCATCTAGGGAACGAAAATTGCAAGTTTGACCAATATATTAGCGATAGTGTCTGAGGGTGTTGATGCTGCAACGAAATGATTACACAGCTACCCATATACTGGTGAACGCAGCTTTGTCTTCTTTCAGATTAACTATGGACAATGACCAATTCAACGTACCACACGTTTTGTTGCTGTTCGATACATGGTATAGTCATACTTCACAAAGGGATTGTTCTTGGTGGACCCTTCAATGGCCTGTTGTGCAACTTGAGTGCCATCCACCGTAACCACCAAAGGTGTTGAATCCATCTCCAGAGACTTGGGTAATTGCGTTGCAAAAATAAGCATTTTGTAGGACCTTGTATAAGCTATACAACAAACCACCGACAGACACAGAGCTGATAAACGAGTAATAAACACTTACATGTCCTCCAGTCACGATCCGCAACCCCTCGACAAACCAGTGTTTACCGCTACTATCAATGTCGACTGCGACTTCATAGCTGTTTTCGGATCCAGTTGGTATGCCGCCTTGACAGCCATCCCGAAGGAATGTCATACCACAGCTGGCCATTGTCAAATTGAAGTAGAAACCATCGGCGGTTGTGCAATGTGGATCACCATAGCAGCGACACGTGCCAGCAGGTGTAGTTGTCGTAGTTGTTGTTGTAAAACTATTAGATGTAGTTGTTGATGCTGTAGTAGTGGTAGCTGGTGTTGATGTAGTGGTTCTTGGTGTTGTAGTAGTAGTCGATGGTGTTGTAGTAGTGGTAGTTGGTGTGGTCGTGGTGATTGTTGGTGTTGTAGTTGTGATAGTTGGTGTAGTAGTAGTGGTAGTTGGTGTTGTAGTAGTGGTAGTTGGAGTTGTAGTTGTGGTAGTTGGTGTAGTAGTAGTGGTAGTTGGTGTTGTAGTGGTTGTAGTTGGTGTAGTAGTGGTAGTTGGTGAAGTAGTGGTGGTTGGTGTAGTAGTAGCTGTGGTAGGGGTTGTAGTAGTGGTAGTTGGTGTGGTAGTAGTGGTAGTTGGTGTAGTAGTAGTGGTAGTTGGTGTTGTAGTAGTGGTATTGGTGTTGTAGTGGTGGTAGTTGGTGCAGTAGTGGTAGTTGGTGAAGTAGTGGTGGTTGGTGTTGTAGTAGTGGTAGTTGGTGTTGTAGTAGTGGTAGTTGGTGTTGTAGTAGTGGTAGTTGGTGTGGTTGTGGTCGTAGTTGGTGTTGTTATAGTGGTAGTCGGTGTTGTAGTAGTGGTAGTTGGTGTGGTAGTAGTGGTAGTTGGAGTTGTAGTTGTGGTAGTTGTTGCAGTAGTAGTGGTTGTAGGTATTGTAGTAGTGGACGTTGGCGTTGTAGTGGTGGTCGGTGGTGTTGTAGTTGTGGAAATCGGTGAAGTAGAGGTAGTTGGTGTTGTAGTCGTGGTAGATGGTGTTGTAGTAGTGGTCGCTGGTGTTGTAGTCGTAGTTGTTGTCGATGCTGAAATAAAGCTTTTATGATTAATGAATTATGGTGCCCCTAAAATATATAACAAGAAAACGAAACAAGACGGTACAGTGTACTAATTACTTGTGCATCACAAAACAGGAATACTCCACAGGTCAGTACAATATACGATTTACAACTCCACCACACAGTCATAATGCACAACAGGACAGCACAATGTACGATACACAAGTGCACCATAAAACCGATACACCAAACAGGACACCACCGAACGCTACAACAACCAGAAATGCTTCACGGCAAGATGGTTGAATGCATACCGACTTTGTGTTATATAGGCATCATCCAATGGATAGCAGGTGCTTTAAATTTACTGCTTCAGCAGTAATAATCTTCTGATCCGTTGATTCTAATGAGGCATGGTAAGATAACGTTGTCATCGTCACACCATCCGAATCACGGAACATGGCAATTATGCAATTTGTACTGAATAACCCTAAATCGGAGATGGTATGTTAAGGTGGCTTTACGCCTGGAAAAATAGAGCCAATACCAAATGGGAAATTAATATTTAATTCGAGGATTTATTCAAGAGCCATTTTAGTTTTTTAATCTATAAAAGCTAACGGTGTAAACCTCTGTTAATGTGTTGCTGTCATGATAGATAATGGCATCATTTGGCGACTCATTTGATTAAGAAACTCATTATTGCTAATCGCAATTAAGGATGCCTCGTGGATTAATTAGCGTGAAACTATGCCTGTATGGTCAATAGGAAGGATTAACCGCGCTTAATTAACTGTCAAAACGCACCAGCACCTGCTGCACACCGCCACGCATCGTCATCGTTCAAACACGAAGCAAAGGCGCAAGAACAGCTGCACCTTTGAAGCCAGGTATTTCTTTTTGGGCTGTGTTTGCTGTTTTCACATTGAAATATATCCGCCAGTACGTTTGTAATGTTTCTTTCCGTCCTCGGAGCTAATGTGCTGACATAAATCAACCCACCGATGTGTACTGCATGAAACAGTTGGTGATAAGTTGAAACATAACATACAGAAAGTGCATCTGACTGTGATGGCATGGTGTAATGAATGCTACGATTACACCTTGAAACATTTACAACTGTGTCCAGACGATTATAAAGAAAGCAGGGGATGAAACCGAGCGCTCCCTGACCAGCTCGAGAGAACACGCGATGAACAAAAAGAATAGAAAAAATAACCATGAAGTCGGTAGGGTCAGGAAATAATATTATATTTCAGTCGCCTCATTACTTTCAGCATACGTCATTTGTACTTGCATTGATCTGACTAAATCAAGGTATTTGCGAAACCAGCAAGTGATATTTTACGATCTTCGGTAAAATGATTTTGCTTTCATTGACCTTGCCGTGGCTCAAATCGTTTGTAGGCAAAAAACAGAAATTAAAGTCCGTCACTTCCAGTTATCTTCCACTCCGTGTTTATGTTATTCATGACATGCCGTTTTGGTTAAACCCTGAGGGGTACATTTAGAGAATCAAAACTTTCAGTTTATATCTTTTGTACGTTCATTGATGAATGAATGCCAAAACAAGCGAAATAAAATAAACCATGTTCCCATCGAAGTCGTTCGGAACTTACGTCTTCTACATATACGATACACTCCCCTTTCATGTTAATATGTGTTTATATATTGACTTTAATAACACGTTATTAGCATTTAGGTGTGGACCAATAATTAACTAATTTGGAGATGACCTATGTAACAACCGAGGCATGTGAGTCAATAGAGCTTTAAGACACTAAGTCAGCGAAACATTTTAGCTCCAGCTGAAATCGACGGCTTACTACAGGGCTGGACTGAATGAGAAGAAAGCCTGAATGCCTAACGAGTCCGCTCTGGTCGCCAGTCTGATGAACTAGACTAGCCATCCCTCGTGTAATGCGTTTACACAAACATACATAACAAGAATGAATTAGTTGAGGAAAGTCCAATCAAACAAACCTTGTGGAGTTAAGGCAGTTATGTGTCAAAAGAAAATGGCGCCATCATTCAGAGCAGTCTAAGCAGATTCAATCCGTCTTGCTATAGCTACTGCAATCTGCCGGATGAACGTTGACTTATGATGATAAATGCGTTTATGTGCTGCAAAAACCTACTGATAAACATAATTAATCTTGAATATAAAAAACGCACCAATGACTATGACAAACGAACTGAAAAATTTAAATGAGGACACTATTATTAAAAAGACCTATCTGAAAACTGCAAACTACATAAAAGCTCACATAGAGTATATAATTGACTTTGTGGTAAGAGTTGCCGCCATTGCCTATTCTCTTCCTTGACCTTAAAGAGGACAGTGACGCAACATTCCTACCAGGAGCAATGCATAGACGATTTTAGATCTCTTGTTCATCACGTCAAGGTCGTTTGTCGGCTATATATGCTGTCGTGACATCAAGCACGGCCCCCTTTTACGTCCAACCCCTCACTACTGACTATGATAGCCGCAAATACAGAATATCTCCCCAAACTGAAAGGCGCAGCTGCATTGGAACTCGTAAATGAAAACCACCAAGCCATTGAGCAGGGGGATAAATGTTTAGTTATCATCTCCAAATATCATATCCTGATTGTTGCGATTTAACAGGCGAATCTCAAAGTTGTTTGGTAATGATTATAAGAACTGATCGGAATACCTCCTATTCCAACGTGTATCCGGACATATTAGTAGAAAAATATCTTTTGCCAAATTATGTGACCGAGGCATCATCAGCCATCAGTTACCGTGTGAAGAGAGTAATTGGGATTGTTTAACAACTTACTCTAAAATCGATTGAAAACAACCGATTGGTCACAGTAACATCTGTAGTAAGCAAATTATCGGATTCATTTCTAATAGGCAAACTAGTGGAACATTCAATGACACATAACGCGTGTAGTATATTTCAACATGGTTTTCTGCGCCACCAAACATGCCCAAAGACACGATGCTTTAGAGTCGCACTTAACGGTTGTATCGCGAGTGGTCGATTAATCTAACCATGCAAAAACAGTTTTTAGAGGTAATTTACAAGTTACTTGTTTGTGGAATTCATTTAGTTTATAATGATCTAATGCCACTGATATGTTCCATCACAAGGTCTTCCGGGAAACAGGCGTGCCTTTGATTTAGTGCCATTGCTTGGTTATGTCTCGAATTCATGTGGTTGTGGAAGGCTAGTCTCCTGTATGGAGACATTCAAATGTCAAGGAGATACATAGGATTATGTTTGGTGTAAATGTTTAACGGTTTGTTCCGCAAGGCTATGGGTCTTTAACATTTGTTATCATTACCACATTGACTGTAATAGGGATTCATATACAGAATGACACACATTAGATTGATGAACTGTGGCCCACTGTAAATGTTCATACATAGTTTTGCATGATAACTCTACTAGGCTTCAAATAGGTACAGTCTGAATCATGACACTCGGATCTATTGCTTCAGTGTTAACAATAGAACAATGGATTTATTAGGCTGTGGATCATGATTAAGATGCTGCAGCAACTTTTCACCACAATATTTATGTGAATGACGCGTAGGGAAATATGAAGCATCCTAGATTATTAACTAGAATTCTCAATTGCCAAGTTATGGCGATCAATCCGGTTTGTTGTTTGTTTGTTTGTTTGTTTGTTTGTGAATAGTTGTTTGTAAACATTTGTTGGGCACGCGATACAGGTCGCAATTTTTTAAAATTATTTTGCATTGTTTTTTTCAAATAGAAGGTCTCCATGATGAGCAGAATGAAAAGATTTTGCATTGATCTTGACTTCATATTAAGGTCAAGGTCATGATGTAAATTTTTCAATCCTTGATATCATCTTAACCTATGGTGCGATTTTGAAAAAGTTTTTAGTTACTTGTAGCCGGGTTTATCGTCCTACTTTTTATAACAAATATCACAGAAACTTGGATATTTCGCCCCGATATACCCCACTCGAAAAGTTAGGGAATTGTGATACCACATTTTTCAATCACTTATAATATCGACAATATTCGATCGATGGTTATAAAAATTGGGTTAAATGTTGTAAGAGGTCTATTGAATGAAAAGTTTTTAAGGGATGTCGATGCCGCCACTTCCGGTTACGAAATCGACAACATGCGTTCGATTGTCATAAAAATACTCTCGAATGTTACCATGGACAAACGTATTATAATTTATTTTTGTGGGGGGGGGTATCGGGGGAAGTTAGAACCTAACAAATGTCGAACTTCGTTTCTCCGTCGTTATTGTTGTATCGTAAATTGGTTTACACTAAAAGGAAGCCCATTCAATGTTGATGACACCTATGTAAATTACCGAGAGTTGCCTCACAAATCAAGCTGAAGTACACTAATACAACAGCCAACTTCTCAAAGGTCGTCGTCGTTTATTGTTGTATCGTAAATTGGTTTACACTCAAAGGAAGCCCATTCAATGTTGAACACACCTCAATATTTTCTTTTGTAAATTACCGACAGTTGCCTCACAAATCAAGCTTGAAGTACAGCTGGCTGTGTGCTGGTTTATTCACAACAGCCAACAGTGTTAAAGTGTTCGCAGATGCGTAAAATGCTTCAGCAAGCACGCACCATTGTCTTCTCTTTTTAATATGGTGTTAATATCTATCCACCATGCCCTTTCTCTTACCCCTCTTGTTTTCGCTAGCTCACTGAACAAAGGTCGTCGTTGCCCTCTGCTCACCTCACGGGGCGCCCGCCAGTTTGGTACGCTGCAATATTATTTTATAAAAAGTCCACCAAATCATTGTCAATCTATCATGGCCCCGGGCAGCAGGATTTCCACGGAACTATTAATTCAATAGCAACACCTCCATGTTTTGCATGTTTGTCATTTGGTTTGTTATTAATCTTATGCATATATATATAATCCTATATATACATATGTATTCATATATATGTAATTAATTATATATAACACAAATATTTAAATCTCGACAGCAATGAACAGTGTACAACGCGTTATGATATCTTGTAGGTTATTTATCGGTTCCAGGGTTCGCCATATCTTTGTACGTACAGGTATATAGGTGAATTGGTACTTACTTTTCTGCTCTAAAGCTTAATAGCTCGAAAATGTTTTTTTATATGCCAAAATATGAGCAAAATATTGCAGTCGGATTAAAATTAAATGTTAACGCTGATCACGACATTCAGAGAGAGGCTTTTGTCAGCAAGCACGCACCAGTGTCTTCTCTCTTGTTTTCGCAAAAGACAAAAGAATACAAGTCTTTTGCAGCACGGATGTGATGCTTTCAATATGCTATTTGTGTATATAGATTCATGCGACTATCCCAAATAGCGAAATGATGCGACTGCCCTTCAGTGCTATATTCTTCGCAAAGCGTTAAAAAATCTAAAGGTTATACCAAAACGTTGCCAGCCATGATCCGATTGAAAGTGCCATGACATGGTGTATCTCTATCCACCATGCCCTGACAACCTGAAATCTCGAATGAATAATCTTTTATATCTAATGACGATACTTTATCATAGATATATATATATGCTATATATAACTGCATACTTATGTGATATATCATATATATGCATATATATATATATATATATATATATATATATATATATATATATATACTTTCATTATAGTACTATATATATTACGAATGACCCTTTTTCAGACAATCGACCAACTTTTTGGAACACAGTCATATCTTGGCACACGACATAAGTTCCAAAAAAGTCAAGGCCTTTTTCAGTGCTTTATTCTACATTTTTTTATTTAAAATCGATGTTACACCGTAAATGATCTGCATTCACTTTTATCCATTGCATAAGTTCCAAAAAAGTCAAGGCCTTTTTCAGTGCTTTATTCTACATTTTTTTTTTTTTAAAATCGATGTTACACACCGTAAATGATCTGCATTCAGCCCATGCATCATCTCGCAGGATTTAGTTTAGGGCGTTTGAAAAAAATTATATGTTGGACTGACGACCTTTTTTGAACTTTGCATTTAACAGTCTGTTTCTCGTTATTATCTGATATATCATTATCCCAATTTCTGATATATTGTTTAAAATTACTTCCTTCACGAATATATCCTATCCACGTGACATTCGATAGAGGGAATAAAAAACAAATATATTTGGTTTCGACGTTTTCCAGTGAGATGGAGACAGATATATATTCGCCTGGACAAACCGAAATGCTTAGACAGGTCGGATAATTCGTAAAGCTCCTCGTGTTTTCAGACGTAGTTGTTTTGCTGGTCGAGAATATCTTTTAATTAAGTAAGCAAAAACTACAACTCTTGAATATATTATGGGATATTTAAGACGCTTATACCTAAGTCAACCTGATGATAGCGAGATAATAAATATAATCTCGCCAAAGTGTATTGGACAACCTGAGTTCTCAACTTGGGTCTTCATATATTATTGCCCATTATGACATTTAGTCATTTTTGACAACGCTGGTTCGATAGATTGGATTTATTGTGAAGTATACCCAATCTGACATATCAATGGAATCAGGGGCCGTATCCATAAAGAACCTTAACTTGAGTCGTCTTAACTTGAGTCGGCGAGCTTAGCTGAGTACGCGAACTCAGGCGTTTCCACAAAACAAATTGTTAGCGAACTCGGCCGAGACCGCTAGCTAAGGGCTGGCAAACAGCCAAAAAAGAATTAATGGCTGCAACTTCACACGTATATCATCGCGATCAGTTTGCTTCTTACATGGAACAAAAATATGTTATCAAGTGTTCTTTAGACAGAAAATTTAATAATATTTTATATAAGAAACTAGTCTAAAGTCGTTATCGTGTGTCAAAATAAAAAGAAACGGCCTTGAGTACGGTTGTTTGTGAACATATGGCTCACCTTTATTCAATCAGACTGTACAATATAATTTGATATCAAGTATATAATGGTTTAGCCATTGGTCACGAGTTTCAATAACACATATTCCACTGCACTACGAGCAGAGGCATCGTTATCTATGAACATGACCACAACGACACAACGAACCATTGTTTGCTTGGGATATATATATATATATATATATATATATATATATATATATATATATATATATATATATATATATATATATATATATATATATATATATATATATATATATATATATATATATATGCATATTTATATATAACCTTCAACTGCCTGTTGAGCAACTTGGATACCATCCACTTTTACCATCAAAGGTATTGATCGTTCTCCAGCACCTGGTGGTCATTGCATTGCGCGAATACTCATATGACTTTCACAAAGGACGTATGCTACAATCAGTACTTATTTTGTGTAATCAATGCAATATAAGCTATTTCAAACAACGGCAGTCACAGAGACGCAAAAGTAGTGTGAAACACTTTCATGTCCTCCAGTCTCGATACGCACCCCCTCGGCAAACCAGTGTTTATCGCTACTATCAATGTCGACTGCGACTTCATGGCTGTTTTCGGATCCAGTTGGTATGCCGCCACTGCATTCATCTCGTAGTAATGTCATACCACAGCTGGCCTTTGTCAAACTGAAGTGTAAACCATCGGTTGTGGTGCAATGTGGATCGCCATAGAAATGGCATGTGCCAGCACCATGTTGCGGGGTAGTAGTAGGTGTTGAAGAAGTGGTAGTTGTTAACCTAGTTGTAGTGATTGTTGATGTGGTAGCAGTAGTTTATGGGGTAGTTGTCGTTGCTGTTGCCGGTGAAATATAGTATTAATGATCAGTGAATTAAATAACCACCTGATAAAATATGACCCATGCACAGAAGGACTATTCATTGCACAATACACAAATACACTACAAATCTTGACTACAGCACAGGACAGTGTTAACAACGACACACACGTACACCGCCAATCAAGGATACAGCTGTGGGATGTGTGATTCACAAGGTTACTACCCGTTTCTCTAAAATAAGACAGTATAAAAGTATGATAGTAGTTTCACTAACAGCTACAATAAACAACAACTCCTCACGTTGCCAGTCGAGAGGGCGATTGCAAGGGGATTCCTTATAAAGGCTTTACCGGATCAATGACAGCTGCGATATGTTATCTGCCTCATTTACAACAATCTTCCGATCCGTTGATTTTATTTTGGCATGAATAGAAATCGCCGCCCGTCACGCCATTCGCATTATTGTGCATATATAATGGGTAAATGTTGCAGATAATCATCTTAGTCCAATGAGCAACCTTTGGTTCCAAATGGCTTGTTATAGTTGGTTTCCGCATAAGAGACTAAGGAGATCACCATACGGGTAATTAGAGGTCGAATCGAGCGCCGTTTAATTAATGAAAACCAATAGTTGAACGTTGGATTAGCCGTTTCTATCTATTATCCTGTAATATCTGTATGCAGATAGTTTGTAAAACCTGTTTACATTACAGGCGACGCAAAATCGCTACAAAGTCTTTCGAGGTTGTGACATATGCTGATATTAAACACATTCACTTCATGTGCAACACAACATAAACAAGATTAAGGTCGGTTTTTTAAGATAAGTTAGCGTGTATTCACATATGCATGGTTAATTAAACGAAATTAATGTAATTGCCATGTGCCTCAGATTTATTTACACATTTACATCTACAAAAAGTCGACCAACATAATGGTGTAATGATACTCAAAAACTGGGTTTTGATACATTAAGGAAAGAGCAGTAGAGTAGCACTAAATAGCAGATGTTCACGAAACCACCTCTAGACTAACGGCGTGATACTGACCAGAACAGGAAAATGAAAGACGAACAAAAAGTGCTTAATGGAACCCATCGGGTTCAGGCCAAAACATTGTTACTGACAAAACGGTTTTAAGCCATAACACGAGGAGCTAGATACTCAACGCGTTTCGATACCTATTTTGTACTTGCACTCTTGTAACTATGCGCATGGTACTGGCAACGTATCAGTGTACTTTCTTTGCCAAGGCATATATGTACATATTTCATTGCGTTAGCGAAAAAGAAGGCGGCACTCTAAGCGCCCAAGAACTTTCAGTTCACTTCCCATCCATACCTTGAGACATTGATTTAAGGTTCAGTTGTGTTTGGTGCACCAGGTAATGGTAATTACGAACCTAACATTTTGTCTGAGTATACTTCACATATGCCGCCGTTTACGCATGTATGTCAGCAAACGACATAAGGAAATAATCTATACGATAGTTTTCTTTGCTATGGTAAGGCGGCCTGAGAGTCGGAGAATAGTTCTTGAAACGCATCATTAATGTCGTTGTACTGCTCATCTCCTGAACATAATTTATTGTATGTTTTATTCATCATAAATACGTACAGCCATATTTGTTGGCATTTGAAGGTTTTGACTTTATCCCTAGAAGTGGCTCCCTTCACCTTCTTTGTGATTCATGCGACTAGCTCGCGTTGGTGTTCTTGAAAAAGACTTTGACCGAGCAACATTACGAGCTCGTATCCTGAATTGTCCACACGTTTCCATTACTAGCCCGTCCAAAGTAAATCGACCCTACTTTTCAAGAGCAAAACACGTTTTTCAGCAGCAAGATGCATACGATTCATTTGTCGTCAATGCATCTTCCTTTTGAAACGACTCAGAATTCCTCACATATTATCGACAAATGACTAGCACTGACCACGAATTATTTTATATTTGACGTTATCACAAAGTGCTCTTTCCATTGTATAAGTGAGTATTCTTCTTTTGCTCTCTTTTTAGCCATTAAAAACATATCTCTCTGATGATTCTTACTGCTTGTGTCGACTTCTCTCATATGACAATGCAAATTTATAATTGTAATAAAGAGATGTCTTAGCTTACACTTTACGAACAATTTCAAGCCTAACTGTCGTGTCTGGTCTGAAGCCAGCCAATCACAGCAGGTATAAGCAAGCTATGTGCAGGTTAAACCTCTTCCATGGTGCGCAAACGCTGGGTACCATGATTGAGATGCAGGTGTACAATCCCGTTCACTGGCAGTGTTGGTTGATGTTATTGTAACGACACATTTAATTATATGCTACGATTTATACAGGTAAAATCAAATCAATTATACAATCTAATC
>CM067350.1:61221464-61241464 GCA_034190875.2 Urechis unicinctus
AATATAATCTGCCCCTAAGCATAGCAACATGGGCTCCATTGCTGTTTGCGGACGACAAACGATATATAAATTTCACGACATATAGAAAATGTTTCAAAATGTATCGCCATCATCTGATTGTAATAAATCTGCGGATCGTTTAAAACATCCTGTAGTAATTATCTGCATACGCTGTTATATAGCAGATACACTTACCACATGTTAAACACCACGAAAATGATATGAAACCCGTATTACCTCATTTTAAATTGTCTGTATTATGTACATCATGGGACGGCAACTAGGAATGAGATCGCTAAGGGTTGTCGTTTATTCATTAATGAATAATTATAATCTACGCATCAAATACGAGCTGTTGGCGTGCTTGGGTGTGTAACTAATATCCGTTCGTCTTTAACTATTACTTGGCGAGATTTATGACGTGTATTCAAGTATATTTCCAAGGAATACCGACCGCTGTGGGTAACATCTGATACGGAATGAATTAAATGAGGAACATGTACATTAGCTGAAAACGCAATATTCAATCATGGTGGTTAGTTCATATTTTCACTTCAGTCGATCATAATGCTCGACCAAAAATGGTAGTCTCTTTTGCGTCACGTTTTGATAAATGCAACTAATGAAAGAACCTTTTGTCAAATGGGGATTACAAGAACGTATGTGCTGCAAACGAATAGAATGATAAAAGTAATCCCGTCGCCGTACATTTATGTTAAGAAGATTGAATAGGATTGGTCAAATTTCCTTTTACGTGGAGCTGGTGGTTACGGCCACTGATGTATTAGACGTGATGCACTGATGGAGAAAATCGTAAATTGCACTGATCAAGCAATGCATTGCATTGAACAAATTAGGTGTTCACGATTACACTCGCTTCTCTGTGATCATACCCCATGCCCAATTTGTGATCAATGGAATCACATTATATGCAAGCGAGAATGCTATCGAAGTAAGTTAAATACCGTCGATCGAAAAACGAATTATTCAAACGAGATTTATTCAATCATGTGCGGCATTGGTGTTGCTTGTGTATACCATGGGGAATCTGCAGAAAAGGTCTAAGCCGCTAACAATATAGAAGCACTCAGTCACATGAAATGTCATTGTAAATTTTGCTTTAAAACAAGGAGTACACGACCAATTAACAAACACTTACCTCGTCACTACCCCTACCCTACCAACTCTACTGAAGCTAGGATAAGCCTCAAATTACCCCAGTTACCCCGTCTCCGTGATTCTACACAACTAGATACGACAGACGCAAGAGCGCTTTGGCGCACTGTTATGCATAATCGAACATCGCCAAGTGATGTTCGTAGAACAGATGCGTTGTCAGCCTCATTGAATATGTGCTAATTGGAAAATAATCGATGTTATCATCCTTATGTCTGTAGAAAACTTACGCCGTGATACGCCGCACAAAAGTAATTCCATTGGGAAGTGTTAGAAGACCAACACACAAGCATTGAATAAGCATAGATAGATAAAGTAGTAATAGATGTGACTACAGAAATGAAGACGATGGAGGAATGATATATGTGTTGTCCGCTATAATCAATGTCTCTCCACTGCCCGCAATGTGCTATGGAAGAACGCCGCCTTGATTGCAGAAAATGATTGAACGAGTGTATCCTTTGATATCATGCCCAACTGATGCAGACTAACTAATAGCTAGTCTCAAATAGGGAATCGCGCAATTATATGATATCATTGACATTGAGTGTGTTTTAATGAACACAAGCCCAAGTATCGGTCTCTGTATAATGCATATAGACCATTCTTTCATTGCTCTGCTGGCCCTGTAAAATTACTAGGTTTAGTGTAGACTTGAAAAAGAATATTGCCGTTGGGTCGATCATTATTTATTGCACTCGTCTGTCATATTTCCTTTTTTGTCACATGCAGATGCATGAATTTCTGGCATTAAAGACAAGCAAGACGCCGTTCAGTCCAGTCTTAACAGGCAGTTGTTGAAGGCAGTAACCCATACACGTTCTCTTAATCTGGAATAATAGTTTATCAATAGAGTTGTCTTCTTCATTTGAACCTTTCACAGTCAACATTAATGCAGGTCTCAACCTGTTATTTGCATTGTACAAGTGGATCCAGGTGGTTTTATTCAAATCGATATGACATCCGCTAAATAAAGTATAAATTACTCGTCTTATTATCTTTTATGATCTCGTCACTTATATTCGGGTCTAGACGGCACGATCAATTGGAAGTCTCTTATTTGGATATGCACGTGATGGCTTTGGAAAGTCTCAGTTTTTTTAAAAAGGTCGACAAGGCATTCCTGATTTTTCTTGCCGTGGTGTGAATCAGGGTGGGCGGGGACATATATAAATATATATATATATATATAGATATATATAGATATATATATATATATATATATATATATATATATATAGATAGAGATATATATAGATATATATATATATATATATATATATATATATATATATATATATATATATATAAGATATATATATATTATTATAGATATATATAGATATATATATTTATTATAGATATATACATAGATATATATATATATATATATATATATATATTTTTTATTTAAATAATAATAGCGGCGGATGTCATATCGATTTGAATAAAACCACCTGGATCCACTTGTACAATGCAAATATATATATATATATATATATATATATATATATATATATATATATATATATATATATATATATATATATATATATATATATATATATATATATATATATATATATATATATATATATATATATATAGTGACGATTACAACCTATCGTATACTCCAACCATTCGTAGACAAATTTTTATAGTACATTTTTGCTATCATTAATCATCAATTATTTATTCGGCATATTTTAATTGATATAATGACACTAATTTTTACGTATAAATCCAACCTTCCCTGCCCATATATATTTTCGAATATATGCGGAATACCGAAATATTTAAATCATTTTCAGTCATCATGGATTAGAAACATAATATTTGTTGTAGATATGATCATTATGAACCATTGGTAGCATTTCGCGACTAATTCAATGGTGTAGATTGGTGGATAAGTGGAAAAATAGACTTTTTCGGTATACAAATTTAAAAATAAATCAAATATTTTAATTTTTCAGATAAATATATCCGACACACATGATGAAACATTATTTCGCCAATTTGGAACGAAGTATACATGGTTATATGGAAGACATTGAGGTTTGCGGGTCAATGAATGGTTAGTTGTTAAAATTTAATATCGCTATTATATTCAAAATCCAAAGAAATCATACGTGAAAGATTATCTTTTCACGTTACTAAGACTAGACTATCACATTCCAATGGTCAAACCAAAATATTTTCAATTATTTTGGACGAAAATGTGCAATGACTTTATGTGGACATACCGGTATATTCTTTCGTGGACCTAAGTGTACGAAAGGTTGGCGGTTTGTCCACTAAAGGTTGTGTTCGTGTTAATATAGAGATATATATATATATATAGAGATAGAGATATATATATATATATATATAATAGATAGGATATATATATATATATATATATATATAGATATATAGGACATATATATATAGATATACAGAATATATATATATAGATATAAATATATATAGATATATAGGGATAGAGGGGGAGATATATATTATAGATATATAGATATAGGGATATAGATAGAAAGAGATAGATACAGAGATATCTATACATAGAGATATATATAAATAGATATAGATATATACATATATAAAACAGATATATATATGTATATAAATATACGTATACACATATATATATATATATATATATATATAAAAAATATATATATATATGTATATATATATATATATATATATTTATATACATTTAAAAGTATATACATAAATATGAACATATATATATATAGGGATGTATATATATATATATATATATATACATATCTCTTCAATCAATACATATATATATATTCAATCAATACATATATATATATATATTAAATCAATGCATACATATCCATAAATATAAATATACAAATACTTATATATGTATATATATATATATATACGTATATATATATATATATATATATATATATATATATATATATATATATATATATATTATATATATACACATATACACATATATATATATAGCGTAATTATATACGTATAATAATCAATACACACATGCGAGCACAACAAAAGATGTATTTTGACATCATTAAAGCGTTGTATGCAATGATTTCAATGAGAAGTTATTCTGTACATCTTCAAGGCTTTGGAAAGTCTCCCCGTGCTCTGAATCAGCGTGGCGTGGATATATAAATATGTATACGTATATAATATATATATATATATATATATATATATATATATATATATATATATATATATATATATATATATATATATATATATATATATATATATATATATATATATATTTAGATGGTTATATATATATGTACATATTTTATGCGGAAGGGTATTTATATACGCTTTATCATTAATACACACATACGAGCACCACACATTGGATGCGTTGTGACATAATTAAATCGTTGGTTGCAGTGATTTATATGAGAAATTATTTAGTACCTTTTGATGAATCGACCCGATGCATTCCTTAGAATAATAATCCATCTAAGAACAAATCAAGGCTGGCTTTAGTACTATTTTGGGGTATCGCATTATTCATCAGTGAGTGTTATATTGTCTTTTACCTGTTCAACCTCTGAAGTGGAGCATACTAGATTCGCCAAATATGTAAGATGATCATATCTTAATATTATTATAAGAATATAGCGGTGACAACACATAATTGCTAACTAATTATTTTCATACTACTGTCCTGCGATATGTAGGTTATCCAACGAAATCTAGTCTAGGATTCTGTTCGAGTGCTACTGTGTATCTCCTGATACTTCAGTAATTACCCCTATGTGCCAGCAAAGTATACTGATTGTGGCATACTTGAGTGGACTATGTAAGCCTGTAATTACCACGATGTGCCACCAGAGCATACTAATTGTAGCATGCTTTAGTGAAACGTGTAAGCCTGGGATAAGCAGAATAGTGGTAGTATTGCATCATACCATGCATTTAGCATATTAATGAAGGGGACCTCATACAAAGACACATTAATGGACCCAACTATTCACACTCTAAAGTTTATATATTTTATTAAAGGTCAGCAGCCTCGCTTTCACAGGTGTGTATCTCTGGGGGCAGCAACGATTAATGACATGGCAATAATTTTCCATTTGTTCATTAACGTTTGAATGGAATCTACGCGTCGCATGAGAGATGCTAGCGTCCTGGGGAATATAACTAATGGTGGTCTTTTACAATAGTGTGGTGAGATTTATGGCGTACTTTCAGGTATATTTCCTTGTTATCGTCCTGTTGCCGCCAAGTGATCACGAATAAATAGGATGGCGAACAAAACACGACAAGGCCAGCTACAGGAGCTGAACATGCTTTACTGACTCCTTATGAATCGGTGCGCATTTGTCACTTCAGTGGGTCATAATGCGCGACCATGAACTTCGTACGCCGTTTTTTTCACGTTTTGGTAAAAGCATCTGATGAATGAGGTTCTGGTCGCTGCGGAGTACAAAAGACTAAGTGGACCATAAGATGTATAAATAAGTGGAGGTTATTCCATCGCCGTTCCCAGAGATACGAAAGAGAATCGCACGAAAGGAGTGGTCAACAATTTCTTTGCAGTAGGAATGTTGGAAACGATGTATATAGCAGCTACCACAGCGTAATGCATAGATATACTAAACTTTGAGGTTCAATGACCGATCGATATGGCGCCTTGCTTAGTTGTGTGTTTACGAACGTTTAGATCTTAAGTCGCGTCCTAGTGATGATTATCTACGCGTCATATGTTTGATTAGAGATCAAATACACATTATAATAAGCAAGTGTGAATGCTTTGATCTGAAGTCGCATCTTAGTGATGATTACCCACGCGTCAAATGTTTAATTAGAGATCAAAGTCACATTATGATAAGCAAGTGTGAATGCCATCAGTGCAAAGTGAATATCATCGATCGTTTGATAAATTATTCAAGACTATGAGCCTTATTCAAATCATGTCTGGCATTGGAGCTTTGTATGCTCTATGTCTATTCTAGTATATAATAAACAGTGCGTGGTCTTATTGTGTTAACAAGACGAGAGCATTAGTTACTCGATTAAACTGTGCGTGTATACGTACAGCACAAGAAGCGAGCAATTACCATGTATGCACTCGGTCAATGTAGTTACGTTTCTCTCATTTACAATATACTGTACACGACAAATCAGCGCAAATGCGCACACTTCACGGCCTCGTATATTACATGTCCAAATCCCCCTGACCACTACAGTCACATGGTCCCTCACAGTGCCACAAATATAACATGAATCTCCACAGTTCCACTACCATCACACGATGTCACGTGCTCTTAAAGCAGCTTAAACTCTGTTTAGAATGACAATGCAATGAAGCAATGCGCGTGCAATACAGATGATTACATATCGACAAATAACGCATATGTTAATCAATCTCCAGTCAGAACCCCTGATGCTACACAACATTCTCTAGAAAGCGGAATGAATTCGTCCATATATCTGCCGGAATCGTGTAAAAGCAAATGAAAATCATTTTAATCGTACCATGAGGGTCAACAAAACGAGGTGTGTCTATTTCCCACCATGTTAAGCGCGAGCCTACTTTAACCAAATGTCTATGTTCGGTCAAGTACGTTGTCAATAAAATACACCTCTATGTGTTTTTCAAACACGTCTTCTTTTGATGGGATTACGATATATAATAAACCATATCCCAGCTATGAAGCATGCTGCTCACAAAAAATATTGTTTGACGTCAGCGGTAGTCGAATCATGATCTGCTGGTATTGGTCACTAATTATTTACAACTTTAATTCGCGTTAGTTTCCTTGATGGGAAAGTTGTCACAGCGGCCGTTATATGTAGGTGTTTATCAGCAAGCGTCAGTCAATGATTTGTTTAGCATTTGTAATGCACATGTCAAGAACAGATAAGAAAATATGCTGTCCATGGTTCATAGATTAACCGAAATCAAATGAGCAATATATCTGCTAAGCTGTTAAATATACTGCCTGTTATCTCATGCCTGTGTCATTTACATTATGTACATTATATTAATAATCGCGTTGATTTGACGTCCATATCAAGCATATTTTACTGCAATACGTGTCATACAATAAGAACATAAGTACAGTGGGTAACCCTGTGCATTATCTTAGGTATAGCTTAAAGACAAAAACAAATATATAAACGAAAGCGTATGGCCGCAGCAACCACTTATTTAATCGCAAGACCAGTCAGATCGTTTGATGACATAAGCCCTATCATTGGTTCACGTGACCGGTGGCTATTATTCTTTCGTGATAACCTTGTAAAAAGAATCAACAGATTTCTCATTAAATCAATAAGAAGAGACAAATTTGAGCGGGTGGTGGTATATCGACTTCCAAAACGCGTTACCAAGCGGCCAATGTGAGCAATATGTATGTGTAAATAGGGTTAAAGCGCTTACTTGGTGCTGTCTAACCATCATAATCTTGTATCGATATTGCCATGCCATAATATAGCATTGCAGAGCTATGCCAACTACATTTTGGAATTATTTTTACAGTTGTCAAATGTTGATGAAAAAACATTGCTTGAGCCAGATGAGTAGCTTTGAACTTTACGACTAAAGATAAGCTGCAAAAACAGTATCGAAGCAATGCTTCGAAACCCGTCAGGTAAACTGATGTCTTATCGCAATGCATCCATATGTGTGCTATTTAGAGCAGAAATACACACTACTGAGAGGTTGCACTGGTTCTGCTTTTCGCAATTATGCGGCGGCGTTTCTAATATTTCATGACGTTCACGTGTTTGTCGGGGCTGTCCAAAATCAGCGCGTTCCGACCGGTGTTGCGGGATCTGATGCGTCTTGGGACAAAGTATTAAAAACTCTACTTGTAAACACCCTTGATCCCTCCCGTCTCTTCCGTTATCATATGCAAACCAGCTCAAATAAAACACCCAATGGTAACCGTTTCTTCAAGAATAAACCAAATCCTCATTTCATATATGCCAGTTGGCATGTACCCATTGCCTCATGTATGGCACCGATTGAGCTCATCAACTGAGAGGCACAGAGAGGCAGATCATGTACCATGTTTTTCTGCCGCAATGCCTGCTTAGCAAGATAACAAAACAGAAACATCATCAAACAGTACCGAACGCTCCTATTGAATATGGTTTGTTAACATATTAAAATAACATCTTGCTAATTATTCTATTCATTACTACTTATTGCACAACTAGGCGTTGTTTGACTTTTTTTTAGAGAATATCAATAGGTGTTTCTGACAAGTATTTGCTGTAATTAAAAGCTATGGTTCTCCAGTGTGCAGTATGTGTTCATACTACTACCATATGAAACTCTGTACAGAACTTGTGATTCCATGTTACCTCTAAACGGATTTGCATTGGGGATGTATAAGTAATTACCGCGTCATATATATGTATATGATTGGTATTTGCCGAATACTGTAGGCTGGGTAGGCTTGCTGAGGTGAAAAGGCGACTTGGCAAAGAGGCTTGAATAATATTAGCGCAATATTTCGAATATGCATAGGTTATTGAATATTTCTGAACCCACCACCATAAGGGCAGATTGTAACGCTCAGCATGTTGGATTCACATAGTTGCTATGCAACGTCCGTGATAAATGAATCGATCAACGGTACGCTTGTGCCAATAACCTACGGTACATGTCACCACCTGTTGCGTTTAATTCGACGATATGCGAATAGTTTATGTTGGTCACCGTGTGAAACGTCAACAGGTTTCGTTTATGATAGTGTATTTACAGCCATCTGCATAAAATACGGCTAATAGTATCACCTGAGACGTTGGAATGAAAATGCTGTGTATGTTATGCAGTCGGTCGGTTAGTTAATGTGCGTAATGCGAGAAAAGTATTAGCCAAAGTATATGCTATAGAATGATGGTATAAAACGCAGATACAATAACATGCATGTGCGAGGGTTATAATAATCAATTACCAGGTCGATTCTATTCAATATCCAGCCTTGCATCTGACCAGCAATTCCAGACAACCCGCATTAAATACTTAACAGAATTTTGATATTAAAATGTAGATCGCGTTCTATGTAGCAATGGTAATTGCCGCAAAAAAGAACAAATGTACCGTCGATAGATACGTTCTAAAAACATTAACTGATATATTGGGCTCATGGTGATAATCATCTTTTTCTCCAGTCCCAAAACCTATGATGTAAGGTTTCGGTTGATTACCAGTCATTTTCTGCTACCCGAACGTCATCTGTGCGATTTATTTGATGTTTTATGCTCACCTGATCTGCGGCAGCAAAGTAGAATAAGTCTTTTAAACATCGAATAAAACTTTCAAGATATTATATAACGAAAGTAATATTATTGTTTTATGGTGCACAAAAACAAGCGCTTCCAATTGGTCATTACATTTGTGCATCATCCATGAAGTAGAAACTTTACAAAGTGGCAGTTACAGCGCACTGAGATCACTCTGTACTGCGGGCTCATTCTGTGACGAACCTCGGTTTATGTAGCATAATTTAAAACTCGTCAAACTTTGAAGGTAACAAAAACAAAAGTAAATTACCTACGTTGCATATTCTTCGTTCATCAGTTATAGACTAGCATATGGGGGAATTATCTATTTCATAACCACACCAGACAGATATTCTGCTAAAGACATGATTCACCTGCCATTGTAGGTTATATTAAATAGGCAATGCCTCTTTAAAAAACTAACTGAACCCCTGTGTTGTCTCGAAATCTGTATATTATGCAACTAGGAAGGGTATGCAGGGTTTTATTACAACGTTTACGTGGGAGTATATGGTTTGAACCAAGACAACAAATGAGACGCAGCTGCTTATTCAGATACAGAAGGTAGTTCATGCGAATTGCATGACTAGATAGATTGCATACGAATACATATAGACCGCGCGGCTACGTATTGTAGTTATGAGATGCTTCATGCAACGAAGCTGTCTATAAAGCAGCTCTATTCGACCCAAGTCTATGGGCTTGTATTTGTGAAATAGCATTGCAGTTGTGCATAGCCGTCGAATATAACAGTATAGTATGCAACCTTGCACTGTGATTAGCGCAAGGTCCAGCAATTCATATAGACGCTTCAAGCAAGCAATGTATTTCCGTCAGAGAGTGGTGGCTTAAGATGTACGTGACTAACAACAACCCTTGTGCGAGGATCAACATGTCTGCGGCAGAAAAAAGGCAGCATGTTACCATGTATAGGGTGCAATATTTCAATGAGGATAGGACAATTGTGAGTTCTCGATCGATTCATTGGCAGTGACAATGAGTAAATGTTGGCCGGATCTGCAGAACTGAATATTTTTGTAACAATCCACAAAGGTACAGATGCATTAGATTCTCCCTAAATTCTTTCCGAGCAATTCCGAGCACATAACTTACCAGGAAAGGCGTCTAATACTTAGCTATATTGAATTGAGGGTAAACTATGGTTTATCGCGTGTATCATGCGCACGAATGTACAACGGTATTGAAATATTTCGGTACTAACATGATAGTCAGTACACGCAATGCAAGCTAGGCCCTATACGTAAATTATTTCATTTGTTACTAATATAAACTGGCAAGTACTTTATAAATGTCACCTATGGAGATTGGTTCATTTCGAGGAAATTACTTCGACAACATACTATGACTGTGTTAGCAGAACTGTTTAAACAGCAGGGTTTTAGATTGCGCATCATCTAGAGGGTAAAGATAGTAAAGGATCATACCCGAAAAGGTTTTCAAAGCTCTTCTGATCAAAAGGAACACGTGGCTAGTGGTAGTTAGTCAAATTAAACTAATGTTAGCGCATTGCAACGTTGATGCTTATAATTGCTGTACAAAATATTAAACCACTTTGCAGCACGCAATCAAGATTTGATCATACTATAGGATATCTTCTTGTTGTTGCCACGAATAATATTGCGATATTAATTGTCTCAGATGTGTATTATATATATTGTTCGCCTACCGACACTACTAATTATGCTCGTTGTTTATCTTTGAGCAAGTGGTCGTGTCGAGCAGCATGTTTTCTGCTCGTTGATATGCTAGTTGCTACATTTTGATGATACAGTCAAAATTTTAAACTTCAAACTTTACCCTCAAAATGGTTCTTATACAAATAAATAGTACAAAAATCGAATTGAACTCGATTACATTGTCATATTTTGTGGCGTGCTGACGTTTGTTGAAATACCTGACAACTTACATGCTCTGTAGCAGGTGCAAGTAAGTGCCAGGGGAACCCAAAAGACGGTCATATATTGCAGAGGCCAGCATAAATGCGAAACGTAATTCCTTGTCTGGATGTTTCTCAAGCGCCTTAATCGAATTTTCTAGCACAAGCTGCATATCAATACGACTGACGCAGCGCTCGTATATCGTGTTACTGTCCAGAAGAAGTTCCATTTATGACACGAGGTACAAAATAAAAGGTTAAGAAATTAGCCTCAATACATGTATGTGTTTGTGTTTTGCTGTGCCACTTAAGCTCTTACTTACAGCTAACTATCACCTAATGTACATCATTCACAAGCGCTATAAACGTTCTTTCAATATTGGACGACCCGCCTTAACACAAGCGCAAGCATGATATAACCTATGCAGTTTACCAAGCAGATCAATCATCCCATGTTGTGTATGTTCAGAGCGTGATGGAGCGCCATATCCGATGTCCCCATCATTCATATTCATAAATAGTGATCAAACATAAGAATAACGCTGCGATATGGAGAGATTACCTTGCTAAAGCCAATTATGCAATATTACCACCTAATCTCATGACATGATGAAAGTTGAGTAGTTATCTGAAACAAGCGTCCGTTGAACAAAGAAACAATAAAAAAGGGACAAACCTATACAATATGTGCAAGTTACGGCCTTTCTGACTATTTCATTGTATCAATTTGTACTAAATTGCATTTCATTTTACTTTTGGGTGTTATAGTCATTATGACGGCGGGGCTTGGGGTGTTTGCAGCGGGATGGTGGATTGTAGAGTAAGCATGACTGCTTATATTTAAACATAATAAAATGTATCCATATTTCCTTGCCCGGTCCAATGCTCTCAATCAATACGGCTCACAGACTGGCTTACTGACTGACCTACAGCTAATGTTATCTCCGATATTCTTGCATGATGTATATTGCAGTATGCCACATTGATTACCCAGGTGACTGTGTATCCAAGGCTCTTCGTTTCATAGGGCAGGTATTGCAACTACATATGGCATAACTTACTTTACATAAAGCAAGAAAGTTTGGGTCTATGGTTAAAACTGAATGGTTGTAGCCCCTACCAATGATAATTTACGAACTCGTTTCACGATAATATGGCGGAACGCTATACAAATTGCTCATATCTGACATAATTCCACAGTGTTATCGGATTATTAACAAATCTTCCCGACGTATTCGGGGTCAAATATACCAATTTTGTTCAGATGCGACAATGTAGCCGCGTGTTTCATGGTTTGAGAGATCTAATTCAGGGCTCGACAAGTTAGATAGCTCGATGGCCCCGGGTCAGAAACCAGCCAGTGGATTTCCTTATCAGCGCGCCGGATCGGGCTTGTGGAATATTTCACTAACCGCGATCATTTATGTTGCCGCCGACTTGAGGTTGGCTGCAGCACGTGGCAGCCTGGCGTCTGCGCCCAGTTTCATGAATAATTAATACCAATTTGTAAGGTACTGCAAATCTTTGGTCAGCGTGAGACAGCGAACGATACATCACGCCATTCGCGCATTGTTAGCGCGATTTGCTTTTAGTATATATAACTACACCCAGTCGGACGACACTGTTTGCCGGGTGCAGTTGTTATCTGATCCGTTGCGAATAAAACCAACACCTCATTCAAGCCTTGCGACGCGGATAAACTGTGCATCACCGTTAAGCTAGTGAACGTCATTGCTCCGCTCCTCACTCGTCTTAACACTTCTCTTAGCTCTTTCATAATAAAGCAACCTGCATCTCATATTTTGGCGATATTTAAATAAAATTTTATGAATGTATATTTGGGCTAGTGAATTTTAGATTTGGGTCAGTGTGTCAGGCTGCTCACTGGCCGGACCTGGCTAGTGAAATTTTTGGAACTTGTCGAGCCCTGCAATTATTCAAGACGAATGAACGATGTTTTTAAATAACTGTTTATTGCATTGCATTCCTTGAATTGCTGATTAGTTGTACTGTTACATTATTTAATATAGTGTTCAATTGACACTCAGGTCAAAAAATGTATCAAATGGTGTTATGTTAATGTACCTGCATTTTGTGTCATTTGGCACTTCTTTTCTGTCAGTGAACCCGATTTAATAATTAATATATGAGTGTCCGCTATAACACCACACACGCTTAAGCCGGTAGATCCTCTAGCTCTGTAAATGTAAATGTAAACAATGCCAATATGGACCGAAAAGAGGCTTGTGAGGGTTAATCTCCCGGGGTCCGCGACAAGCAAAATTGCAGATTAAATGGGATCGAATATGGATGTCATGATCACATCCCAGGCTTCCGTCCAAAGGTGACGGAATATCTCTTTTATTGAGGCAAAGAAGGATTGAAAGCTATATTAAAACATACGACTCAAACGTAAAATAATGGACATTTAATGTGCTCAATAAATTCATCTTTGTATGTGTTATGCTTGTCATGGGTGATTTTGATTTCACCTGATGATTCATCAAATATTCTCTGGCTTACACCTGATTGGTTTTAAGTTTTGGGCAAATTGTTGAAGAGGATGGGTCATGTTAGATGTTCCTTGTCGCATAAGTGTTATCATGAAATGACTGAAAATCCGCAACGCTCAATCACCATTCTTATGATCATTTGACCCTTCCAAGCGACTCCACCGCTACGCAACCAGCCTGTGTGTTATATTCAAATGATTAGGGCAGAAATCTTTAGTACTTTTTGCACACTCGTCCTTATTCACGCAAACCCATTAGATTTAAGGTGCGCAAGCTTGAACTCCGTTTATTTCATGATCAAGCCTTCATATACGGGCTGCATTAAACCTGGGTTCAAAAGAAACTGCATTGTGCATGCGAATCGGCTGGTTGTTGCTAATCTTTAACAAGGACTAGAAAAGGGAACCATGACAATGAATGTTCGCCAAATGTATTTTGTTAAAGTTCAATATGGTAAAAAGTGGGTCTAGGGCTACATACAACTGCATATATCGGTGCTGCATTTTACTGATAGTAGTAGTTTTGTTGGCATTTTGTGTTATTACTATCGCGGAAATGTAACATCAATAATGCGACAGAAATAAAATCATATGTTTTGTTATTGGCACGTTTGGTAATCATTCCAAATGATAGAAAGGGCAAGCTGTACAATATTACATTAGACGAATAATACATCTTCAGTTGTATAATAGACTGGGCTACCAGAACCTGATACAATTTGCCAAACGTTGCGCATCAGTAATCCTTTGACACGGAAACCCTGCCACAACGAATTTTTGTGATGAATAATAGAACAATTGCACAGGCTTCGGGGGCTGGTTCTCTTGCTACGTCGGATTGGATGGGAACACAACGTCGTGTCAGGTCAATTAACTTTTTTTCAGAAAGAACAGTATCATGCATGCCTCTGTATTTCGATCTGAGAGTCCCGCATAAGCTAAGGTACCTAGCTGCCTTCTCGCCGCAAGCTACAAGTGTGAATGCGACTGAGTACAATCAAATGTTTTGTTATTAGCACGCTTGGTAAATTTATTGTATCATAGGAGTTTTTTTAAAGTGAATTTACGTTCAATTGAGTGTGGTGTTCGGCTATAAATAACATTATTGATGGTATCTTCGGTATCTCGTAACAAATAAAGATATCATTCCATGTTTATTAATTGTTATAATGGGAATATGTGGCTGCGATTGACATGATTCTGATACTTTTTGCTGAATCGGTGTGACATACTGTGCTCTGCAAGGCGATCGAACTACATTTGAAGGATTCACTCTGTAAATATATTTTACAGCGGAATATTGATGAATCTTGATGAAATACACATTTTAATATACGAGATATTCATTATCATCCGACTCACTAGAGACATTAGTTATTTAATGGTACAAATTTACAAAGTTTGTATTGTTCACGTTTTGTTTAGCTCTGCTTCGCGTCTTTGCCAACACTAAATCCGGTCGCTGTGTTGATATGATGCAGGTCAGCAATGTTGCCTCATTTATATCGCAGGCCGCATACCTAATTACGCCAAGAACATGGTTGTGTTTCAAATGAATAACGGATAAAGTTATACCCAGTGTTACAACAATACACTATGGAATATGAATGGTTCAAAGGTAACATGCAAATGTCGGGCAATAATGTCAGATGATAGCAGTTCACACGTGCGTGGCATATCATAGCCTTATCAATATCAATACATCATCTTTTTGTAGAGATATTGCAATATATGATATAATGAGCGTACATATGTGAATTGAGAGTATTAACGACCAGAACATATTCTAACATCGATCACTGAGAAATACCTTAAAATAGACAGTCCTGCAAGGTGCAGGTCTTTGAATTTATCAGGTCAGGAAGTTGTGACATTAGCTACCTTAACCCTACGGATCACATATGCGTATGTTGTGCCTTGATGAAAAAGGTGCAGGACGAACTAGTTTGGACGACAACAAAATTCTAGCATACCATGAGCAGGGTTGATATTAAGCAGTATCTAGAGCTTAGCAGGGGAGTTAGCTCAAATAAACATTAAGATACAATACTTTCTCATTAGCTGTCATTATTGCTGATTAACAATATTGGATAACACTGTACTACTATTGTTTACAGACAGCTATATCAGCTTTCTGAAGACTCATATAAGTCGCAGACTATGTAAACACTATGCAATAACGAATTGCATAGGGTCTGCCAAATTGCTTGAAGGTTCTTTTATGACAATTGTGAGCTCGATGTATATAAGATAATGGTTGGGTGTAATTGATCTGATGACTTTGTCAGATAATAGTATTCACATAAAACAAATAAAAGAAACTGGAGGAGAACTGTTTCCTGGCAATATACACGAGTGTAGCGAACAATCAATATGTGTGTATAAATGTGATGGCGGAGTAGACACGTTGCGCGTCAATTGTGCGGTTATTCGGTGTCTCCTATGTAACTGGTTGCATTGTCAATACAAGAGCAGTAAGCAATCGAAATATTCTTCGTGTTAATTAGCAGGTATTAACTTCACTCAGATCGCTGTTGTCAAAGCACCATATTATGATTACATATATACTACCCGATGCATCAATAACAGCAGCCACCAAGGTCACACGTGTTGCTCTATCTTACCTATGAACTGCATAGCTCATGTAGCAAGTGACAAAAAGTCGGTTGCAAACGATCTTTTTTCCTGGTTCACACGTATTTTGACCGGTAAATGTCAAATGAACACAAAGTTTGAAAGAGCGTTAGTTCTTCCAGTACTGCAAGCAGTTTTGCCATTTGTTTTCTAATGACAACATTAACTAATATGATGCGTAATGATACAAGGTATTAAACAATTTTCCTACGGTAAGATTCGCTGAATGACGTAGGTTTATCAGCCGCATTAATTGTAGCTGAACTTTATTTCACAGTATCCGCTTTAACGTTCAAACCTGCAGCTAAATTGAGCCAATTTATATATGTCATGGCGCCAATAAACCATGATGCACGAGGCTCACGTCATTGCGACCAATGACCTTAAACAGTCACGATAACTACAGGGTAAATAAACCATCAGCTGATATAAGCTGCGTCATTTAGGTTGATATTCGATATGATATATATTTAGAATATGTTGATCGGAATATCCTCGCTGTTTCAAAGCTGTTCCATACCAAAGTACGATACTGCATTTATCAAGCTTCAATATAGTTACCTATTAGCCCGAAACATATATTCATAGTGCTTTTGTCAATGTGATTATGTAGTTGTTTGTGTACTGTTTCTTCCATATGGACGTGAGCTCTGTGATAAAGAAACTCCAGCCTTTTGATCATCAGGTTATTTCACTACATAGACATAGACTGATCGTCATTGAAGCTGTCATCGCTGAGATAACGTGAATGTTGCCTGATGCAAGCAAGTTTAAGTGTATTATTGGAGTCATAGAATGATTAACTAGAGGGATATTCAGACATTTCTTAATTATCTGATTTTCAGTCTTTTTAAGCATCCGTGTGTGATAGATTTGTAACTGAATAATATGTGAACACGTCCCTATTTAACCGGGTCAGTTTTATGTAGGTCGACAATATGGTTAAAGTCTTTCAGTTTGCATTGCAAAAGAGGTTTCTGCGATAGAGTGAAATTTACTAAAATAACAGCAGCTTAACTGAATAAGTAAAAATGCTACCTCCAGAGCCAGTTTCATTTTGCTTTATGGTCATACAACACCTGCTCGGTTAACTTAAAATAACCATGCTTGGTTTCACAATCATAGTTTGATTGTTACATTACAAACTCATTGTGATGTCGTTATGGCGATAAACCTTTGGCTAATAAATCATACACGATATGGAGCAGTTCATGGAACTTGACATTTTGTGGTCATGCAGTATCGTGACTGCCGCCGGGTTTTAATGGTTCAACCGATTTGGGTATGCCGCACTCAATGACAGACTCAAGAGAAACATCGCTTAATCATGCTATGTTCTTTTCCTCTTGCAAATTGCTATATGTCAATTACTATATGTCAGTTCAACTTTCGTCCAGCAGCATTTTTAATGTATGTGATGCAAAAGTGTACTTAAGGAATATAAACGTTACTAATAACATGAGTAAGTAATAATTGCGAGTTAATAAGTATCTAAGAAGCTTCTTATAAATGAATACTTCTATTCAGGCATGTGTTACATCCGTGAAGGCCATGTAGAGTGGTCAGAGCTTCGCCATTGTTAGATGAGGGGCTTATCTGCAGACGGTCTTACTTATAATTTATCATCACTGCCTATTCAAAAGCCAGCTGCTCAAATAATCCCCCATTGTGTGTCGGTATGCGCCAATGACCCATAATTTACGACATTTCGGGATCTAATGCACAATCATAAACAACAGACAATTGCTTAATAAGTACAGAACAGGAGTATATTAGACACTTAATCAATAATCCGGCGTCCCATTATTTGAAAAGTTATTGAGATATTACAAAATAAGATTCACGTCGATTTTTTTATTGGCGAGTTAACTGCTCAGTAGGGGCGGTTGGCCTCGTCATTTCTTTTTATGACATTATCTTGTTGTAATATATACGCTATTCCCACTGTACCTGTAGCCTAAGCATATCCCTAGAGTGTGTCATTGGCACAATATATTGACAAACACAATACAGTAATTTATTTGCAACTATAATGTGTTCTGAGGTGGTTCAATGGAAGTTTGGAATAGCACTTAACATACAAGCGATGGAATAGTCATTGCCACATATTTGCAACATAGTATCATACGTCAGCTAGATAATACCCGATTTATTTTAAATCGGTATATATTGTGAAGGGGGCATACCATTTGTGTTAACAATAAATTACTAAGACAAGCCGGTGGCTCCGGTAGTGATTTATAAAAGCGTAACGACAACGATTTTTCAAGATGAAGCATGAAAAATAAGCAATGATATATCAGGAGAGCATATCAAGGATTAATCATGATTTATCAGTGACAGTTGCCAACATTTCCATCTGAAACTAAAAATGTGTTTACCTTTTGTATGGCTATTTTACCACATTACAAAGCGCAGATCGTTAATGCTTTACTACGAAATTTAGCAAAACAAATTTCTTATTAATGTCAAAGACCACAGTGTTGAAGTATATCTTCTTTTTATACTGCGTAAGCAAATCATGTAGAAGAAACTGCCAAAGCCCTTAACCACTTCTACCAAGACCATATCTCACAATGAAAGCACAAAATGAAAATGTCATCTTTTGCAAAGCTGCAACAAGCATGAAATGTGCAGTATTGAAATACTTTTGACAATATTTGATGCTAAGTGATATTGGAATCAATGCAGTATATTAATGTCATTGCTCAGCATCTACGAATGTAGTCTGCGGGAAACACAATGGCAGTTTGCAATCTGAATCATGCGACTAGATAATCTACACATAATTTCCAATTACTACAAACACAATATATGCATTATAAGTGCCTAAAATAGTAACAAATGTGGTCAAGTGGTTGATGCAAATGCAAATGCCGATGCTGCGCGTGGGTTATGTACTGTCACACAGGTATCACATCTACTAATTAGTAAGAAATACTTGGTAAACATTGTAAAATGACAGCCATTGTGTCTGTTACTGTTCACATCGACCGTCGTGGATTTGAATACTTCTACATACAAGCCCTGATATTTCCACGTTATATATATTCGGCGCGGCTTGCTACACACAGGGAATGAAAAATGCTGGAATAGCTCTTATGTGTTGGTCTAACTGTGCACGTGATTCACGATTCAATATCTTTAACTGCTAGTAAAACGCACCTAAGTTGAATTTCCCTGTAACGCAGCGCCATTAAAACGTCAATGAGACTTTTATGGTTGTTCATAGGATATGCACATATCAACGAAGTCTATAACATAATCGTTTTCATTGTACTTATAATGTTGAAGCGACCCCAATTGCCATGACTATACCCAGGCTGGAGAAATCACCTGTAAATGGCACCCACGTTAAGGCAGGTTTTTGATCAGCAGTATTTAAATTAGGAGCTCTCCAACCCTTTTACAATATGCAGTGACATATGATAATATAATGTTTTTATTTCATTTCCTCTGAGCAGACGTTTGCTTCCGCCGGAAAGTCGAACCAATAGATAA
>CM067350.1:61246464-61286464 GCA_034190875.2 Urechis unicinctus
AGCACAGCGTTTCGTGTGCATCATCGCATTTCTAATAAGGAGCAAATTAGTAACAAATATATAACGGCGGCACTGATAAGGGCAATGATGTTATCTGCGTTTAGCTCTCTTGTCTTGATCTATAAGCTGAGAAAATAGAGATTTCATGACATCGTAACCACACATAATTGGTAAGAGTATCTCTAGGTAGTTGGCTTTGTCAATGTTAACTGTTAATGCATTAGCACTCATAATGCGATCTATAAATGGTTTTTAATGCACAACGATACACATATAAAGAGGATTATATTAGTCGGCAATCGCGTTGGCAAGGATGAATAATACCATCAGATATTGTATTGCTGAGTCAAAGTCCTTGCTGCACAATAGCGAAACAGGCAACAGCTTGCATGGTTTGGAGTTTCTTAACTTCCGGGAATTCAACAGGTTCGTAAGATGTTGCCCATGGCTTTTTTTATATAAACATTTACGATGCCCAAAACTGTAGTACTCGGTCATTGCATACGTCAGCATGTTAATCATATACATTACCACGCCGTTTCTAGAATATTACAATATTTAATTGTGCATACAATTTACGCGACAGCAAGAACCATTCATCAGAATCATATTTTGCCGTAAGATTCTAATTATATCTGAAATGTGGCAGTTAGCTATCACAAAGCTGCACATGAAAAAACCTTCCCTACGCGGCTACGTTATCCGTATATCGTCACCGTAGTTTTTTTAACATTGTCATTCATCACTACGATACTATACAATGCTACTGCAATGTAAAAACAAGGCTATACATTAAGCGAAGCAGATATGAAATGACAATAGCACACTGTGTAGCTGGCTTTGCTTTCAGTAAGCAGATGTCATATGTGCATTAATATCTTTTGCCATAATAAAACCCTTCGCTAATAACTTGAACTGAATGCTGTCATTTATTATACAATCTCCTGTTGCTCCCCCATCCCTTCAGAACACCTGATAATACAATAATTGACCAGACCATATTATTGTGTTGTGAAGAAGATACGATCGCGATTAATGCTTTTGACCGATGACACATCTATGATTGCCAATAATCTAAATAAATTACCCATGGGTAAACTGATGCTTCAATTCTCTTTCAAACCGGCTGCTTGGAATGCTACTTTAAGGAAAACACATCTCCTCAACTTCTCTACTTCTCAATTCGTATTCGTTCTAGTTGACGAAGGCATTTATCACATGTCACAAACCTTGTCGATCTATGCGTAAAATCGAGCTTTCCTTTATTTTACAGTGTCAATCCCAATATCTTTTGATCTCAGCTCTTTTGAAAACAAACCTCAATCTATATGGCAAAACATCTCACCTTTAAGTTCCATTAGATGGGATTATTTCTTAGTGGCTGGGTCAATGGTCACGCGAATTAAAATATCCAAGTCAACAGGATGCATTTGAAAAGATGTCAAAATCATTGTGAGAGAGCAATTTATTTGTCACAACCCTTGATACAGCAATAGCTGCTACTCGTGGATTTCTGGAGGTGTGAAATCTGCTCAAATGTGGGTGTAAAATATCACATCAAATAAACGTCCTACAATAAGTAAATGCTCATCAATGTGATGATTGCACTGCATTAGCTTGGTCTACATTACATAACCTTCAACTAGACGCTACAACAGGATTGAAAGCGGTGTTATTCCTTCCTGGAGCTGCTGCTGATACATTTGACGCGATGGACATTTGTCATAGCACTGCACCAAAATCTGCCATTAAATTCAAGTGAACAAATCATGACGTGGTTGAAATCTGGTGCTAAAGCTTTAGTTAAGGAATACCGCATTTCACGCAGCTGTTGAAAACTTTGAGACGGATCCGTTTTGACATGCTTGCCTGGATTTATACTCTGACAAATGCACTGGCTTTACTAATACGGCGATTCATCAATATTGATGTGAAATATTTGCTACGTCTAATGCTTTCTATGAAACTTGTGAGGGGTGATTCGAATAGTGTACAAATTCAAAAGTTTTCATGATCAAAATGCGAGGATTATGAGGGCATTGAACTATGCGGATCATTAAAGCGTTATTTAAGGATCATTCTTGCGCTATTATGATTGTCAGTTGGCCAATAAACCGAACCCTAAATTGACAACCGGCCTTTTCTGCTATTTATATTCGATGAAAATAAATCTAACGCGCTGTCTATCAGATCATGTCCTTAATTTATGTTTATGCACCAAGACATACGGTTACAAATATCGTGGCCGTTTACATCGCACTAGCACATCCAGTAAGATCAAACCGTCAGAACTACGAATACGACGGGATTAGGTCTTTAGCAAGCATTATTAATTCTTCAGAATATTTGTCTTTAGAACAGCAACAAATAAGTGACTTTATGTGGACAGTAGTCCTTGAAATGTTACTCAACATTGCACAGGTGCTGTTCTGATTGTCAATCATGTCAACATACCGCAGTAAATATATGTAGAAAAATCGATTTCCATTTTAATTTCGAACCATTCACTTGTTAGTCTTTTAACAAACAACAAGCAAGGTTACCACTGTCCGCGATGTGCAGAACTCCGTGAGGTTGATTGATCCACGAATCATGATTAAAAAGCAGAAAACATATTTCACAAATATCAAAGGTAACATAAACAATTTATTTTGTAATCTCGTACAACTTGCGGCACTCTTAGGACGATCACCTATCGTGCAAGTACTAGACAATATCCTTAATAATAGGTTATCATTTTATTTACATTTTCAACCGAAGCCGTCTCATTCAATCGTCATAACATGATCCATGAACCCTCAGTAGGGAGCATACTGTAACAAATAAGGAACTGTAGCGAATTATTACTGGGCCACCAATATGCTTTTTGGGCCACTAAACATCTTGACTGAGTTTCTAACACCGCAATTGCAAGTAATCGTTGCCGCAGAGCATCAATTATGCGATAAATGCTAAGATACCACATGCCGCAAAAGTCTACAATATAAATTATTCAGGATGAGGGCGTTTCATTACATGCGACGCTCTTTAAGAATGCAATACTATTTAAATGCACCAACCACTAACCGTTACCGCCGATATTTTAGAAACATGCTGCACAGTAATGTTATTTGGTGTTTAAATGAATGATGCCCCTGTCACCTGCAAAGTAATACAGGAAATGTCAGGCGTTGCTAAACCTTCCGCAGTTCAACTGTTGCGTGTTATGTGTTTCCTTTCCCTTTGTTGCGCTCTTGTTTATTTACGACCGTAAATGTTGCAATAGCTTATGAATGTCGGTTGGTTTGGGAAGTGTCTGTGAAGTAAAGCTGCATTGCTTGTGTCAAATAGGTTTGATGCTGTCTATATCTACATTACAAGCTGCACCTATATAGCTTCACAGTGTTGAACGTTGGATGTGCATCTTTCGTGATACATGTCATCCCCATATGACCTTGTCCCCTCTCTGGCACGTATAAGTAGAGTTTAATATCCTCAGTGGTGGTGGATAACGCATACAATGTGGGAGAATACACTACAGGCAGCGCCAGCATCACGGCAATGTTGCTGTGGACGAATACATTCAATATCAAATGTACATTAACAACTTAACACCAAATCAATTGCATCACGTATCCTGCACTTAAAGCAGCACGCACTTATGCAATGACCTGTTTTTTCTAGCGCTTTACACCCTATAACTATATGGTTAATATATGGTTAATATTGAGTTAATATCACTGTTTAGTTCATTAACCGAATGCATCACCCAGCGATATAAACAATGCTGTACGCAATGGTAAAAATGTTCAGAGCAATGTTATTGATTCTTCTCGATGTTACCAATCGACGGATGAATGTGCCTTGCCTTTCTATCTTAATGCAAAAAAAATGAAAACCCGGAAAATTTGATATTTAGCTTATCGGGAACTTTATGCGGTTTATTAATCTTGAACTAATATTGTTGCTGTGCGGTGTCGCGACGCGATGGTGAATAATATCGCAACATGATGTTGACTATAATAACATAACACTGACATTAATATATGACTGCTGCATGGAATAATGTGAATATATTTTGTGTGACCGTGCAGTGCTGTACATTACGACGTATTTGGGGTAATACAACATTTGTGCATTCTTATCAAACCGTTGTTGGGAAATGAATAATGATAATTGTCCCATAGTTCAACCTTGGGCATGAAAATACCGATAATTGTTTGCCATTTGTATACTTATTAATTCTGAAAAATTCACATAAGTGGTTTAGTAAGAGCCTCGGGTGCTGCGCCGTATGAAACTCAACATGCATAACAAATGAAATTCGGTTATTTTTCGTTGTTAGTCGCATCGCTAGTGTCACTTGTGGATCGATGTTTTGTCCTCTATCGGCATGGTTTCTTATGTCACGGCTGTTTTTATTGAACCTGCACATCCATTACACCCAAGAGCACAGAGACATGCACCAAGTCGTATTAATTCATTATCCAGCTCTTATTGTGCATTGGAGCATGTCGTTGGCTGTTTATCACGTGTATATCTAATTTTGTAATCACCCTTCTAGAATGAAAACATTGTTAGCACTGCAACGATCCAAATACTATAAGGTGAGGTGACTGCGGGATATCCAACTTATTCATTCATTTTTAGGCAAGTACATAGTTATATCTGCAATTTGCAGATCTGACATTAGCTTACATCTTGTATCATTTAATATCAGGTCATGTAATAATTTAGGGTGTTCCAATGGGCGATATCATGACGACATGGTCATCAAAAGTATCATATTCGACCGTTATTTTGTTATTGGGGTTTGCCGTTTGATTTGCACTGTGCATAATCGTACCGTGTCTTGATATTAAGCTCCCGTCAGAATTTGTCCCTGGGATCACCTATGCTTATTTCTAGAGCATTTCCTAACATCCGTTCCACCTGCCCCCTAAGGAGAAATACATATTTCGAAAGCAGAATAGACATAATTCAGTGAAATAGTTACACGTTATTTATAAATTGCGTCAATATATATATATATATATATATATATATATATATATATATATATATATATATATATATATATATATATATATATATATATATATATATATATATTTATATATATATATATATTTATATATATAATATTATATATATATATATATATATATATATATATATATATATATATATATATATATATATATATATATATATATATATCTCTATATATATATATATATGCATATGTATACTGTACTTCGTTGAAGCTCATGCGGCACTTAAGGCATAGTAATTTCTATTCGAGAGCAAACAAAGAGAATATACTGATTACACACTAAGAACCCCTTATATACTGTACTGTAAGTGAGATATGAGTATATCCTCTTGATTCATGTGATGAGATAATTGCGTAACCAACCAAAGGACATTCATTTCCATTCCGCGACAGCCTCCTAATGCATGATGGTTCCTACTCGTGCAAAGCTGGGATATGGTGAAGATGCTATATTTAATACCCGGAAATAAGATGGCAAGCTGAAATTAATTAAAGCGTCGGCACGCTTCGCTTTATGAATCGATAAAATACTCAGGAGCTGTTCATTGAAAGATAACGCCTGTTTATAGCAGAACCTCTAACCCCATAACGACAAGATTGTACGCGGTCAGATAATTTGTCAGAGTTTGTAACTCGCTTATATTGTCTATTAGGGGATACATATTCATGGATATATCAATTAAATTGGATATGTGCTTTGTTGTATCTTGGCATACAACGGTTTCGAGGCAAAGCGTCTGCACTATAAACGTCTTAAACATTATTCAAGGTGTTAAATTATCAGCTTCTTTTTAATGAAGAGGTATCAAGCTCCGCTGAACAATTTTCTTTGTGCCATTATCAGTTAATCGGCTACAGGAATAAGGATTATCCACATTCCATTATATCATAACATGTAATCACATTGCTGTATTGCTTGACATTAACGTACTGTATAAAAGTGCGAGTAAAATACATGCTGGCGTGTAGCATACATCATTCAGGATCATGGCAAACATTGCGCTAGGGATGAAATATGGCGAAGCTGAACCTAGGTATGGTAAATTTAGAATATATTTATGTCACCACTCGTCTGTACCACAGTATGGAGACAAACCTGGACCTGGATGTTTATCCTTGTAACAAACACTTCCTATCAGTGTTTGTAACAGACTACCATTTGTCATTGTTCATTGACATTTTGTTCGCGTAAGAACAGGTCTTATGAAGTTATATATATCAAAGCCTGAATGGGCAAAATCTCATCAGCAACTATTCGTAGCAAAGACAATAAAGCATCTCAGTATTACACGCTGAATGTTACCAAATATAGCACCAGTAAATCAAATATAACAGTTTATTTCTTATTTTATCTGTACTTGTCATATTCTTAGCGAAGACAATAAACTAAATTCATCTCAATATTACACGCTAAATGTTACCAAATATAGCATCAGTAAATCAAACATCACAGTTTTATTCTCATTGTAACAAAAGAGTGGCTTGTCATATGTTGCAGCTTTAAAAGACTTGTTACTGCCATGGATATGCATATATAAAACGCCGCAGGTTTAATGCACAGCTGTTTTATCATCTAGAAAGTATAGTATCACTGGACATACGTTATTGCAACATCACTACGATCAGCATAACAACACTACAGCTTTGTTTCAATCTAAAACCAAGGGTAGATAAGCAGACTTGGAACGACAACAACTTAATGTGTAGCTAGCTGTGCTCTAGGTGAGTAGATGCCATGTGAGTATATATTGGGATATTAGTTTTGAAGTATTCAATGGAATACTGGGCCCAGTGTGTATAACACCGATGGTAGTTGTGACATGATGGCGCGCGCCTTAAACGTGTCTGAAAGTAAAGACCCGACCTGCGCTGTCAGCATATTGAGACGGCATAGCATATAGAGGTTCACTGTTAACGACAATAACTGGCTATGTCACACATTTTGTCTGTAGCGTTGTGTTCGAAAGTTCCAATTCGGTGACTTCATATAGTAATGTCAAAGTTGCATGGTTATTTATAGAATGACTTGGACGACAACATATATATGATTGGTCAGTTAGAAACGTCTTAAGAAACCCTATGTCGTTCGGTAATTTTTCATTATTTTGACAAACACATACATAAGCCATAAAATACCCAAATGGCGAACGCAAGTTTTCTATACCAGTTATGCAACTATTAGATTAGTGCTATGATAGCACATGCTGAGCAAGTACATGATATAAATCATTCAGAAAGACGATAACGTTGTAGTACCCTTTGGAATTCATGCAACGACAATTGCACCAATGAGCATCGCCCCTCACGGACGAGTGATTCTGCGTAATTCATACATGTGGTTTGCAGGGGCATTGGATATGGCGCTGCACCAAACTCTGAATCACAGCAATAGCAGTTTGGTCGATTGCCTCGGTTCATTGCACTACTCGAGTTACTTATGGATCGCCGTTCCAATTATATGGTTGTTGTGGCCTCTGTTGGTATTGTAACGTAAGTCACAGCCTTTTTTTTATTGCGCCTACACATCACATTACACCCAACAGCCGCACGACATACACCTATACGTATTAGTTCGTTATCAACATCTTATTGTGTCTTATAGCATGTTATTGGCACTTTATCTCGTGGGCTATGGTACATATTAAGTCATACAATCGTATATGTACTGTTGTTAGCACATAGTCGATTGTGGAATATACCATCTATATGTTGTTAACCAAGGTCATACTTACGGCTGCATTGTGCCCTGTGCGTTCTCCTTACACTAACTAACACCTGTTATCGTTTATTGTTAAGTACTGTAATAATGTAAGAGGTTCTGACGGGCGTAATCTTGCCGACATGCTAACTGAAGTTATCAGTATTCGTTGGTTAGACAGTCAGTTTGGCGGTTGATTTAAACAGCGCATGCTCATATCAAACTTCTGTCAAAATTCGTCTCTTGAAGTGCATATGCATATTTATAGAGCTGATTAGAGGTAGAGCTACTCGCAATGCGATGAAATTTTTGCAATGTTTGCCAATTAGTAGTAAGTCCTGAGGATCGTACGCTACTCAGTCAGATGAGTTTCATCGATAATTATTTACGAAATATTCTGGATATTTTTCATAATTACAATACGTCCCTCTGAGAAAGTGTAATTTTCTGAAATGTGCGATTAGATTTTTTCAATTCGCGTTAGTACTTAGATTGGCATGTTCCTTCACTAGTGGACCGTCAAACATGAACACCCATTTAGTAATCTTTTGGGAGTCGTCTTTACGTCACTTTCGGCAATTGGATCAATTTTACTGTAATTTATCCTTCCTATAAGCACATTCCTCACGGGACATTATTCTTTTCACAATCATCAGATACAAGACTAAGTTAATGAAACACAGGGAGACCAATTATTTTACAAACAAAGATTCATTCCCTCGAGCTACCAATGTTCCATTATCATTCATGCAGCGTATTACCCCATCACGAGTCTTTCAAGCTGAATATAGTGCATCGTGATTGAATAAAGGCTTTGGTGTAGGCACAAGGTTAAAACTCTCATTTCGATAATGGATGCTAAAGGTCAATCGTTTAACAATTTAATAAACACATGTGATGATGTGTCACTTAGTTCAATGACATAGCACTTTTAACCCTATGTTCGAACTCGCTTTCATTCTATTTATAATGACAGCGCTAATAATCACTTCGACAAAGATATCCAGTACGAAGGCAATATTACAGTGGAGCATTATACATGATCATTAAACAACTTAAACACCATTTGACACCTTGAACAAGTTTTGTTCGCCATGAATTAAATTTAGTATTTAAAAGGCGTTTAAGGTACAGGCGCTTTGCTTCGAACACTTTGTACGCCAGGATGCAGCATAGTACATATCCAATTTAATTTCTATATGAATCAGCATGTATCCTCTAATAAAAAAAAACAAATACGAGTTACAAGTTATGATAGTACATCAGACCACATCCAATCTTATCATTATGGTGTTAGATGTTCAGCTGTAAATAGGCGTAAACTTTCAACAACTCTTAAATAATTAATCGATTAGTAAAGCAACGCGCGTGGACGGGTAAATTATTTACAGCTAGCTGTCGTATTTCTTAGCGTTAAGTAAAGTATCGTAATTATATCTAAGAAATGCATGAGTCATGCATTTGGAGGCGGTCGCGTAACGGAAATGAATGCTCTTTGCTTGTAGACGCACTTATTCCTTCCAAAGCAAGGAAAGGATTTCGATTATATTGCGGTTTACGCATAAAGTTAGCAACTGCTGGCATATTACACAAGTAGAGCTATGCGGGCGCCGACCTTATCCGCCACACCGAAGATAAATGTATCGAAATATATACTGTACTACATTGTATGATACTGAAACGTTATTTTCACATTAAATATTTTACATAAGTTTTACTAGTGTAACGCTTGCGTATGCATTCATATATATTTGAATAAACATATATATACATATATTTATATAAGTATATGCCATTTTCAGTTATTCGGTTAATCGCATTCTATTATAGCATTTCTAAAATGATATCGCATTGCTGTGGCATTTTACGTTAATGCATTAACTGTATAACAGAGCATGTAAAATGGCCCAAAGCCTGCGCCATTCAAGTTGATGAACCTCGCGCTATATCTTATGTATTTAGAAATCAAATATGACGGTGCTGATAAGTGACAAACGATTTCGTTTGTAAGATGCGCATATGATATGCCACGACGACGATGTTTTAATGCCACGCATATTACTTGAAACCCAGTTATTTGGTTGGTCATGCTTTTGGCATTCTCTTTATGCAAGAACCTTGGAATTAGAGCAAATTAAAGGAATTGATTTCATAACGAACGCATCAAGTTTGTTTAAAACACCAACTACCGCATAGCAACTGTAGCGCTAAGTTTCCGTTGTAACTATCACAATGAAGCAACCTGGATTATCATTCAATGATCGACCACCATGCGCCGTTCGCCATATTTTTGCCCATCATTTAAATTAGCGTAATTGTGTACTAAGTATAAATCATTATTAAGTGCATTTTAAGCCTACTCAGGCGAAACTCATGTTCGGGCCATTTTGATATATATACGTATAATGGTGACCTGCTTGAAGAGCACATCAGATGAATATAACAGTATTTCTTTGTTAGTATGCCAACGAACAGCCTATTCCGAAATAGTTCCAGCTTTATACGGCCATGCAGAGGTTAACAGAAAATCTTTCCCGGCTAACGCATTTTGCCACTTGCAAGCATAATGCACCTTAATGCTAAAAAAATGTAACAGCTTGGGAGTATAGTGCCCTACCCTAAAAATGATAAAGCCATATATTATTCATTATGACAAGAAAACGGCCTGTTGGGGCTGTGGTGCAAAATAAGATTGCTTTATTGGGTGAATTAACGAACCGTCCCTTTAATCTCGCAGGAAGCATTCTGAAAAATAGTCCCAAAGTAAAACTTCTGATGTTACCGTATTACGATAAATATAGTTGAATCAACAATACACCGGACAAATATTGACAGACAAAGGGTCCATGCACTAAAAGCATATTGACTGATTATAGAGGTGGAATAACTTGCGTTAACGTATAATATTGATCAAATCCTTTCAATAGGTAGCGGATAAAGAAATGTCGCCCATTACTTAGTAGATACAAAGCAGAACATGCATTTGACTTACCTGATACGCTCGCGGTTGTTGAACCAACGAATACATCCATCAGTCCATGCGGATTATGTAACATTTCCCCCTTCCCAACTGGGGCATAACTGTTCTTTAAGCTAAACCGTTACAATCTGATATACTCATAGGATTAGTATTGAGGGGAAAAACAATAGTCCTGTCCCATTCCATTCAGCATCTGTGACTCTAAAGAATATACTGAGGACATTGCGGATTTTTATGACAAATGGACCATCTCTCCATACAAATGGTCTGTTTTCTGTGCTACGACCCGTTGGCGTCTTTTACCGTCATAATGCATTTCTATACGATTGGCTTCGTATGCTAAATCCCCCTCTTTATACCGATGTAAGAAGAGGTACATGTTGATGTCAATTGCAAGAATGGATAAATGTGTCTATGTTTCATTCCAAAACAACCCCGATGGATACCAGGTTGGTCTCTACAATTTTAACACCTTGTATGTACACCACACATTTATGGTGGATTATCTTCACTATGCGACAGTAATAAGGGCGACCTGCCAAGCATCATTGACTTGCAGAAGCCAATGAAAAACCTCCGTGTGAACGATGTCAAGTCCGGGCAATAGTCTACAGTACGTGATGGAACTATGCCGTGCTTTGATAATAGCTTGTGAGCAGGGGACTCCTCGTGTCTCATTTATCACCTCTAAATAAGTATAAAAACAAAACGCAACAGTATAAGCGGCACACATTTAGACTGTAGTTGCGGTAACGAACTATTGAGTGACATGAATGTAGATGGCAGCCTAAAATAGGACCATCGTAGGCGCAATCCAAAGACGACCCAAGTATCGGTTCACAACGGTCAAACACTAGTTGATCTGACCTATATATATATGGCTCTGTGACATAGGTGCACCACTTTGCACCGTGTTGTAATGTGGATTGTTATATATACGCATAATTGTCATCGCTGTAAAAGCAATAATAAGCGACTAGCTGCTGCTGAGCTCTGGCCGACAAAGAAGCATTAGATGTCTTTCAATGGAGGTCGAGTAAAATATCGTTAAATGAGGGTTCTTCCCTACCATGTCCATATCAATATCGTAAGGAGTAACATTTTGATAAACTCATTGTATCACATCTATGACTATATAGATCGAGTTGAAATAAAGACAATATCATTTAGAGTATAGATATTTGATTATTTTACCAATCGCTTTGATGCCTAGCCGATTCCAAATGTAAAACATCCGCAAACAGAAGGCGTTTTCATTTTGATGGTATTCATAAAAGTGACTACACCTCCTGAAACAGATGGAAATGGCTTCTGAGTTTTATTCTTAACGATTAATCTGATACCTGCATAGTCACTGGGTTTTTTCTATTCTTCGTATGGGCGCACACACGACCGTGGTTTAGAGACAGTATTTATATTTTGTAGACAGGACCAATGCAGCCAGCCATCCATACTCATTCAAAGCAAAATCGAACCTTGAATGTACTATAGATCATTTTCATCTGATGGGGAAATCACTCTGTTGAGAAACCTGTATCACCTGACAAACGGTACGGTGCCCGAGTATGATGAAACGGCCAGTATCCTGGGGAATACAATGCATAAGTAACCAGTAAGCTAATAGCAGACCGACGTCAACTGTGAGGCAATTTGAAAGCCTATAAGGTTTGAATAAAGCAATTTAATAAAAGCAAAGCATCGAGGCAGTTTATAAAATCACCAATAAACAATCATTCGAGTGAAGAAATGTGGCTCTTCATAGGCTGAACTAAATACATCTGCTTCCAATCGCCGAGCCGCTATCTGTACATACTACAAGGTACGAAACCAAATGGCTCCTGCAATCTACCATCACATGTGAAATCTTGGTTTATCAACACAAAAATAGTGTGTGCTAAGGGTTATAGCTGAAACCAACTTGCATGAGCCGCATGAGCTTACTAACATCACTTGGTTGAGATTATTGTGCAATTGTAGAAAACATTAAATGCATCAACCTTGTAGATAATTAAAGCACGTGGACTGGCTCTAGAGAAGGCTCTAATGTGGGAATGATGTGTGACTGCTATTGCGTATATATCACCTTGGCCTTTACATGACAGTAACAATGGGGAAGAAGTCACCATAACATTTTATGGGAACAGCTGGTTGAATGTCAATGGGTTGGTTCATGGTTTATGAGATCCCTTAAGTGTGCTCCAGTCATTCAATGTTATCAGCATAAGGTGAGTTGAGAGTTTGTAGGCATGTGAACCTTTGTTTCGTACATGAAGACATACTTAACGATCGTCATAACGATCTGCGATTTTACCGACAATATTAAATAGCAAGTGTTAAGTATTCAATGCGGTTGCAATAGTGAATTACCATTGCACGTATTTGCCATGCATTCCTCCAAGCAAATCCGAAAATGCATCGCACAGCTATCCAAAATGCAGGATACAATTGGGATATACTAATGATGAGAGAACCAATTATGCCTGCTTATTCTGCATACGTCGATTTATCTGTGAAAGAATATTGTCAAGTCATATAATTCAAATTGATCCATAGACCTTTTGCGTTCATTCTCTCTATAGTTGTTAACTACCAACGTTTAGAACATTATGGATCACGCACACATACACAATTTGGACTGTGTGTGTTAGCTCGATGTTGTTCATTTTAGTGGCATAAGTGAATTACACAAACATGTGACATAATACTTAGCCATGTGGTAACGATAAGCTACAAAAGTATTTTGCACTTCGCGCCCGTTTGGCGGTCATGGATCACAACCTCCGACTCCCGTACCACACTGGCTGGGATGCCAAAATAGGGCCCTGGATTTGAACTTTATTGCTGCCAGGTAAATGAACAGTGTGAAAACCGTGCAACACCGCAATGCTAGGCGATAGCAAGAGGCAAATTTTAAACAAATGTATAGAGGCAGAAAAGACCAGGGCAATGATGTTTGCTGATTTTAGCTTTCTTGTATCAATAAAAAAACCTGAACAAATAAACGGTAAGGGTAACGCTTAGTCCTCAATTGAGGACCTTATGCAATGGAAGCTGCTAATGCTAGCGTATCAGCATTCAAACCGCGATCAATAACTGCCTACTTGTGCACAACCGCATACATAGCCGGATTAACATACCAACCGGATTCGTGTATGCAAGGATGCTAAAAGCCACCAAGATTTAGTTATTGTATTGCTAAGTAAAAGTTGCCCGCAGATGAGGCACTTGTTGCAAAATAGCTAAAACAAGCACCACCTCACATGGCCTAAGGTTATTTACCTTCCGGTAGTTCGCAGGTTCGAAAGATGTTGCCCGTTTAAAATGGCATATTATTAATATGTATTTACGTTGCTTCAATATTTCATACCGTGGCCAAAAGCATTACTCCGACTGTTCATAGCATGTTAATGGTAAATAACAATTAACTAATCAATTGCGCATGCAGTTTACGTGACAGCAAGAACAATGCATTACATCCGGTCTTCCTGTAAGATTCTAATTATATCTGAAGTGTGGCGTGCCATATATTGCAGCTTAAAAGCTGTATATAAAACACCTCGCAAGCTTAATGCGCACTTCCCACTAGAAGTATCTCATCACTGGACATCACTACGACAAGCAATACAATGCTGTAACTTTGTTAGTATGTAAACCAAAGGTTGATATTGAGCGAAGCAGGCTTGTAACGACAATTATATCATGTTTAGCTGCCTTGGCGCTAGTTGAGCAGATGAGATACGTATAGCTCTTGCTTGAGTCGTATTAATTATGATTGGTCATCGATATGCTTCGCTAACAACTTGAACTATATTAAGTCCTTTCATTCCCATTTAGAATCGTTTTTACAATCTCCTGTTGCTACCCCGGCACCCACAAGACACCTGATATAACAATGATAGACCAGAAAATATTATTGTATTAGGAGTAAATATGGTCGCAATTAATCAATAATATAGTAAATTAAGTAATGCTTGTGACAATGCAAACATTGATATATTTATATTGTGTAGATGTCACCCATTAATAGATGCAACTGTGTGGCATGTCAACAGATAAACCGACAAACGCTCGTCACTCATGGCAATCTCGATATATTCATCCTCTTTTAATCAGGTAAATAGCACACATTTTCATTTCCAACAGAACATTAGTTATGAGGTATTAAATACAATGTACGACCCAGTATTCGTAGCACAGATGGTAGTGTAACATTCAATTTACTCGGAGAGCATATGAATGGCAAGATTGCGTGAGGGCCAATTACAATCGACCTCGAAGCATCCGCATACTTTAATCACCGATGCCGTGTACAGATTTCCCCACTTCCCAATCTTCGTAACGTTGCGTGCTGTTTACTAATGAGTTTGACTGTGAATAAGGAGTTATATGTACTAGGATTTAATGTTTGGTTTCAGGCTGACAAGTGCCTTTAACCACTAGACGCAAATGATTGATCAAATGTTGCACAAGAAGTGAAATTGTTGTCGCTTGCTCCGTAACGTTTCAGCATATGATTGACAGAGCTTGCTTGCACAGTATAACTATTCAGGAGCACGCGTATTGCTATTATGTTGCGTATAGAGTCCGTCGTAGGTAATTATCCTTCCCTTTATGACTCGGTCTAAAACTTTTAATGGAAGTAACATTTCCTACAAACCGTTCCCTTAATATGAACGCATCATTACATGATGAATACTTGTAGCTGTCGGTGGAATAGTCATCGGAGATGACAACCGAAGTATTCCACTGGCTATGATTATCTGAAGACTATTTTAGAAAGGAATTGTTAGTCTACCTGTTGATCCAGGATACGTCTGTATATGCTTTGCCTGGATTACACTGGGCTGTTTAGAGCGGCGATTCATGAAGTATTTGCTATGTTCGATCTCTTCCATGAAGCTAGCGAGGGGTGATTCGAATGGTTTAAACATTTAAAATGCATATATGGTTTATCAGATTTATCAAGCTCTAAACTGTAGACTTGCCTAATAAAACACACTGTCACTTTAAGATCATCGCTGCGCTAATGTGATAGTCAGTTGGCCAATTAAAGAAGCTGAAAATTAACACCCGGTCCTTACAGTGATGAAGATATATTTAAGGCGTTGTTTTTCAAATCCTGTTCTTTATTTATGATTATGCACCAAGACGTAGGGTAACGAATATCATCTCATTGCACTTCTGTATCATATCACACCTAATCCCACATAGAACACATTGTGTACCTCGCTCATTCAAACAGCCACAACACGGAACCATCGTATATTTTGGTCTGATTCTTTGTAGGACCTGTAAGAATGGGGTCACCTTGCCGACATTTGATATGCCATGATGATTATGTTTTAATGTTATGTCATGTAAATTACTTGAAATCTAAAGCAATTGATATTGCTACGAACGCTTTGTAGAATAAGTCTGCCGTGCCGATGCAGCATAAACTAGCTCCAAAAAATCAAACTCCTCATATCAATTGAAGCGTCCAGTTCACCATATAACCAATATCATACATAAACGATAACAGTATATGTTACAGCTACAACCAAGGAATACCATCAATCATGGGAAAGCCTTAAGGTATGTCGTGACAACATAATATGTCCATTATAAAACCACTCCATGTCGCATGATGATTGCAGCACGTTTCTTGCTGCAACCTGGATTTTCATCAAATAATTAGCTACCATGCGCCGTTCGTCTTATTTTCCCTCAGCATTTCAATTGGCGTCTTTGTCTTCGATATATAAATCATTATAAAGTGCATATTGAAGTGCTAAACTTCATATTCAGGCCATTTTGATCTAATTACGTGGCACAACCAAATGAATAAATCTCCATACAGAACATCACTTGAACAGTTACAATGGGTGACCGCCCCGTGTTGCTGTGAAGTGCAGTGTTGTCCAAGTGAAATAGAAAATATATACTTGTAATGTAGGCCGTCTTGTTTTGCACATCAAATGAATGATAGAGTATATACTTGATATCTAGTCAAAGCGCGTGCTATAACACATAGAACCAACGAAGCCAGTGTTAGATCACACAGGCTTTGTTGGTTCTATTAATCAGTGAAGAGATTTCTTTGAAGAGATGCTCCTGCTTTTTGGATTATGTTATCAAGAGGAGGCATAAGGATCAACTGCGCTGATCAATTCACTTTATCTCGCTGCGTTTGTGGTCCAGAAATGCAAATCAATGTTAACTGTAATTAGTGTGTTGATAGCCTTCGTAAATTGTAAGACATGTTGTATCAAACTCTAGTGAGCATTGAATGCCATATCATAAAAATGATAGAAAGAAGCTAATTTACAAATTACTCAGCAATCATGCACCTTTTGACAAGAACTGTGCCGTTTTGAATGAGACAAGGCGTACGAATTATTTTCGCATTGATGTGCAGCTAACAAAGTTGACGCAATATTATATACATATTACACCTAGTGTAACTGTGACTCAAAATATTCAGTCATTTAATGATTCTGTGCTTCAAATAAGCACTAGCAATAAGGTAAAGCTGCCATTGTTGTCTACTTGCATGTTTATCATGGATAACAGGAAGCCAACCATACAACATCGTTGACTCTCGCCTGGAATCTATTGAAATTAATGCACCCCATTGAACTCAAGATAGTGTACAAAACAGTGTTCGAAGGCCGTACATTGGGTTTTCTATATCAACTACTGCTGTTTCCATTTCTTACTTTTATGACCTTTTGCATGGACGTTCCCGTTTGTATATTTCAATTCTACAAATAATCAACCACTACAAAAGTGAGTACACAACTAAAGAATTGAATAAGGGTAGATGAAGGATATTGGCGTAACGACGCTCTAATTTTGTGTCATTGTGAGCCCAATATTGCAGAGTAAATGTAAGTAAACAATACACAAGGTGAAGCTAAATTTCATATGCATTATATTGCAAGCAATTTAATGAGCGCAGTGATATTCATTGGTATCACAGTTTGCCAGAGCTGCAATTAAGAATTAAGAACGTAACGGTTGGGGGGCGATGATTGGAATGCTCAATTAAAGACCTCATAAATGATTAGTTACCAGCATGATCAAGCAATTACTTTTTGCAATGCACCTTTTAGGAACCAAACGAACGGCTGCTGAGCACGACATCTTGTATGGACACGTACCAAGACGGCGGTTTCGTGACAGTCTTTGCTTTTTGTATACAGCAGCAAGATATCAATATACATTCGAAGCAAATCCTGGGTCAACTGAGTAAATGCACGATGCCCAAGTATGGAGAAGATTATTTCCTTATTGACCATGTATCAATAGTGTTAGCATTTTGGCTAACTCTGCATATAACGGGGAAACGTACATATACATACAAAAGAACCCACAGTTCATGATAAAGATGTCTAATTAGTATGAATATGCGAAAGGTATCATATCGTTGTTATAAGTGTACTGAATACACTTATAACCACGACCTAATGAATGCTGGATAGGTAAAGCATTATCCTGTTTGGTGCTCTGTCAGAATTTATGGTATGATGAATACATTCAACATCATCAACATCTATATAATATAGCATGCAACATAAACGCAGAAAGTAACTGACAAAAGATGGTCGGCTAAAATACACGTAATAATGTTCTCTTGGTTGCATATCCCAATGTTTATATAATATCAACTGGTCAATATCTTAAATATCTTGCTTCAATATGAAAGGGTGCGTGCTAAGGGAGATACGACCTTGCTCAACTTGGCGACGAAGACATATCGTTGGATGAATATGTTCGGTGCAAAACAAAAATTCCATTTGCATTCACTGGCTGCTTTCAAACACAAGGGTCCATTCGGCCATGCAATAGAGCTCTCGAGAAATAGATCCGGTCCACTTTTAATAGCATCATTACTTGGAGATTTGTGTTGCCATCGTAGAAAACATAAAATGCGTTTACCTTGGAGATAATTAAGGCACGTTGACTGGCTCTTGTGTTAACTCGGGCACGCTTGGTGATGGCAGTTACTAGGCATACATATCACCTCGGCCTGCAGATGACAGTAAAAGCGGGGAAGAAGTCACCTGACCATTTTATGGGAAGAGCTGGTTGAATATCAATGAGTTTGTTCAGCACTGGGTAAGGCTAGTGTGATCTGTTGAGTGTGCTCCATTCATTCCATGTTATCAGTACAACGTGCGCTTAGAGTTTGTAGCCATGTGAGCCTTTATTTTGTACACTAAGATATGCTTGGTCCAAACGATCTGCAATTTCACAGACACCATTAAATCACAACTAAAGGTCCCATGCCATTGCGATAGATATATTGAGACTCAAGCAATTCGATTGTGTCTAATAACGAATGATCCAGGGCGTTATTGCATGTTTACATAATAAATAATTTGTTTTGCTTATGCGTTTATGAGACAATGGACTGTGTGTTGTTGTTCATTTGATGTGAATCACGCAAGTATGCAACATAATACTTAGCCCTGTGGCAACGATAAGCTACGAAAGAAGGAAAAGTCTACTTACAATTCAATTTGTACTTTTGAAGTAATTTGCATGTAGGAATGCAATTTGAGTAACATTAGTACCAACCCGCGCCCGTTTGGCGGTCATAGTTCTAGTGCATTGGTAGGCTTTACTCAAGTCAAGCGCATATCATGTATGCATCTATCGCCTGTGTCATATTAAATATGCAGGGTCACAATTGCTCTTGGGTAAAATGTTATTTCCATTCTCATTTACACAAATTACTTCCATTGCAAGCTAGGCAAACACGTGATACGCCTCTATTCAGTGGATGATAGCCGTCCACATTTCGACTAATGTATGCTAAATTGCCAATGCCCAACGGATGCGTTACTTTAATATAGTGATTACCAGTTAGAAGAATAAACCTACTCAATGTGGTATTTTACTATTAATTCAAAATCAGAACAAGATCGGTTGTAGTTCAGGAAATGTCAGTGCAAACCTCATCAGGTGTTCATCAATATTCAATATATCAGTGCAATGCGCAATATACAACTTTCTCGTCGATCTGATTACTGCCATATGTAAATGAGACGATTTAATTGCACATGAGTGCGCGGATGCATATCTCCCAGTATAAGTCGGTTTCTTTATCAAAGAGCTAATCTGCCAGCCTTAGGAGATGATAATCACACATTCGCTGAAACCCTGTATGAACAAATGTGAACGAGATTATAACATCGCTCTGTGTGTTTACTAAACAAAGTGTTGTTTCTAATCTTAAACGCACGGTATTCGCCTTGGCAGTTGTTGAGTTACTATAATATACGACGAGGTTGGTAGTTTGTTGTCAGATTAGTGTGGAACTCCTGGCTACGGAGGCGCTCACATACATATGGATCAATAATGTGTAAAGTTCAGGTGTAAAGGTTTGTTTAGCGTGCTAGAGATAAATCAATGTCATTTGCTTGCAATGTCAATTTAATCATGACGTAACTTACCTAAGGCATCCATCTGAGCGATTGACCGTAAACACTCATTCATATGTAGGTTGATATAACACTGCAAAAATAAACATATAATTTTTTCAACAAGTCATTAAGAGATCAACGTCAACGGGGAGGCTCACTCCATACAAACAAGTATAAGAAAGAGCACATGGGAATGGTCTCCTTGCGAATTTTAACTTGATGCCATTTAATATATCTAGGTTTCTGAGCCTAATTTTGCAACTAGAACGCATATGTTTGACAACCACGCGAATATCATGTTTACTCATAATTTACCATATAGATATGACTAATTGTGAGACAAAACGTGAGAGATGTGCACACAATATTCATTACATTGTCATCTTTTCGTTACTCCAGGCAATATAGTAATTCTTTTCACATTCAGATATGTGGCATAGGTATTCATTCCCTCCCCACAGACAATATATTCGAGGCTTGTTATGCACATAAAACCACGACCCTGTATAGAAGTTGTGTTACAAGAATCATGGTCCGCTATCATATGAATCGCAAGATTGCGTGAAGGCAAATTACAATCGACTTGGCACCACCAAGCATACTTCAATAACTAATATCCCGTACAGCTTTCTCATATTGCCAATCTCTCTAACGTTGCGTGGTATATGATCATGAGTGAGACTATTAACAATGCTTGATTTCAGGAGGGTAATAACGAATGGGTGCAAAGTATCAATTGAATTATGCACAAAGACATGGTAGTGCAATTGTCGCCGCTTGCACCATTTTGATTTATCTAATGATTTATCATATGGCTGACAGTGCTTGTCTGCACAGTTGTCATATTCAGCCGCTAATGTAATGATTCGCATGAGTTCGTATAATGTGAATGCATAGATGCAGAATTTAATTTGAAATATGATGTTTACTTTTACAAGTGTGGTTATCAGTTAGGATGGGGTCACAAGCAGGGAGTAGGATGGGGTCACAAGCAAGGAGTAGGATGGGATCTGTACGGGGTACAAATATGGTATGCGACAAGTGTAGGGTGACAGCGAGAATAAGGGTGCGGTAAAGTCGGAAATTGTGTGGAGGTCGGGGAGTTAATTCGCCATGTCTTCAGCAGATAAGGCAAACATGATAAACATAGGAAGGTTTGTCGTTTAAATAAATACTTTCTTATTATTGGAAATAACATTATGCAGGCGCACCTACGCACACCGAAAGTAGCTGGCTATAATATTAACTACGTGAAGTACCCTTTCATATTAATTTATTGCAGTTCTCATTCAAGACATGTGCCAGTTGCTGCTTGGTTATTCCATGTTTGGATTACTTAGTGGATAGGCAGATAATAGCCGGCTTGAAGTAGTATTATACATAGACAACGACAAACTCCGACGACAAGTCAAAACCATCATCATACTGAAAACTGTTGTTAGCTGCTCTGGCTCTCGACCCCAGCATATAATATGCCACAAGACACCTTTTACAATTTAGCCTATTCAGATACCCTTTCTATTTAGTATACAATAGCGAATTATATTACTGCAAAACTTGATTTTAAGCAGCCGTCATATCTGTACCTCTTTGGACAAATGCGGATTAAACATAGTGCTCAAAACGAAGTGATAACTTTTGTGAAATATGCGTCAATTAATAGTACTGAGATTGACATGTTCCTTAGTTAGTAGAGTTTCATATATGAATATCAATGAAATTGTCTTCATATTAAACATCAGTTTCCAGTCATCCCTCTAAAAACAACCTGTTATTTAGTGGTCAAAACGAAGTGATAAGATTTGTTAAAGTTTACTTCAAAGATAGTCAGTTCTGTGGTTGGTGGTAGTAGAAGTTGTAGAAATTCATAAATAAGCATAATATGTGGTTTCCTTATGATCCTTCCGTCACTGCTTCCAATTTGATCATATGGCTGACAGTGCTTGTCTGCACAGTTGTCATATTCAGTCGCTAAGGTAATGATTCGCATGGGTTCGTATATTGTGAATGCGTGGTTATCAGTTAGGATGGGGTCACAAGCAGGGAGTAGGATGGGATCTGTACGGGGTACAAATATGGTATGCGACAAGTGTAGGGTGACAGCGAGAATAAGGGTGCGGTAAAGTCGGAAATTATGTGGAGGTCGGGGATTATTCTGCATAAATATCCCACCGGAACGTTATTGCAAATACAAAGATAAAGCAAGACAAAGTTCACGAAACGCAACATATGTATCCCAATAGCACATGGAACGCCATATTTTATGTAGGATTATTCAACTAAGCTTCAAACATCCCATGTTCTATCATAACGGATGTACAGCAATTCCCATTCCCAAATGTATATTGCTGTTTCGTGCAAGTCAGGCATTGTGCTGAAATGAACGTTTTGGCGTTGGCAGCTGTTGAAAGCCCCCACTGAGGCCACACCTAATGGACGCAAGTGGTGAATGGTTTGAATATTGCATGAAGATATATGACGATGTGTCATTTAGGTCACTGACACAGAATTGTTCAACCGTATGTTTAAATCTAATTTCTGTCTACTTATTGTGCCAGCAATTAACCTTTACTTCCATATATATATATATATATATTAAAACCAAAATGTTGCGATATAAATACACTGTGGGTTCTTACTCATGTGGCATATGGATAGCATTTCATAACACATGTTACTTCGTGGCGGAATTTAAAAAGCACCGTTATCCTTTGGCTATGTGAGTTAGAATATAAACATAACATGAACATTTTGGGGGTGAGGTTTGATTATTATATAATAAGCCATAGCAAAGATGATGTCGCCCAAAGGTGGGGAATATATGTTTACCAAACACTGGCTATGCATAAACATATGAAATAGATTAACGTTGAAGATGAATCTTTACAGATGGTTGATATTAACACAACTTTTGTACTTAAACATTTAGCATAATGTAAAACCATAATTTTTGTGCAATGCAATATATATTCAACATTTTCTATGTAAACCGCTTCTACATTTCGCGATCACCATTTACATTCCCATAACCTCACAACACGTTCTATCGTCTATTGCCCTTGGGGCGTCATGGTGGGTCGCAACTGTAAATCTAAATAAACGTGAATATTGATCAACAGATGCAACAGGCGGTAAACCATTGGATATACCTCCTCTTCGATCCTTTGAATTATAAACGATAGTTTAGGAATTCCTGTCGTTCGTTGTTAAAATGGGTTTGCATAATTCACATATGCGACTCATGAGGGTATCGGATATGGCGTCTCATAATGCTCAGAATCATCCCCGGTGGTGGAGGGTTTATAAATGCGCTTGATCGATCGTGTAGCCTGCCTTGCTTTTGGATCACCACCAAATCCATAATTTGAAACCGCGCCACTACAGTTAGCCATAAATTCTGTACATTTGATAAAAGCTAAGGGTGCAACTGTCGAGTTCTTGTCAACGCCAACGAGAATGGCAACTGCTGCTTGCGTTGCGCTTGCACATCACAACATCGAGATATGTTCCAAAAAGTATGAGTGCATATTCAAACTTATTTCGCATTATTTACAATTTCAGTGTCTATTCCTGTTACTATGAAGACGACCATATTAAATTAATACATCATCCCATTGATAGGAATGGGATGGATGAGATAGTAATATATACACTGAGATCAGTAGCGTTGTGGTTTTGGTCCGAGCATTTCTCTAATAGTAGATACATCGTTGTCGGCCAGTAGGAAGTACAATACTGAGCCATCTGTTTCTCTCAATGGTGACCGTGAAATCAGATGTAAATATTAAGACCATAGTGTCAAATAAACACGCTGCCCGACCGAGGTACACATCGATGGGGGCTACAGCTCTGGCGGACGCAACAGGGACCGCGTTCACTTGCCCCTATTTTATCCAGCGTTCTGACCGAGCTAAATGCTCTCTCAATAGCACAGGGACTTATATACTATCGCACGGCTATATTACAGATTTTAAATGGCACGGTTTTGTTTGATATATTTCACACTAATCGCCCAAGAAATGAAATTGCAGAAGGTTTCATTTCGGTTTTTTGTGTTATGCCTGCTTCGTATCTATTCGTATCGGTATTTTCTCCCACCTTTGTAGGCACCATAAATCACACTAGAGCTGGTGTGCCTTTAAACCCTATACTTACTTTACCTTATTACCAACATAGAACAATATATTTGGTGGCATCCTACCACTGAGCTGTGCTCATAAATAGATTGATATAGGCCCCAAATATATAGAAATATGTATTGGCAATAACTTAAATAATCTGTTATGTTCTTTTGAGCGGATACGACTTGATCTAAATAGCCCTCGCACAGTAATGATTGTGATACAAATAGAATATAGACATGGTTATTGTTACCATCTTATGCCTCAAATATATGTGCAGCGGCAGTATTGGCATTATCACCTATGCAAAAGCAAACACCACAAGCATGCGCCTTCAACATTACCAAATCTCCTTTGCATATTTCATTTCCATTATACATGCATCAGCAATATCACTATCACCAGCACTTGTAACAAATAAGCATTGAAATTGCCTTTCCTTAAAGTGAGCAACATCTCATAAGGAAGCGTTTTACATGTACAGCTATGGGTCCTTTCCGTACCTTTGTGTTGCCTCTTCTAGTTCCGAGTGAATATTCTGCAACATTTATTTCAGCAGACTGAACCTTGTTATTTTGATCTTTTTGTCAACGACGGATTAATTGAAACTGGTTTATGGACATGAAAAAGAAAATGATTTTTTTACTGAATCATTATACGCTCTATTAAAGTAATCTCTCTATGAGCTTTCAAATGATAAATGGATGTTTTGGAAGATACACTCTAAGTAATTGGACCATGCTTGCATGAGTCATATGGCTTATAGTGCCATCGGATAATGCTTCTCGCAGCGCACTAAATCATACTCAGCAGTGGTACCGTAGAAACGGTGTTTGGTTTTTCATGCAAGACAGATGCGAAAATGTAAACCAAACTTTTCAATTACGATTCAATACCGCCCTACATCACTACGCATTGAATGACCATCTACTGAGCATACGGTACTAATTAGCTTTCATTACTAATGTAATAAACCATTGACTAAAAGAAACAGCAGGCTTCATATCTAAATATATATATCTATATATATATATATATATATATATATATATATATATATATATATATATATATATATATATATATATATATATATATATATATATATATATATATATATATATATATATATATATATATATATATATATATATATATATATATATTTATATATATATGAACGTTCACTATGCAATATTTGACTAATTGCATACGTTTCCTAATCATATGAGGTGTCAAACGTGTTGTCGCGTAAATTTGCAGGTAACCAGGTTTACAAACTGTAATCAAACATGGTCCAGAATACATCCTAAATGATTAATAGACTGTTTATATCTGATGAGCCTTTCCGCTGCCAAAACGAGTCGGACACAGGCTTTAAAATAGCGAAAATAACAACTACAATATGAAATAAATGTCAACTTTAAGAATTGCCCGGAACGACCGATCGTCCCCGCCGTTAATATTCTCGATCTTTACTTTTCGCGCTGTATATGGTGATATCAGATTGTCAACGACCTTCTCGAGCGAGGGTAAACTTTAACATTTGTAGACTTGTGAAGATTTCGAGCATAGAGTTCATAGCTTTGCTAAGCTGGGTGGGGACTTTGAAATTACATGTTAAACAACTCCATCATCAGTTGACGATGAAATCAGCAAAAGCACATGGGATCGTTGATTCGACATCTCAGGGTCGGCGTCTATTGAAGACATGGAGTCAACTGATTGGTCGAGGCTTTTACGGGTAAGAATTTATCAGAGAATTCTACGATGTTTTAAGGGACCTAACAGGTGGCGTCATTACGATTTGTCTCGGGCTGAGATTTGAGCGAAGCTATAAACTCTTTGGTTTCATTCCGAGCACGCGATCATGTCGTATCGAGAAGTAGAAGATTCTGACTTACTGATTGGTGATTCGACGTTGGTGTTTTACAATAGCATACCGAAATAGTGGAGGCATGGGAAAGCATTCAATATTACAAACAATCTGCTATTTGCCATAGCTACAACGGCTAAGTATATAATATGATATGTATGCCAAAACCTTTATTGACTTGATCATCTGAGGGATTTTATTGTCCTGTAATGTTTTTGCTCTGTTTCGTATGACTTAAGAAAAAATTATATGCCGCGAGGCATCTATATATTCGACTAATGAACTCATCAATTTACCTGTCCGTTAGTTTAATTATAAACAAAAAGGATATGAACACATAACAGGCTTTTTACAATCCAACATATTACCCCCTTTATTAGACTTGGGCATGGCAACCATACAACTGTAATTAGTCTTAATGTGGGGGTGCTGGCTAGTCGCAAGTAAACAGATCATTTTCCTTCATTAATGTAAGTAACAAAGAATGTGAATGCCAATGGCCTTTCTTGTCTCTTCAATTTGCTTTCGTTTTGCGAAAGCTGATTCAATTAGATCCGAATAAATATTATTTCTTTAAACTACGAATGATTTTAAATGCTGAATACATATGAAAACGAAAAGGAAACAACTATACGATCATTCCACACTCTATTCGATCGATCTCTCTATTGGACTTTCTAACGATAAATAAACGTTTGGGTGCCTCGCAGTGTGCTGATATACTGCAGTTGCAAAAAATTATACCGATCATTGAAACATCGGATAATGCTTCTTACTGTACCCTGAATAACATTAAGCAGGCTTCAAAGTAGCATATTCCATATTGATCAATATCCAACTCATTGTTGAAAATGCTACAATGTCAGAACTAACGTGACTATCTGACTTGACGCATACAGTCCAAACATAACGTAGACCCTCAATTATTTCGCAGTGCTCAATCTATAACTGGAAACTCCATCGTCCTTCTCAAGATTAGGATGTTACCTCGGGCTTTCCATTAAGTACACAAAGCAACAAAATATTCCTACAATCCCCAATATTTTATGTCTGTGGTTATTAATGTGTTAAAAAAACTGAGATCCGTCGGATTCTATTCGCATGGGACATTCGTGGATTGTTCGTCAAATTATTGCCACGATTAAAAATAAAGCTGTCATATTTCCTCTCGAAAGAACAATTCCATATGCTATACACGTGGGTGTGCTGTGTGTTTTGTTATCGTTCAGCTTATGCATATTGTTATTGGTACGTAGGCCAGTTAGTGGGTTAATGTGTTAATAATCACAAATGGCCCTTATTTAAGCTTCGGGCAAAACCGTAAGCTAAAAAAGTTAAGGCTGATTACATGATGACGAAGCTGTTTTAGTTATCAGAACGTTATCATAACGTTTCTTGTAGAATCTATTTCGTGTAATTCGAATGATTGTGTACGTCTATTTGGTGAATCGCATTTGCCGTTGTACAGTCATATGTTGAAAATGTTACGTGCAGACTAAAACAAAACTTTTTCGGAAAGACGGTGTCGGTTAAAACAGGATCATAGCCAGAGATGGACGAAGCTAGTAAACTACAGATAAACCGCATTGTTGTACGGTGGTAAGGCTGGGCGGAGACGGACGTTGTTGGATTCTGACCACAATCGCTTATTTGCCATGCGCAACATCTAGCCGTAGATGGGTGAAGCTAGAGTACATGCCCCTTACATACTCAGCTTGTAATCTACTTGACCAATCGAACCTTTTGAGTCAGACTCAATGGATGCAAATCCAAGGAATATCGCATGGACGTGGTAATGGTGCTGGGGTGCAGACTTGAACACATTATGTGGAATATCTATTTCACACCAGTATTCGGTGCCATTCAAGAGCGATTCTACTCTCTACGCATAGCTAAACGTCATCAAGGCCAGCACATCAAGACTAGCTGCGAGCAGCCAGCATCCCAATGAAGCCCACCAAAGCGGGAGTTTTACATTTTAACCGTCAGGGCACCCACGCAAAGTTCCAGATCAACCGACAATTAGACAAGCGGGCAGCAAAGGGACTCGGACCTGAACCTGAAAGACCACATCGCGTACCAAATACAATATTAGTGCGCATGAAATAATACTGCATAGAGGAACAGCTCATGGGCCTTAATCAGACAATGACCCGTGTTTAGGACACGTAGACAGTGCCCCCTCGATGAAGCCAGAGATATTGCAGGACACCACCCTTCGTCAGTTGGGATAACCCACTCATATGAAGACTCGCCAGCCCTACGAAGAACAGTGGCTTACGCCAGTATCGTGCACAGCGAAACGGTCGTTGGCCAAGGCCCAAACTTCATCCGGGACAATTTGCAATGAGAGCTCACGAGATTCCAGCTCACCTGCCCAGAGTAACAACGGTTCAACATACTGACTCACTCTCCCACACACCCCCCTGCCTCCCACAGACGGAAGAGCCTGTCAGAGTATGTATTGCCGACACAACCATATTTGCAGGGATCCACGCATAAAGTTGCTAAACTCACTCCTGCAGTCGACCTTAGGCACTTTGTATTTAATAAAGTTGGCATTATAATCATCATTATGATAGGCATCATCATCATAATCATCCTCAACATGGGCTCTTCATAGTCTACAAGATAGCTACTCTTGAGTTATCACTTTGATCACTAATATGATTAATGCAATAATGTAAAAATAGTCCGAGACTTTTGTACATGCCGAAAACATTTGCGGCATTAAACGCAAGGCATTCCTACCCAAGGTTGTCCATGTGAGAAACTAAGACAATGCCGTAAATGCGCCATCGTCATTTATGCCATATAGCATTATCAACAACAGGGGGCAATGAATGCGTTGCCATCCCGCCGTTAAGTTGTGTTCGCAAAGAGAGAGATATAGGCTGACACAATTATTATTCATTAATTGGCTTTCATTGAAAGAATCCTCCACGTATTTATAAGGCGATATGGCCTACTATCCCCTCTTCCCCGCTCTGTAGCACATTTACCTAGGGCTAATATGATTATTGCTACCATTTCATGCATTTCATCTAAAATCCAATGTTATCATGTTTAGGCAGCAGCGACAATGCCGTGAGCACCAACTTTGTAGCCAAGTCACATGCACGTGCCTTCGTCCTTACCATGTCTTTATGTGTACATGCATATTTAATTTGTATTAAGCAGGCAACAGCAATATCTCTCTCACCAGCGCTTGTGGCAAATAATCTTAGACAAAAAAAACAGAACATTTCCCTTCGTTAATGTAAACAAAAAACATGAGAGAGAGTCTTGTATATACCGCCAAGGGTCTTTCCTGTCTCTTTAAGTTGCCTCAATTTTGCCGCAAATAAATCTATTAGTTCCGAGTGAATACTCTTTCTCCATCATGTCGTTAGATTTTACCGATTCTGCATGATGTTAAGACAGATACTATTGCTGCTGCATCTCGTTAAGTAGACTGAACGGCTACAATAACCATTCTGTCAAGTCAAGATTAACTGTAACTGCTTAATGCATATAGAACGAAAAATTAAATAACTGCGCTTCTTAAGATCAATCTTTCAATCGTAATTTGAAATGACAAAGGGATATTTAGGACACACAGTATGCTATTGAACTGCGTTTGCATACATTATATGATAAAAAGGAGCCTCGGATATTACTTCCATCATCGCGCGCTGAATCATGTTCAGCAGTAAAGCGTTGATCAACGTGCTGGGTCGATTGCATAGCTTTTTCCACTTATGGATCCCTTGCTTAATCATGATACTTATGCACTACATCACTGCCAGCATAAAGGTAAGCTGCCGTTTTTCCTACTTGAATGACATGTATGGATAGCATAAAAATAAGTAAACTTGACCTATGCAAACCGCTCTGTTGGTACCAAATGGAACTAATCAAGAGGATACAAAATATATTTGACGAACAGCCACAAGGAGACTAGCACCTGACATATGATAAACGTATAGTGTTATGAGGTTATTTTCCTTGTCAACATATTATATCGCAAATGAGGAACCTTAGCAGGTGCACAATGTGCGATGCTCTTCACCCGTATCTGTAACTTGCGTGCAACAGAAAAAATCATTGGCTATTAATGTCATCAAATAAAAGTCTCCTGCTCCTGATAATGCTTTGTCTTTATCTTTAAAATAGTTGTTCTTTGAAGTGATAATTTCAGACACATTCCGCGCAGCCTAATTGATGCTGTTTTTATATAATACCCATGCGACATATATTCGACAATCTTAATTCAACTCAATGGGACGGGCTTGTTCAATAATTCAAAATTACATATGCGAGGTAAGTTAGCTGATTATCAAAGTACTGTAGTTTCGATATTGCAGAGCTGAGGTCTGTATACATTGGGATTATGAAAAGCAGCATGCAATTAAAGACATAATTACAGAGATATTCACAACACGATCATAACGTAGGTCTTAACCTAATGATATTCACAGTACGGTCATATAATACATCATATATTTATAATTAATCAACGCTGTATCGTGCACTGCTGTTCGTTAGATTAAAATGGGTAGTATATGGTGGCTTTATGGATAGGTCCATATATATATATATAGAGATATATAGATATATATATATATATATATATATATATAGATAGATAGAGATATATATATATAGAGATATATATATATATAGATATATATACATAGATAGAGAGATATATATATAGAGATATATAGATATCTAATATATATATATAGAGAGAGAGAGATATATCTATATATAGATAGATATATATCTATATATATATATATATATATCTATATATATATATATATATATATATATCTATATATATATATATATATATATATATATATATATATCCAGCATTTTAATTGAGAAATACCTGTAAGTACACAGTTACAACAGGTAGCTGCGACATATGTAGGATTTTGGCGGGGACATCCGCTGAACTAGCAATAAGACTTTATCATTTAGAAGGGAATGAATGACACCTTTCGAGTCCAATTTTAAAAAGGACATGCACATTTATCATTCTGACCCTACGCAGAAAACGTTAATGCGGCAAGGAAAGATCATGGCCATGTATTTTTGTCAGTGCTCATGGACGCATAGAAAAGCATTCCAATAGTCGCCTAAAATGCGTGCTCTTAGAATAATACCTCAATTTAATCACGACAGGTCAACATCGTTAAGCGAATGGCAATGCATTATTCATACGCACTCTGAGACGTGTATAAGAAGAAGAGAGCTCCATGTACCTCGCCCACCATTTTATGGACAAAGCGCGCGACTCATCGACTGCGCATTGTGCTCTACATTTTACAGAGCCGAGGAACGGTGATCAATTCCATTTCCACAGCCCCAGTTGGTTTATTCTACTATTGGCTAATTTCAGATGTTAATTCAACATCGCATTTAATCATCTATCTTTGAAATTCTTATGCGCACATCAGAGGGTGAAAATGTCCGACGTTTTAGGTATAATACCACCGAGTGACAGAACTGCGCGTGCGTACTTATTCCACAAATTATTCTGCTTCCAATTTCCATCTTAAGGCACCAAGGCGAAAGGTTACTCATGCCACACCAGTTCGCATAGACCGTAACGCCTAGCACTTTGTGCACCTCGCTCGTGCTGACATCAACAATACGCATCCGTCGAATGGTTTGGACTGACGCTATGTCACATCTGACTTAAATTAGTGTCAAACTATGTCGCATGTTAGATACACAGACGGTAGCCGCCTGGGCAACATTTGTTCTACCAGAAAGCACTCGGTTCTATCTTTACATCAAAATCGTCCAATATTATTCCTTTTCCAGTCGCATGATTATTGCAGTACTTTTCTAACAGCAAGGTGCTGTTGCATAAGATGATGAATTATACTTTCACAGCAATGCTTTTCCTATATAGCTTATATAGATTAGTAACACATCACTTGTGATTTTTGTTAAACGCAGTTCCTTACGCAGTGATTATATAATGCTTCTAGTCACGAATATTGAGTACCTCCTGGCTTTCAGATAACCAGCGCGTGTTCTAAAATCAGTCTATTGTCAGAAGATGGAACCCAGGCAGTCCTAATGTGAGGGTTCAGACTTTTCAACTAAGTGTGAGCACACTGCTGCATGGTAGCAATTTATTCATACACTGTCGTGATATACCAATAACAGTCGCAATAACAATGCCAGTTATTCGGCAAGTGGGCCGTGCATGAATGTCAAACGACGACAGTCAGTGCCCGCAATCAGCGTAAACATAGCCACAACAAATATCGTATATAAATCAGTGTCAAATTACTACAGCTGCATATTTAAAACAAATATAATATTGTTCGTGCTTTGAGCGAGTAGCACCCTCAGGTACAAACTTGATGTTGATGACATAGTCTCAAGTCAATAAACTCACTCAACATTTGTTTTTCCATGGTGAACTGATCATTGTGTGGGATCGTGCAGATGTTTCCATTGAATATGCATTCGGATGTTATTAACTGACACAACAGATCCGCAACACCACATACAACAGGGATGTTGTTCCCTCTTTTTCACCCAAGGTTTAGACTTACGCGTCTAATGAATCATAGATGTATTTCAAAAGACTGCCCTTATGGTGAACTGGCAAATAGGTAGAGTAACATTGCTCTATCGCAACTGTCATACAAAATGTGTGCAAGCATGACCTGAAAGCAACCAGCATTACCCCTGGCACCTTGACAACAATCATAAACATCACGGCTATGGAGGCATTCATTGTCTCTGGGGTTAAGGAGTTCAGAATACAATGTTCATAAGATTATGGGAGCCAATGCTTGCAAAACGAAATCGCAAGCCACATGCTATTAAGCAATGCCATTCTGTATTTGCTAGATCTGCAGACTGTGTCTTTCATAATCGTCATAAACATCATCATCATCATCCTCATCGTCATCATCATCAACATGGGCTCCTCCTAGTCTACATGACTAATGGATGCGACTGCTGAAGCACAATGAATGCTGTTTGTGATAAAGTGGATAGAATCAGTAGTAACTTTAATCGCTGCCACAATTAGTACACTAATTATTATACAAGCAATGAAATTGCCCATTTATGGCATTCTAGTATCTTTTGTATATCACGAAAACAAAGCAAGGCAAATCGACACAATGCTGTCCATGAAAAGATAATTAGACAACGCCACTCATGCTTCATTGAGATTTATGTGATCACCATTATCGACAGCATTTTTGCTCATCATTGATCTTATTACAATCTCCTGTATATACCTTGGCGTCATTATCCACGAGGTAAATAAAATTAATGATTGTCTATTCGTAATTAAGCCTTTTTACCCAAATATTGTGTTTAATGAATGAAAGGTTATTTTTTTACTGACTTGCATGTAGCAACGACAACATAACTCATAACAGGACATTTATGAAAGACTAAGAATGCAAAGTACATAAGGCATACGTTTTAAGTTGATTTGTTAGATCAGCTTGTCAATCTATCGACATACCACATAATTGTTATTTAGCCGAAACCCGTGTTATTCAAATAAAACCCACAGAGATACTGTAATCCTATTACTCAGAATAGGGTTTTCGTTGTAGACAAATGCCAAGACTAGTAAGGGTTATGTGTGTTAGGTTTACCAAAAGAATGCGCAAGGTTTGTTGATGATAGGTGACCGTTATTGCCCGACAAATGCACTTATCACGTCACTTCTTATTCTGTGTTTCTGGTCAACAAACAAACAAACGATGCCACTTGCAATTATCGTGCTTAAAGCTATCATGCCAACAGTACCTTTTGTTCATGATTGAAGAGAAGCTTATTAAAAACATGCCCGCTAACATGTAATTACTATAAGTGATCATTCAACAAAAGGCAACATTTAACATGATATGTGCTTTTCTTTATGAGATGAAGTGTCAAATGCGTTGTCTATGTGCAGGTAACAAAGTTGATCAGGTGTTATAAAACGTGGTATATATTATACTCAATGTGTGCACAACTGATTCGAAACCGATCGATAGCCAACTTTATCTGATGATGCATCAATGGGCGATCAGCGATTATCGGATTTTTCCGATGTACATTCCCAAGCGAAGGTAGATCCGAATAAGCTGTGGACATCAATGTTGTTACAATGCGCTGTCCAGGGGGTCGTGCCTAATCGGCATCTTGACACACTAATTTCCCTTCTCAAATAGGCATATTACCGGGCACTTTGTATCTAGCACATGAAGCAACGAAGCCTTCCGATGGCTTATATGTCTGTAATAAAGCAACGCCAACAAGGAGCAAGACAGCAAATAGGCAGGATTATGCAAACACTGCTATGCTGCACATAAGCATCCCGGAATCTTTCGTTTCTTTTATAATACATGCCTATTGTCTGAAAATAGGTAATAGCTGGCATTTTTCTATTTACATGTTTAACAGACATGCAACATACAGCATTTTTGCCTTTTAGTTCTAATCGATTTTACTGAGTGAAACTAATGGATATTGTAGTTGTGAACTAAGGATATTTGACGAATAACAAGTTTTCTCTCGTGATACCATACTGGTTAAATCTCATGTATTGATTTACATTTGCCATTCATGCATGCCTCTCTTTCAGACTGTAGTTCTGTTAAAAGCCTACTTTGTAAAATCGATGTACCTGTAGCAAGAGTGTATAGCTTCACTAAGAGGGTTCGCTTCGAGTGGCTCTGCGGTGATCGCTTCGCTTATTATAATACACTGCAATCATTAGATCGCGCTACCGTAATATAAACAAAAGCACATGGGAATACTGGGCTGACGTCACTGTGATTGATGAGAGCGGAAAAATTGCGATTCGCAGAGCCTTTCCTGTGTCGAAACACGTCAGACGCAAGCTTGAAAATAGAGAAAATAACAATTACAATGCTACAAGTTGATAAATTGCCCAGGTAGATCTATCGAAAACAGTTCGCCTCTCACAGCATCCGCGCTGTTTACTATTCTCGATCGTTAACGTCCGCTCTGTAGATAGTGATATTATATTGACAACAACCTTCTCGAGCAAGGGAACTGGCCGGGGGTTGACTTTCACATTTGATGGATTGACAAGGACATGTTGAGATCTCGAGCATTGAGTTCATAGATTCTCTAAGCTGTGTGGTTATTATGAAATGACATGAAACAAAACGCCGTCATCAAGCGATGATACTATGAAATCAACAAAACCACATAGGATTGTTGATCCGACGTCTCAGTGCCGGCGTCAGTTGAAGACATGGAGTCAATTGATTGGTCGAGGCTTCCACGGGTAAGAATTAATCAGAAAATTCCACGTGGTTTAAGGGACGCTACGAATAAGCAGCCCACGGCTCCTTACAGGTGGCGTCTTCACGTTTTTGCTCGGGCTGAGGCTTGAGTGACGCTCTTAGCAAAGCTATGCAATCTTGGGTGTCATTCCCAGCTCGCTCTCATGTCGTATCGAGAAGTAGATTGATTCTGAATAATTGATTGGTGATTCGACGTTGGTGTTTAACAACAGTTACCGAAAGTACTGCAAGCACGGAAAAGCATTCAATATGACCAACCTTGTGCTATGAGCCATAAATTTAAAACATATATTGCATTCGCCAAGTTATGCTGGGATATGTCTTTGCTTAGTATTCACTCGTTCAACGTTGTCCCCAGTATACATATGATTCAAAAAAGCCCGAATACAGAACGAGTCCTTTAGTGGTAATAAAGTAATGAAATCTGGTCACGAATACTGAGCATTACATGAGCCACAGACGGCAACTTGACAATAGTGAAGAACTTGCTGCGTGGCATATCCGTTCCGTCAACGATTCCCGAATCCACTGGAAGTAATACTCTTTGTAATGTGATAAAGTGTATTCATTTGTTGCGCGTAATCGAATCTATAACAATTGAGTTGAGACAATAATAGGAATATCTGAAATTTAGAGACGTACTTCTTATCTCATGACGCATCATGATGGCGCGTTGACATGGAATTCATGTAGTACAACATTTATACTGCATTCAAAACGAAAGGATGGTTGCATTGCACTTACCCGTATTATATATGACCATGTGATTCACCAGTTGCACAATATGTTATTTGACAGCAACAAAAGGCTTATCTACTCCCATCACAAGGCCAGATTTGCGTGCTGTGGTTCAGGAAATCAGGAAACCCGAATATCTATGTAGAAAAGGGCCACGTATATGCAGCTGCGTTTATTGAGATTCCATAAACGGGCTTCGTCAGTATAATCTCATGATAGTGGGGTGAGAATTCGTTGCGATCATCAGCTTTAGCATGCTAGCAGTTCTTTACAAATCTTTAGTGTCATGTGGATTCTTTGCAACTATTGGCTTTAGCGGGCCAGCAATCTTCTGCTGCTGGATGTGTGCATTTGAGTAGTCACTCATATGTTTAATGTGTATAATACATATCTTATGCATCAAAACGTTTAGTTTGTTGCACCATCAACTGTCGACTAATGTCAAGAAATGTGACAAGTGCAGCACAATACTACAATACTACAGGTACAACATAAGTACGACAGACATACATACAACATACATACAGACAAGACAACATACATACATACATACAGGGATACATACAGACACATACAGACAGACATACAGACATACTGGACATACTACATACATACATACATACATACATACATACATACATACATACATACATACATACATACATACATACATACATACATACAGACATACATACAGACATACATACATACATACATACATACATACATACATACATACATACATACATACATACATACATAGACAGACAGACATACATACATACATACATACATATACATACACATACACACATACATACATACATACATACATACATACATACATACATACATACATACATACATACAGACAGACATACATACATACATACATATACATACATGTACATACAGCACATACATACACAGACATACATACATACATACATACATACATACATACATACATACATACATACATACATACATACATACATACATACATACATACATACATACATACATACATACATACATACATACATACATACATACATACATACATACATACATACATACATACATACATACATACATACATACATACATACATACATACATACATCCTAAATATAAATTCAATTATATGCAAAGCATATTACCTGACTTATTTGGCTAGGGCAAGGAAACCACACAACTACAATTAGTTTCAATGTGAGGATTCAGACTAATCTCAAGTAAAGACAAAATTTCCCGTCATTAATGTTTGCAAAACGAATGCGAACGTTGCTTGTATGTACCACATAGGTTCTTTACACCTCTTCTTGCCTCCGTTTTGGGGCGGAGTATTCCGTTAGTTCCATTCGACCGATGCGTATTGTTGACTGGTAGCACGAGCGAGGTGCACAAAGTGCTAGGCGTTACGGTCTATGCGAATCGGTGTGACATGAGTAACCTTTCGCCTTGGTTCCCTAAGATGGAAATTGGATACAGAATAACTTGTGGAATAAGGTTTTTTCAATACAGAACGACATTTCTACAATTACAATTGCTGTTGCATGTCTTTCAGTTCCCTGAAGAGCTGAAATGACATTTTGCGTTTTGAAAACTGCGGATAATTTGAGAGTGGTTAATACTTAAGAGAAGGGAAATGAAACGACCATGAAATTGTTCGACAAGATTGATCTCTCAATTGAACTTTCTAAATATAAACGGATGTATGGGCACCTCACATTATGCTAATGTACTGCGGCTGTATTATTCATATCGCTCATTGAAACACCGATATTGCTTTGCTATCACATGCAACAGGGGAGCGTTTATCAATTTGTTTAGTCGGTCATATAGATTAAATAATCATCCTTTCACTAACATTATAGTTTATTCAACAATAATCTGATTGAAACCCCGCCTTTGCGGTCAGTGTTAAATGATGAAGAATTTCTTTTATATCTAATGTGCATTTCATGAAACAAGAATCATCACAATTATACTGTGAGAAAAACTTCGTCTACAGAACCTACTCCAAGTAGATTCCTACGTGACAATGGCTATTGCTTAAGTTTGACCCGAAGTATTCACCATTTTAGCCACGTGATAGGCAGTTTTACACATTAAAGCGTCGCTTTACAGTTAACAGGTGTGCGTACAATAGTATATTTTGAGCCAAAGCATCACAATTCATTTATGCGATATATACAATTTTGCTACTTTCAGAGTTGTAACAGAAAGTGCCTATTAAGTCTGAGTAATATAATTACTCACCAGATGCCAAATAATGCACGGCTTCGTCGTGTTATGATTATAAAAAGGATGTGAATGATGTATTGCTTTAGCTTATGGTGATGGTAGTGATTGCGCTGATGCTTAACACATTTAACACGTCGCATTTCTATGTTGAGTTTCTGATCAACAAACATACAATCGCTATCACCAGCAATTACCGTATGTTCATTAGGAGTCGTAAGATATGCTGGGTCGGACTCTTATCAACTTCAAATAATCAAAACGACCCTAATGTACAAAATACTCACAAAGGTAGCTTTTAAAAAAGAAGAGTTTGGCAAATTGCATAGGGTTATCAATGAGATGAAGTGTGAAACGCGTTCTTGTATCGAATCGCAAATAATGAAAATAGCCAAGTTCACGGTACAAATGGTAAGAGAGTAAACTACTAAGCCTAAGGAAACATGGTGACTATCTGGTAGCAGGTATAAAGTGGCGTATAACAGATAACTAAATATAAGTATTACTGAATCTCTATTGAACGATATCCAACAAATATTTAATGCTGCGAGAGTGTACGATCCAACGTGGCTATCGGACCTCATTTTATAAAGTAGTTGACACAAAAAATACAGTCTACAGATAACGTAGACCCTCAGTTACTTCGCAGCGCTTTGACATCGAGTTCAATCTGTAATCGGACACACCAACGTCCTTCATCAAATAGGCATATTGGCTTGCCTTTTCCGTTAAGCACACAAGGTCACAAAGTTGTCCTGTAATCCCTGATATTATATGTCGGTGTTAATTCATGTCCCCAAGGACAATTTCAGAAAATATATTGGGTTCTTATAGCACTTACATATAACAACGATTAGTTGTGCTTGGTTCATTTTCCCCATTCTAATGATTTGAGTGTAAAATAGGAACGAAACCATTCCGTATGCCCGACCTTTGTATATAATTTTTACTCAGTGTGCCAAATCAAACATCGAAGTGTGTACTTAAGATATTTGACACACACGCAGGTATGACTTGATTGACCAGCACGCGTTACATGATGAAGCTTACATGAGTAACATGGGCTTTAAGCATATAAACACCTATGCACGTGTTTCCATCTGACATTGACCACCTACACACCTACTGACGTGCTGACGCATGACTTCGACTACATAAAAACCAACACACATGCGGCTGTATGACAGTGACCACACCTATCTATACCAAGCCCGTTCTGTTGTATGACTTAGACCACATCTACACCTTGATGACTATCATTGGCTCACTAACTGGGGAATCTTCTGCATTAATTTCCACCCTGTTGAGCATTAGCGATTCTCTTTGTCGATGCAGTCTCTTTAGAAACCTGTCCCGCTGAATCGATGCAGCAGCCACATGGAGTGCTTTGTTATGAACATGAAGACAGCCCCGATATCAAGCACACTGTAATTCAGACTGTGTATATTATTAGCAATGCGTGGGCAGGTACGTGGGTTAATGTGTTAATGAACACAAATGGTCCTCATTATTTAGCCGTTACTATAGACAACGAACGTACCCGATGATTACATGATGACAAAGCTGCTTTAATTCCTGGTTAGTTACCACAACGTT